>JAVLUX010000010.1:14890000-15255000 GCA_032164185.1 Moxostoma hubbsi
TAGTAACCTGACTCTCTCTCTGGAAGGGGATCATGTTCTATGGCCTATTTGACCAAGAGATTTTGCAGTTCTTTCAACAGTAGATGTGCTTGTTCCGGTTTCACGGAAGTGGGAACCACGCCTTGAAACGCGGAGGACGGCGAACAAATTGAATTCTTTAGCCTTTTTCTACTGTCCTTAAGACCCACATAGAAACACCCAGCAGTAGCTTCCACACTGCCAGGTTCTCTGAGATGGGTATCTATTTTGACACTTCCTGTTGAGGGAATGTCGAGTGTTCCGTGTCCCGAGGCAGGCTACCACCACAAGGCTGGGCGCAAGACCATCAAGACTTTCTCTTTCTGGAGATAATGGTCCTGAGGACTTGCTTTGGAGGCTGCTGAGGGCGACAAACCGGTCCCCAGTCCTTACGAGGGGAGCGTGATCCACCACACTTTTGTTGTGTAGGGCAGCACCAGCCTGACCTGCTGCTTGATAAGATTTCACCACAAGCGTAGAAGTGGTCCTGCACGGCTTTGTGGGTGAGTAGGTTTTTTTATTGACGATGCCCTGCCAGGCATAAAGCTCATCATGGAGGTCATCAAGGAAGGGAAGTGACTGATTTTGTGTTCCCTTCCCCTGGCCACCAGACAGAAATCTGTCCTCTAATTTAGAGCATTTGGGAGTCTCTTGTTCATGTGGCCAGTCTAACTGTAATCTGGCCACCGCACAAGTAACTACCTCGAGTAATTCCTCAACCGCTTAGCTAAAATGTGAGGAATGCTCAGAAGTAGACAGCTCAAAGTCCGCAGACTCAAGAGATTCAAGTCAAGAGCAGCATGCTCTTCCCACAAACACAAAAAACAAACCTGGTGTACATCCGCTTCAGCCATATGGCGTAAACACACACCATTTGCATTGCTTATTGCTCATATTTAGGAAGAAAAAAGGTTTTCTGCACACTGCCTAACAAAGCTAACTCCTATCAGAGGAAAGTAGAAAGTTTGACAGGCTTGAGAAGCACAACACACACAGAATGGTCTGAAGACAAAAGACCTGACGATGCACCTGTGGCGCATCTATTTATAGCCCCTGGTACCGGCGCATCCTGATGATGTGACCAGAAGAGGCTACAAATTAGTCAATTTCATTGACGTGTTGCACACATATTCACTGCTGGTCACTCCTAAAATACGTTCCCAATAAGCTAAATCAAGCACAGCATCAAAATGTAGCTTTTGATAGGGAACATTCAAACTATTGTTGCAATCTTTTAATATCCAATTTTATGTTGTTATACTTATCCAGTCTTATGTTACTAACAATATTTTATGTCTTGTAAGCATCCTGCAAGACTTATAATGAGACCATGAGGAAGAAGTATTCCTACTTTCATTGTGGAATAGGAAGAGCTGAGAGACACAGGGGTATGGTGTATTCCATGGACCTAATGTCTGACGAAGAAGATAAGTGTTGTCAATGGGAGGCAAGTGTGGGTTGTAAAAACAGCAGCTTTGAGAAACTCAGTTTCAAGAGCTACAGAAGAGACTTGATGCAGACTTACAGTATACTGGGAACTAATCACTTTCATGTGATTGCAAGTTCATTTTATGAAACTCTAATTAAAGCTTCACATTGTGTTTCAGATGTTTGTATATATCTTATTATTGCTATATTTTGTATATGCACGTTTCCCTTTTAATAAAGATCTTTAAACCTAATTATTATCTCACCATTTATGTTGCCATAAGCTAAATGCTGTTAAAGCCAGTACATGCAGTTGCCCAATAGCTCTCAAGATTTAGGGATCTGCTAAATAAATTCTAACCAATAAAATGAAGTCTGTGCACAGACCCAATGGTTGTCAAGATTTTAGGGTAGGGTTAGTATAAGGGCATTTTGACCATTTTATCTACAAGGTGAGAAATGCATGGGACTCAGTTGTGGTAAAGTCTACTGACAGACAGTTTAAGGGGATTACTTACCATGGCAATAAATGGCCAAAACACAGAAGGAATCGTCAGTCACTATACATCCGAAATGGATGTATATTGGCTGGTGGAATTTGAGACTCCAGGCAAGTAGATTTCTGAATTTTCCGAGTTTCTGAGTCTAATGCTCCAGATACAGCACTTTCCATACAGTGTAGTGCCACCAAACTGAATTGCAAAAATAAACAATGTTTTCAGCCCAAAGCAGATTGCAGCATGTCCTGAGTTTTTTTTTTTGTGTGTGCTCAAGCAATTAATCTTACGGCTTTGTTCACACATAGCATCAAAACAGAACTTTTCCAGTAATGTTACAACTTCTCATTCTGGGAAATTGCCAGAACAGATTTACTACTATTTCCCAATGGGTTCTGTTCACACGTGACCTCTAAATGGAAAAATTGCATTAATATTCCAGAAATGGCTGTTTGGGTGAAACTAAATAGTGATGTAAATTTCAGTCTTTTCCTTAAACAAAGCTATTGGATGGCTTCAGAACACTTGGAATATAGTGCAAATGTCTTTTGGACTAATTTGAATGGACATTTATAATGTGTTTTTGCCTTTTTGGGTCTTGACAGATGTAGTCACTGTGAACTGTCAAAAGTGAAAAGAGCTGCATATAGATTCTGCTTAATTTCTCTCTGTTCCATGTAAAAATGAAATATGGGTTTGAAACGACTTGAGGGTGAGTAAATATTGACAAAACTTTCATTTTGGGGTGAACTATTTCTTTAACAGGCAGGCTGGCAACCAGGTTGGACAGACATAATTGGCATGGAAAACAAAGATGTGGAAATAGAGTATGAGAAATGGCAGAAAGAGCTGATACAGTCAGGCTAGTTCAGAGAGAGGAGAGAGCAGGCAGTGTAAAGAAAGATGCATGGGTCTCAAGCATAGCCGAGTGATGGATGGAGGGAAGGAGGCATAAACATATTCCTCCAGCGATTTACAACACACTATGCACCTGCATCTCCTCTTCATCTCTCATTCTCTTTCTCTCTCTGTCTTCCTCTTTATCTCCCTCACTCTCTCCATCACTATTTTTAGTTTCTTACATTTCATGATCCTGCATCTCTGACAAAAGTCAGTCTTAATTATTTGTGCCTCTATTTATCAATCCCACAGCTGTGTGTATATGTGAGTGCATAAGAGTGACTGTCAGGCTATGTATTCATTCATAATGCACAATTTAAGCTGTCGTGTACTGTCCCTCAAAACTTCCACCGCAGTGACCTCTTTTCATTGCCAGCATGGCATCAGGAGCATTGGCATGCCAATCGTATTGCCCTCCTCCACACTTTCCCTTCTTCTGCAAGTCTCTGTGTTAAACATCAAAAAATGTATCCTGAGGTCAGTTTCACAGAAGTGCTCAAGAGGCAAAGACTGAGCCCCACTTAAGCACCACAAGTGCTGAAATTCTCAAATTTTATATTTGACCGCTCTTAAACTGTAGACCAGTTGCCATAGTAACAACCATCCTAGAAATGGGATCAGTCTTTTTTATACACTCACTTAGCACTTTATTAGGAACACCTATACACATTTTCATGCGATTATCTAATCAGCCAATCAAGTGGCAGCAGTGCAGTGCATAAAGTCTTGCAGATATGGGTCAGGAGCTTCGGTTCATATCAACCATTAGAATGGGGAAATCAGTTTTGATCTCCATGATTCGACCATGTTATAATTGTTGGTGCCAGATAGACTGACTTGAGTATTTCTGTAACTGCTGATCTCCTGGGATTTTCAAGCACAACAGTCCCTATAGTTTACTCAGAATGTTTCCAAAAACTAAAGCACATAACTGTTAATCAGAAGGTCGCTGTTTCGATCCCCACAGCCACCACCATTGTGTCCTTGAGCAAGGCACTTAACTCCATGTTGCTCTGGGTGAATTGTCTCTGTAATAAGTGCACTGTAAGTGCACTGTTTTGGATAAAAGCATCTGCCAAATGCATAAATATAAATGTAAAAACAAAAAAAACATCCAATAAGCGGCAGTTCTGTTGACGGATAAACCTTGTTGATGAGACAGATCAACAGAGAATGGCCAGACTGGTTCGAGTTGACAGAAAGGCTACTGTAACTCAGATAACCACTCTGTAAAATTGTAGTGAGCAGAATAGCATCTCAGAATACAAAACATGTTGAACCTTGAGGTAGAATGGTAATAACAGCAAAAGACCATGTCAGGCACTTGGTCATGTGTGAAATATTGCAATGTGCAGCAATTCATCCACATGATTGATTCTCTTTTTGGCCCTTAAAAACTTTTTTTTTGTTGGGATCAGAGACTTACATGCAAATAATCACTCACTCTCTCTCTCTCTCTCTCTCTCTCTCTCTCTCTCTCTCTCTCTCTCTCTCTCTCTCTCTCACTCACTCACTCACTCACTCACTCAATCACCTGTATTGATAGATAAATTCCTTATTATATCTCAGAAGGTTAAGTACTACCTAGTAACATAGCCAGAATCTTTTGGATGGGTGGCCCAAGAGAAATTATCGACCTCATGAGATCTGTAAATTTTTATTTATTTATTTGAATGTTTTGCTATTTGTTTCCAGGGATGTATTGAGGACATTTAGCTAATAAAGGTTGTCATTAAGAATATTAAAATATCAATTAACAATATTCATGTTTGAATTCATTCAGACTTTTTTATTTTTTATTTCACATTAACACGTATCGTTAGAAGGCCTTGTGGATGAGAACAGATACAGATGAAAATGATGCGTAAAAATTACAGAAATGGGTTTGTCGATTTGTGTCTGTTATGGTTTACTGTCAATAAAAAATGTTTCTCAGATCGTGACACTGTGTTAAATTACACTGCTGCGATACCTTGGTAAGAGTGAAAAAGCAAAAAGTAATCAGGGTCCGAGGTAGAGAAAAATATCTGCCGCTTTCTACACCTGTGACAGTTTCCTTAAGTTATGACATATAAATTCATAGCAATATATTCACGCATATGATATTTGTAAAAAAAAAATATATATTTTATATTTTTTTATTTTATATATATATATATATATAAAAATAAATATACATACAATCAACATTTAAACCCCACAACCACCTCTCCCAATCCCCAACTCCACCCTGACCCCCAACAAACATCCCTGTAGTCTCACATGAGTATATACACACAACAAAGCAAACAAACAAACACCCCCACAATATATCTATCTATCTATCTATCTATCTATCTATCTATCTATCTATCTATCTATATATATATATATATATATATATATATATATATAATCATTCACATTAAAAACTATACTACTCTCTCCAACACCCCACCATGAGAGTACTCAAAAAACAAAAAATATTTGCCCCCATTTCCCAACAAACAAATCCAAGTTACCCCTTCTTCCAAATGACCCCTTCTCAAAAGCCGCCACCCTCCTCATCTCAGTGTACCTCTCCCGAAATGGGGGCGCTCCAGCTGACCTCCAGCCCCTCAAAATAATCTGCCTGCCGATCATCAGAATGGTCAGAACCAAATTCTCTATGTGTCTATTCCCCACATCGATGACCGCCCCATTACCCAAAACACAGAGTTTGGGGCAAAACGAAACCCGAGTGCCCAACACATCACACATAAAACTCTGAACCTTAAACCAGAATTCCTGGACCTCAACACACCACAAAAAAACATGAGTCATGTTTCCATCCTCTCATTGGCATCGTCAGCAGGTGGGTGTGTCTTTAAGACAAAGCCTATACAATCTAGAGTGGGTCCAATAAAATTTATGTCAAATCTTGTATCGCATATGGTGCACCCTGGCATCTCTAGACGCAGACTTGACGTTTTTAGAATCTTAGCCCACACTCCCTCCTCCAATGCAAAGTTGAAATCTTTCTTCCATAATCTCTTGATTTAAGATAAAGTTCCATCCCCCACACTATGAATTAGCAGAGAGTAATGCACTGATGCCTCATGACCTTTTCCAAAAGCAGTAATCACAATTTCCAGAGTATCTGGCATTTTAGGGGGGTGTATGCTACTCCCAAAAATAGTACAATGCAGGTGGTGAAGTTGTAAATACCTATAAAACTGAGATCTGTGAATCTCAAAATGTTAAACCAAATTTTCAAAAGATCTCAGCACAACACTCAACAGGTCACTGAGCATATTAACCTCACTCATAATCCACACTGACCAACAGAAAGGGGACTTATTAATACATAATTTTGGGTTCTGTCATATGTTCGAGGCAATATTTAAATAAATGTCAGATTTATACACTCTGGACAATTTTGTCCATACTGAGTGCAAATGCGAGATAACGGGGTGTAATTTAACTTCTCCGATTAGTTTGATAGAAAGGCTTTGCAATGGAGAAATAGGGCCAAGAACTTCCTGTTCAATACAAAACCAGGGAAGGGGTCTCTCAGGTGTAAACGACCAATGAGCCAAATATCTGAGATCAAATGCATAATAATAAAACAAAATCTTGGGTAGGCCTAGCCCACCTTTGTCAATCGGCCTATGTAACTTATTGAAATGTAATCTGGGATACTTACCATTCCAAATGAAGGACTTCTCTATGCTATCAAATTGCTTGTAATAAGAGAGGGGGACATCTACAGGGAGAGACTGTAGCAAGTAGTTAAATTTTGGAATACAATTCATTTTAATAACATTAACCTTCCAAATCATGTATAAATGTAATGAAGTCCACCAGCATTCTACCATATCAAACGCCTTTTTGG
The DNA here is from genome assembly GCA_032164185.1 of Moxostoma hubbsi. NCBI lineage: Eukaryota > Metazoa > Chordata > Actinopteri > Cypriniformes > Catostomidae > Moxostoma > Moxostoma hubbsi. The sequence continues at coordinate 14,896,697 of JAVLUX010000010.1, forward strand.
TGTCAATTGAGATGGCAGTGACCAGAGTCTGATCATTTGCCACTGACCACCACATGATATTGATGAAACACCTAATGTTATCAGAAGAGTTGCGGCCCCAAATAAACTCCACCTGATTTATATGTATAAGAGATGTCATAACTTTACTTAATCGATTAGCCAAAAATGTTGACTATATTTTAACATCTAGTTAGATCAGGGAAATTGGACGATAACTCTTAACCGTGTTTGGATCTTTGTCCTTTTTAAGAATCAGACTGATCCCGGCTTGCATCATGGTTGGCGGAAGCTTTCCATTCTTTAATGATTCCATATAAACTTCTAGCAAAAGTGGAGACCGTTCTGTAGCATAAGATCTAAAAACCTCAGCGGCAAAGTCATCCGGCCCCGGAGTCTTGCCTGTAGGCAAGGCCTTAATTAGCTCACCAAGTTTATCTCAGAATCAAGAGAATTTTTTTTGCTCAGTCTTCAGTTAAGGGAGAAAAATTTAGAATATCTTCATCAATAGACGAAACTATAGAGATCAAGATTCTTTAAAAATCTTTAAAAGCATTATTAATATCAATGGCCGAGGTAAAATTTTCACCACCAGCAGATTTCACTGAGGGAATGGGAGATGAAGATTCTCTCTGCTTTATATATCTAACCAAAAGCTTCACTGCTTTCTCCCCCGACTCAAATTATGACTACCTTGCCCTGAATAGCCAAAATTCCACCTTCCGTGACAAAATAGTATTATATCTGAATTTCAATCGGGTCAATTCTCTGAGGCCATCAGACAGCATTCGGCACTTCAGCTCTGCCTCGACACTTAATATTCTCTCTCTGGATTTTTTGATGAATGAGGCATACTGTATGATCCGGCCCCTGAAAACCACCTTAGTTGCCTCCCAAGCCACACCCACAGAGGATACTTAGCACCAGTTGGTCTCCATATAAACATTGATTTCAGCCTTTAACATTTGTTGGAAATCAGGATTTTGCAAAAGGGATACATTAAAGCGTCAGTTATATGATTTCTTTACTCCATATGTCAATAACTCCATATATCAACAACAGATGAAATGAGGGATTTAGACATAAAAAGATAATCTATTCTAGAATAAATCTTTTAGACTGATGAGAAGAATGGACAAGTAAATACTTTTTTTTGTCTTAAAAAATAAATTGGATGGAGTTTAGAGTTTTAGGAGTTTTGATAGCATTTTTAACATCCAAACTTAATTACTCAGCATCTTATGTCAACTCGATCTGGTTTTGATGAACAGGTTAAAAGTTGTTTGAATATAAAGCCTAATTAATACAATTCATAGCAATCAATTCACATATACTGTATGTCATTTGTTACAAATATTTTATTAGACTGGGAAAATATATTGGTTTGAGCCACTGCATGATATAGGATGCCCGTAAACTGAACGCTCGTCTCATCGGAAAAAAATAAATAGATCGCTCTCATTATAACATAACTATTTTTTTACTGTTAACGTGTTAACAGTAAAAAAAATAGTTATGTTATAATGAGAGCGATCTATTTTAATTTTTTTTTTGAGCTGCTGTAGTTTTGAAAGCTTTGATGCTAACAATATCCAGCCCAGTAGCCTCTGACATTAGAGGTTCATGGTTCTTGGCTAGCAAGCTTTTATATGCCAGGGGTCATATCTCTTTTCAAAATAATACTGGAGCTGGTGCGTGGTCAGGGGTTGAGCGAACATCTCTCAAAAGAACTGGTCCATGTTTTCACTGACTTGAGAGGCTAACATTGGTGTCACTGAGCACGTTTAAAAGCACGCTCTTAAACCAATTATGCTTGATTAGCTGACAATATGTGTGATCATGTTAACACCTTAAATGCCATTCTTTTATTAGGGTCATAGGTCATAAACTGTTTAAGCCAGCAAGATAAATTCGATTTTTATGCCAATTTTGCATTGCATTTAAACACCTTTACCGGCATTCATACCGGCTTATCCAATGTGTGCATGCCATGCAAACATGCCTGTTTACATTTTGATATAAAAAAATCCCAATGATTTCAATGTGGTTTTCTTTTGTTGTCATTATAGCTGTCAGTTTGTCCAGACACTGGTGACAGTTCACCCCACGCTTCCTGTAGCACTTGTCATTGATGTGGCTGTCTTGTCGGGCACTTCTCACACACCTTACATTCCACAAAAGCTCAATATCCATAACACTCTTTTCCAAGTACCTGTTGTCCAATGTCTGTTGTTTTTCTCATTCAAAAGTGTTTTTTTCTTTGCAATTCTTTCCATATGGCCTGCACCCCTGAGTCTTCTCTTTACTGTTGCACATGTAACTGTTGTTGAGCGGCTAGAATTCAATGAAGCTGTCAGCTGAGGACATGTGAGGTGTCTGTTTCTCAAACTAGAGACTCTGATGTACTTATCCTCTTGTTTAGTTGTACATCTGGCCTTCCACATTTCTTCTGTGATTGTTAAAGCCAATAGTCCTTTGTTTTTGAAGACTGTAGTGTACACCTTTGTATGAAATCTTCAGTTTTTTTGGCAATTTCAAGCATTGTATAGCCTTCATTCCTTTCTTTTTTCTTTTTTTGACCTTAAGACATGCCAGTCTATTGCATACTGTGGCAACTCAAAAACAAACACAAAGGCAAGTGATTTTCTAGTACCAAATTAGCAATTTAGCAGTATTTTTCAAAGATAAGGTGTTGGAGTAATGGCAGCTGGAAATGGGTTCTGTCTAGATTTGATCAAAAATTACTTTTTTCAAATAGTGATGGTGCAGTTTTTTTTACATCAGTTATCTCCTGACTATACTTTGTGATCATTTGTATGCCACTTTGGTGAATTAAAGTACCAATTTCCTTCCGAAACAGCAAAATCTGCACATTATTCCAAACATTTGGCCACCAGTGTATGAGATTTTTATATAAAATAATTTTATTTCAAATTAACATGATATATAAGTGGATGCATAGCTTTGTAGTGAAACAAAAACAGAAATGTGCTGTCCAGCAACTAAATGCACATTGCATCAGGTGTTATAGTTTTGTGTTTTGCTGTTTTTAAAACTGTACCTGGTGAGGACATTATCCTGCACCCGGACCACATATTTCCTCAGCGTAGAATGGCAGGGAATAGTAATTTATATTCATGAGTACAGTGCTACCTGGGTTTGTTAAGACTAGGTTTAGGGTTGGGTTACAGTTTCTCTGACCAATCAAGTGGCACTTTTACTGATGAATAGTATTGAATCATCTAATCAGGTATCACCTTCCTCTGAAATTCACCAAATCAGCCACAACATTAAAACCACCTGCCTAATATTGTGTAGGTCTTGTGCCACCAAAACAGCGCCAACCCCCATCTCAGATGCTATTATTTTTACCACAATTGTACAGAGCGGTTATCTGAGTTACCGTAGACTTTGTCAGTTCGAACCAGTCTACCCATTCTCTGTTGACCTCTCTAATCAACAAGGTGTTTCCCATCTGGCATCAACAATCATGCCACGGTTCAAATCATTGAGATCACATTTTTTCCCCCATTCTGATGGTTGATGTGAACATTAACTGAAGCACCTGACCCGTATCTGCATGATTTTATACACTGCACTGCTGCCACACAATTGGCTTAATAATCACATGGATGATTGTTGATACCAGACAGGCTGGTTTAAGTATTTCTGTAACTGCTGATCTCCTGGGATTTTCATGCACAACAGTCTCTAGAATTTATTCAGAATGGTGCTAAAAACTAAAATCATCCAGTGAGCGGCAGTTCTGTGGACAGAAACACCTTGTTGATTAGAGAGGTCAACAGAGAATGTGCAGACTGGTTCGAACTGACAAAGTCTGCGGTAAATCAGATAACCGCTCTGTACAATTGGGGTAAAAATAATAGCATCTGAGATTGGGGTTGGCGCTGTTTTGGTGGCACAAGGGGGACCTACACAATATTAGGCAGGTGGTTTTAATGTTGTGGCTGATCGGTGTATATAAATTACTCTTTTCCATCCTACGTTTCAGAAATTTACCCCTGCGGCTTTGAAGTTACTGGATCCTGGTTCAAGAACAGCAGGTTTAAGAGACCAGCACAGAGCCAATTTCTGTGCCTCCAAAAAGTTGAAAATTCTTCAATGGAAATGACTGGAATGCAAAGTGCAGTCTTTGTTTATGTTTTACTGTATATTTTGGCCTGTTCATTGAACAATGTGCTTCATTATATTCTTATCTTGTTTTTCTCATAGAGCTGTCAATCATTCTCCAAAGCCCCAAGAAAACACCTGAGTAGGTGGAGCATGGCCAGTGGGAGTGGCTGGCGTTACTATGCCTGAAGGCACGTTGCAATGGTGTCCATGGAGACAGATGGCAGCTTTACTGAGGGTCATGGTCTGTCCCTCTTACAGGCAGAAGATAGCGCGGGAGCTGGACTCACACAGCAGGAGGGGACATGGCTTGGTTTCCGCGCTACAGTGAGTGCTGTACTGCTGTTGGAGCTGCTATTGGGAGTGGGCGGCAACCTGACAGTGTTGATATTATACTGTGGTCACTGCAGCCTGTTGGAGTCCGTCAGTCATGTGGTCACACTCAGTCTGCACACTCTTGACCTGCTACTCTGTCTCCTCTGCCTGCCAATCACTGCCACTCTCCTCATATTGGGCGGAGCCTCTGTTCCTCACCACGCCCTGCTCTGCTGCCTTCATGAATCAGCAGCCAGCTTTGCAAGCGTGGGAACTGCACTCAACCTGTTGCTTATCAGCTTAGACCGCTATGACATCACCGTCCGGCCAGCTAATCGTTTGCTGACACCTCGAAGGGCAACCATTTTACTTGTGGGTGTGTGGGTGGTTTCTTTAGCTGTGCCACTCCTACCATTTGTGGAGGCGGGGGGTTTTTTGGGTCAAGGTGAAGGAATGTTCGTGCACTCCAATATCACTGTGCTTTGTTCGGAGTGGGGAGGAACTCTACAAGCCCATCACTTATTACAAGTACCAGTGTTCCTGTGCTCTCTAGCTGTTATGCTGTTTACATACTCCCGTATTCTTCAGGCACTGCGCATTCGTATTGGACGCACACCAAGGCCGCATCGAGACAACAAGCGGCCTGCCCATCGCCTCTGGTTACGTCGCAAATGGTCAACAAGATCGCTTGATCACACAACGAGAAACACACCCATCTCCCCCCTGCCACTCTCTACTGAACCGCTTATCACCTCAGATACGGTTACTACGGTAACCATCAACACTGAGACAAACACCACCCCACTTAGCCCCACACCTACAGTATCTGTAATAACCACACCTTTGAGTCCCACAGCATCTATGTCTATTCTAACTAGTCCCCACATCCCTACTCCTGCCACACCATCAGTGTGCGTGAAAACAACTTTGAGTCCAATACCCACTGTGTCAACTGTAACCACACAAGTGAGTCCTGCCCCAGTCCATGCTCCACCTAGTATGGGTGTGGGTGCCTCGGTATCAGCCATCTTGGCTCTACGTCGAGCAGTTCGCCGCCATAGAGATCGGAGGGAGCGCCAAAGACGTGTTTTTCGAATGTCCGTTATAATCATCCTCTCTTTTCTTCTATGCTGGGCACCTCTCTCCATCATGCCCCTTCTCATGTTGGCAATCGGGCCCTCTGATTGGCTAGAACGTCTGAGACTCTGCTTCCTGGTCCTTGCTTATTGGACTGTTGTACTACATCCATTGCTATACGCTTTCACTCGGCAAAAATTGCGCAAAGTTCTACATACTCGTCTGCGTAGATTTCGTCCGCAGAACACACAGACTTGTATTCGTACTAACACCAGGATCCACCGCAAGCACAGGACGGATTGCAGTGATGCTACTGACCGCTGCCTGACGGAGGCTGTTAGAGAGTGATGTCAAGATCTTGCGTATCTGTGACTAATGGCTGTAGGTAAGAGTGCTAAAACGTGTGCAGGAAACAGGGGAGTAGCAAGGGACATGTTCCCACCCACACACTTTTAAAACTTTTTAAGTTTGTCTACTCAAGTTTTTAAAAATAATTATAACATTATAAAAGTTTTAGTTTTCCTGCAAAGAAAAAAATTGTTGGCGGCCACACAAAACAATGACTTTAAAATCAAACAGAAACCGTCAACATGTTAAATCAGCAGTAAACGTATATGCAACTACTGGGTTATGTCATAAACGTTTCTTCACCTGATTTATATTCATGAGTCAAGTTGATAAGAATTATAATGAGCTTGTTTACATGCACAATTGTACACTTATCATGCTTAATCTGCCGACCATGTATTTGGTCATGTAAATGCCTGAAACGATTGTATTTTATTGGGGAAAGTTCATAAATGCTTTAAGAAAAAATTACACATGTAGATTTTTGACCTTATCTCTGATTTTGCATTGTCACATTTTTTTAAATAAGCTGATTTTTGACAGTAATCAACATATTCTTGTGTACAATGTAAATCCCCCCCCCCCCCCCCATTTTCCTACGCCCTTGACAGGAAACCAATAATGTGTTACATGTGTTAGATTAAATGTGTGTCATGCTCCCATCAATAGAGGAAATTAAAAGACGTCAGTAGGTCTCTATTGTCCACCAGTGTGTAGTGTCATTGACAAATAATCAGCACAGGGTTTCTAAAGCACACTGAACTCTGACATCAGCACGGCACTGTTTAATTAATATGTAGAGCACAAATATTCCCATGGTGCTAGGAACAGATAGAGAGACTGAGAGAGTGTAACTACATATGTGAGTTTGCAAGAGGTCATGTGCAATAAACTCAAAATCCAGGTAATGCATTGCATGATTTCCATATAAATTCAAACTAAATATTGGCATTCGTTGTGTGGTGTAAAACGTAGCACTCTGTTCACCAGTACATATACACATATACACATATTTACATGTTCCTTCTTGCTGATAGTCTAGTGGGCATATTTATCATTGTGTTTATTAATGTATATAATCAGGGATGTAAATAGTCAAAACTGTTTCTGTGATTTGAACAGCCCATTTAAATTCTGCTCTAGCAAGGGCATGCATACTGATCTGTACAGTTTCTGAAATTACTGACAAAATCATTTTTACAAAGTCTAAATTAATTTATTTTATTTGTGTCCTGTATGTGTATATCTTGTCAGTGCTGTACATATTATTTCAGATTTAGATGGTTATTGTATTACTTTATAATAGAGGAGCAATAAGTCTGAATTACATTAATAAAAACATTCAGCCTCTTTTCTTGTTTGCTTTGTTTGTTCACAACCCCAAATGTCTTAATTCATACAAAAGCATATGTATACTTATGTACACACATGCATTCACTCATTCTTGAACACTTGCCAGATTAAAAAGTCCTCACATTTCTGGTCAATCTCAGGAGATTTAGTTCTAAAACAGTGGGACTAATCTGGATGCATTTGATTTTCTGCATTGAATAATAACAGTCAGAGTGATTTATTCTAATTATATTGGTGTATGGTAGAGACTACTCATTACCTGAACTCACTCAGAAGTGCAGGTTCCTTTAATGTATACAATTAGTCTATGCTGAGAAAGGTTGATTGACTTCATCCCAGTTGATAAAAGTCAAACAAGCAATTAAGAACCTCCTGTGTCTCTGTCAGCCATTGAAGCTTCACACAGAAGATTAAATGCCATATAAGGGTTGCTCAATAAAGTACCTTTTCAATCAGTGAAATGGTTACCTTTAAATTTCTTTCTCTCTCAACCTGATTCAAAGACCTTAAATGTTATTCATCTTTAAAGACTTGTTGGTGGTTCAGCTAAATTGTGTGTGCAGGAAAGAGGAAGCACTCACTTCTCATTATCGGTGATAGAAGCTGCACTCCTCTTGTGAAGTCTGATCACATTAACACTTATTAATGTTTGATGACACACTGACATTTGCAGAAACTTACTTGGAAAGGTGATAAAAGGGACATGTGTCTTTTTCACAGAAGTGTATGGTTCACTTAATGCAGGGGTCAGGAACCTTTTTTTTCACTGAGAAGCGTATTTTTCAGAAAAAGCCATAGGACAATTTAATAGTTTACTCTTTTCAAGTTTTTCAATAAAATATTATTTTATTATGCCCATAGACTACTCAAATTAATGGTTGTGATATGGAATTGAGTACACGTTTTTGTGTTGCTCTCCAAAAAATTACTTAATTTTACAATTGTTCATGAAAAACTTTCCTTTTGGGCTGGGCGATATGTTTAAAAATATTTGAAAGATAAATCGCCTTAAAAAAACATCAGATTCAACCCCCCCTGCCGAGGGTCAGTGAATATTTTTGCTTTATTGATTTTACATTAAAAATTACATAAATTTATCAAAACACGAAAACCTTAAACAAAATAAATTTCTAAAATCAAATTTCACTTTAAACGAATTGAAAAAGCGTATATATATATACCACCTCCCCGTATCCAGAAATGTGCCATCTCCAACGGCCCCATTTTCCATCACACAAGTATCACAACAGGTGAAAAATTACTAATAACCTACAAATTAAGAACAAAAGACTATTATAAATGTAAAGATAATAATAATAATAATAATAATAATAATAATAATAATAATAAATAAGCCTAATAAATTCCCATGTCCCATGCCAAATGTGTGTTCTTATCGAATATGTTTGTGTTGCATTTTGGTAACAGTTTATGCTGTCTAAGGAAAATAAAATAGAACTCAATTTTAGGTTCAAGGTGTCATATTATTTTCTGATTTAATCACTACAGTCTTTGTATCTTAAATACAAATATATATATTTGTATATATAACAGAGTTGCCTTCACAATGCTTAAGAGCGAACTGCTTTGTGGAAATAAAGCAAAACTCACAGCAACTTCTGAGATGATCGGAGATCATTTGCGGCATTCTCATATAAAACATCATTCTTACAAAAAGTTTTCAGATGAATGAAAAAAAATCAATAACTCTTGTGTTCCATGAGACAGAGTCCCGCTACACTCCTCAGAACAAACAGCAAATCAAGCACTGCCAGCTTTTCTTTTGTCTGTTTTTATATAATAAAGTTTCTTCAAGCATGTGGTCTTTGTGACTAACAGCATTTCTTGTCACGTGTCACTCTGAGATGTCGCCCGCCTTTTTGCAGGTAGATGAGCAAAATTACTTGCACATGAAATACCTGCATTTCGACAAAGAGCTCACAAACTGGATTGAGCCTTGTTGCATTTGGCAGGTACTACAGTATATCATACCCTGGGTGCACATAAAAAATAATGAGCGTTCGTAAAATCGCTCATAGAAAATGTTCTTAACCATTAAGATTAATAATTATTGGCAAACGAGGCCCAGAACTCTTTGCATGTGTGTGTCAAGGAGAAGCGCTTTCATTGCACTTGTGAATAGGGGCCAGTTGCACCAGCTCTAGTATGTTACGACTTAGCCTAATTGTGGCATAAATGGTCACTATGTCACAATTTACACACTACTAATTATTTGAGCGTTGTTTAAACGCTACATATAAATTAAATATTTACGGAAGCCTCCGACCAGGAGTAACAGTTGGAATAAAAAAGAGGACTGAATTAATGACATCAATGAGCTCATGTTTTGCATGACAGGCTTAAATCCTTTCGACATGTATATGATTAGGTTTGCATTTACAATTGTTTACATTTACGAGACAGAATTTTTTTTATAAAAAAACTTCCTGTGTACTCTGCCCGGTGTCAAGTTTTTACATATACGAAATAGATATTAAAATTAATAAATTTTTTTCTTGCTTGTTGTATTAGTATTGATTTATTTATTGTTCCTTATTCCTTTTAAATACAGTTATTGAATATTGTTATTTAAATAAGCAAAATATATAATTGGCCTAATGAAATCTTGTTTTATTGCGTATCATATTTCAGAGGGGATATAATTTATTACAGTTGACAGTTAAGGGCAAACAAGGTTTGAACAAGATCAAACTGAAATTCACGGCTGTTTAACACTTCTGTGTAGAAATTCGAAGGCTGCTTATTGGATCAATATAGGAAAATGTCATATTATGCGACTATGCATTACATAAAGGAGAGCTTAAGACCTACTAGTTAAGGCTGTGTCTCGTTTCGAATGCTGCGTGGACAAATAGGACAAATTAAAACGGAACATAACATGGTTTTTAAGTCTCTTTGAAGACAAGTGGTCACGTCCTTCAAAATGAGACACATCCGTCTTGCTTTAAGAACAGGTGGTGCAACCAAATTAAGCACTGACTTAGTTACAAACTAATAGTAGTTACTAAGCCCTTAGTGCAAACTTTAAGTCCCAATTTAAGTGAGATGTGTATCACTCATTTGGGAGAAAGTAAATCAAAACAGTATCTATGACTTCAAGTTTGCAATCGCACCCACACTTTCTGCAGGAAATGTATCTCTAGAAAGTATTAAACGATCATGAGTTAGTGAGTGGTGAGACAGGCGAAGCACTTGATTTTTTAACAAAAAGCCACTTGTGGCTCACGAGCCATAGGTTTCTGACCCCTGCCTTAATGAATGTGCCAGACAGATCAATGCAGGTCAATATTCATCTGTATTCTACCTTTCAATTCATTTCCTTATTAAATTATATCTAATACACTGGTGCTCTGATTCTGATTGGTTAATCGTAGCATTTTATGGTAAAATATTTTTGTATAATGACTGCAAAACTGGGACTGTGCAATGTGCTGATAGCTTCATGTCTCTTGTATCACTCCATGGTATCTGCCCACATATTAAACTTATTTCTCCTAAAATCAATATTTTATGTACATTTATTTAGTTATTTAATAAGCAGCCATGTAATAAGGGGGATACTGTATAGTCATCCACACAACTCAAATATGAACATGTTTATTTGGTCTGATTTGCTATTATATATAGATAAAAAATAGACCTATTGAGTACTTTTTTACTCAGAATAGGGTCTCAACAAATACCCTTTCTAAATAAATCAAAATGGTCTTATAAATGTACTAATTGAACTACATCTGAGTGATTCTATATCCTTTTGCTGAAAAACAAATGTGAATGAGTAAATACATAAGATAATGAATGGAAGCCATTATTATGGAAGCGTTCAAATTATCAATATAGAATTATTATTAAGTATAAGTAATCTACTTTATTAATTACATTTACATATTAAGTATTGTAATCTATATATTTCCACATTTCCACCTCTACCTTTTCCTGTCTGACACTCTTGTATTTTAACTCAAGAATGCTGATTAGTACAGAAGCTTTGTGTTTGTGTTTCTTTATGAGCAAGGACACACAACTTTTTAAAATCTAATCTGTTCCACTCAATGTCATAATTTTCATCTTGTTATCACAGCGCCATTTTCTCCCTTCATTTTGTCCTCTCCTAGAGCTTCCCCAGACTTGCATAATAACAAAGAACAGCCTGTGCATAGAGAAAGTCACCTTGGAGGACAAAAAGAGAGAGAAGGACAAGGAGAGGATAGAGAGAAAGAGATTTGAAACATAGACTTTATACTCCCAAAATCGTATCATCAGGCCGAAATAGCTCAGTTGGGAGAGCGTTAGACTGAAGATCTAAAGGTCCCTGGTTCGATCCCGGGTTTCGGCAAAACCTTTTTTATATTAAAGTGCTGAGGGCCTTGACGTCAACATCAAACTTCTACAATAGTGTGACGCTAAGCACGAGAATAATATATATTTTTTTTTTTTAAAAAAGCGTGCAATATAGAAGGCAATGTGGCTCGTAAAGAAAATAAGTCCTGTGATTTCCCCTGCTTTTATTGTGTGCGATATATTTTATAGCCGGAAGATGTCGCTGTTGTTTTAAACCGCTGCTGCTATTTCACCCAATTCCGCCAGAGGACGACATTGCCCAAAAAGTCGGTAATTCAGCCCAACCGTCCAACACCTCGTGGAGAGAGCTTGTCTACCGACCAGAACAGCATGGAAAAAGCACTGGAGTGCAGAATAACATTACTCTAAAGTACGTATATCGGCTTGCACCCAGTATACAATTTTTATATACAACTCAACTGACTACATATGTAACTGTGCTGAACTATATGAGGCAACTGCTGCTGTATTTCCTAAATATGTGATCTGTTACGTCATAGGCTACCCTAAAAGTTACACAATTCGACCTTTTAAAAGAAAAAAATTAAACTGAAAGTGGTTAGGTGAGAAAATAATAGAGGAAAAATACCATCGGAAAACGGTCCTATTTTTGCGTGTTTTATAGGGGGTTAGTGGTACTTGTTAGTTAGTCAGTTTGGGAAACCAACTGACTGACCAGCTGAACAATCTAAACATTAGATGTTACAGTGTTCATGGGAATTTTGATTCATCGCAGTTATTTAACAGTATTTTTAATCCGTTCACCAAAAAGATTGACTCACTCCTCACGTCACACTATTTTTGTAGATTACATATCCGCCTGCAGGTGGCAACAAATTGGAGTCTTGTATGTGTTATGAGTTATCAGTTTGAATATTTGTGTCTACTGATTCATTTAAAAAACACACGTCAACAGTCGTTCACGACAGAAAGTATGGAAGTAATCTAGAATATCTCTAGTAATCTTCGTTCACTAAAACATTTTCAAAACACAGATTCGTTCTCGAACGAAAGTAAATAATTGAGCAAACCGGGAAAGTATGAACAGTAAACACATAATGCTTTATAACGAACCATGTCCGCAGTCATATGTTTTAAGATGCTTGCAAATTAGTTTAATACTGTGAAACATACATTAAAAAACATATTAAGACTTGTTTTCTTAGAATGTACTGTATCTGGAATATAAGTGTATTTTGTCTTGTTAAATTGGAAAATGTATTTATTTATTTTACATAATAATTTTTTATAACTACTTAAAGTAGGTCTGTCCCGCACAATAAGCTAGTAAATGGCTTCAGAACACTTTCATATAATGCACAAGTCATGTGAACTACTTGTAAGATAGGACCTACTTTTGTGGTTCTTTTCCTTTATGTTGCTTGAAATCTAAAATTTTCATTTTAATTGCGTGCAATAAATATTATTATTATTATTATTAATTATTTTCATAAATTCTTCATTTTTGTTCCACAGAAGTGAGACGTGTTTAGAATGGGGCGAGGGTGAGTAAATTAAAGTCTTTTAATTTTTGGTTGAACTATTCCTTTAAAACTAATACCCTTTGATATTTTGTTATTTAATGTAATGACATGTGTACATTAAGTGTGGCTTAGTATCAAAATACTGTTTGTGTGCACTGTATAAGGCTGGTCTTAACATAAGCAGATGTCAATTCTCTCCTCAACAATCTGCTCATCATTCTAGCGCACAAGTTTATTAGAAGTGCAACATTTGTAAACATAAAAGGAAGAGTTCTGATCCAGGATTTATAGTATGATAAGTAGTCTCAGTGTTCTTACTTTTTTATTAATTTGACCCTCTTGTGCAACATGTGCTAGTATGGCGAGTCTATGTGCTCGCATATAGCACATACACAGGCACACAATAACATGTATTTCATAACTAAAAACTGGCATGCAGCCTAGTCCCTGAGCTACTGCTATATTTCTAGTAATTCACACACATACAGAACACACGGAAACATTTAGTCTTCTGTTGTTCATGTTAGTGCAATCACATTCTTATCGTTCAACCTTTCATAATTGTGATTCCTAACTATATGCCTGTGCAGTTGCTTATTGTAGCCACTCCTTGAGTTATTTATACTGATTATGCCTGGAGGAGTCTGAACCCCATGAACTGTAAATTTCACATGTGAGATAGGTGTGGATGTTTTCTCCTCTCTAATGTCTCGTGCCGTAGAGGAAGTATTGGGTATCTGCATAAAACACGGTGATTATACTTTATATATGTTGACAAAAGAGTGTGGGATCAGATAGGTTTTAGCTTATCAACTCTTGGACAGTTTTTTCTTGTTTATAAAATGTTTAATTGTCCAGGACCCAACAAGTTTCTGATTAATAATAATTTTTTTAGGTTCTTTATAACCATATGTGACATATGGACAGGTCAAAGTGGTATAAACATTGTTAAAGTAGTGCATTCAAGCAATACCCTCACTGAGCACTTTATTAGGAACACTATGGTCCTAATAAATTGCCCGACATGGTCTTCTGCTGTTGTAGATCATCTGCCTCAATGTTCGACTTGTGCATTCTGAGATGCTATTCTGCTCACAACAATTGCACAGAGTGGTTATCTGAGTTACAGCAGCCTTTCTGACAGCTCGAACCAGTCTGGCCATTCTCCGTTGACCTCTCTCATCAACAAGGCGTTTCCGTCCACAGAACTGCCGCTCACTGGGTGTTTTTTGTTTTTGGAACCTTTCCGAGTATACTCTAGAGACTGTTGTGCGTGAAAATCCCAGGAGATCAGCAGCTACAGAAATACTTTTCCATTTCTGATGGTTTATGTGAACATTAACTGAAGCTCCTGACCAGTATTTGCATGATTTTAGGCATTGCACTGCTGCCACAATTGGCTTATTAGATAATCACATGAATAAGTAGATGTACAGGTTGTCTTGATAAAGTGCTTAAGTTAGTGTACATTTGACAGTTGCATTCCCTGGCAATCAAACTCATAACCTTAAAGTTGTTGCCATGCTCTACCCGTTGAGCTACGGGAACTAGTAGTTTTTACACACATGGAGCTGTTTTAGAGGCAGAAAACCATAATTTTTTGTTGTATGTCAATGATCACGTTTACATTTACACCATGATGATGATTAGGCTATTCCCAAAAATCAGCTTATAAAAGTAAAGCTAGAAAACCGTGTTTACCTGAGATTTGAAATTATTGCTTTATTCTCTGCTTTTGACGTCAAACCGTGAAGAGACATGCACACATGTGCACATTGGATAAGCTGGTGACAACACCGGTAAAGGTGTTTACATGCCATGCGAAATCGCCATATTGGGCAACAATCTACCTGTGTTGAGCGGTTTATTCTTATGCCGTTTATGACCTTACACCGAAAAGGAATGCCGTTTGTTGAGTTAACATGACTACATGCATTGTCGGCTTGTTAAACATAATCAAGGCAACTGACCAATAAATGTAGCTATAAACGTTTCTGCCACTCTATGACAGTATTACATTAGTATCAGGCATGCGTCATTGACTACTTATACATGTTATTATTTCCTTGTTTTATCTGCTATGATTATCTGACACTTGACTCTAAGTCCAATTTAAACATTATATCAAACTAAAGGAGGAAACTTTCTTCTTCCTTTAACAGAAAATCTGGCATTTCCTCCTGCTTTATTACATTGAGGCATTCTACTAATCTGTATGTAAGTGTATTTGTGTGTGTTTTCTGTTACACTGAACAATGCGCACCCTTGGGGGCTATAAAATGCTGAGATTAAAATCACACAGCATCATAAATTGATTAACTGCTGAAACAGTACCGCACCTTTATGGTGTGCTGGCCTTCCTTGATCTTATTGTATTCCTGCTACAGGGAAATTTTTGTCACATTTATTTTTATTATTTATTTTTGTTCAAAAACACTCATGTTTCAATGAGTCATAGAGAAGAGAGAGGGGGGAGTTGGTAATAGGTTCAAGGCCAAGATGTGTATTGTATTTGTTGCCTTGCTAGCAGAGTTAGGGTCTTGAGACCTCACTAGACCACAAAATATGGCCTTGATCTGAGACTGGGTCTCATTACTTGGTATCTTGGTCTCAGACAAGAACGTGGTCCGTTTCTAAAATATTATAGGTGATACTACAGTATGGTGTTATATCTTCACCATTACAGAGAATTCACAAGAATTCCAGGGCTCTGAATGGCTACTGAGCAGCTAGATAAAACTGGATCTAGCTCGAGGAGTCTAGTCTTAGTCTGATTCTGAGATTGGTCTGGGTCTTGGACAGTCTGGTCTTGACTACAATTCTGGTTCTCAGAAGCATTGAAGCACTTCTTAAAAGTGATGTTTTCTTGTTGCCTCAGCGGGGTGGGGACATTGCTGTTGCTCCTCTCCATTGTCAGTATCTGCTGGTTTTACAATATTTACTATTTAAAGGTTTAAGTAGACTGGCTTGCATATAATTTGCTTTTTTATAGTCAAAGAAAGTCCTTTCAAACTGAAATTATGTTGACATGTCTGACATGTTTTCCAGGACAGATATTATGCCACTGAGTCACTCAGACATGGCATGCATAATGACACATGAGAAAGAAGCTGACAGGACTCCATGAATCTGTGAAAATATATTCTAAATCACAGTTCTGTCCAGCAGCAAAATCATCCATTAATCTCTCATGTACAGTACAGTATATATTCACATAATATCTAGGGATGCACCAATACCACTTTTTCTCTTCCAATCCGATATCGGAAATCTCAGTATCGGCCGATCCCAATCCTACACCAGTGTTGTTTTTTTGCATAATCAGTTTAGAATATCTTTACATTATTTTGTGAAACTAATTGGGTGTGCTTTTTAATATGTAAAGAAACACAAACCTCTAACTACAACATTATTTCAATATAAATGTAAAGCTTATTAAGATACATTTTGTTAACTAGTATACTGGATAATGTAGCAGCAAAAAAAAATGTAATTCCAGTATAAGTAATCAGTAGAAATTTTTTTCAACTTGTATCTGGACTTAAAAAGGATTCAAATCCTCTTTTTTGTTCAATTTAGTTGTAAGATATCAGCTCACTTTTCATTTTTCACATAGTTAATTTTTGAAACCCATTCAACATAAATATTATTATAATTTGTTAACAAATAATAGTAATATATAGTAATATATTTCAGTCATGCACCTTTAACTTTTAAACCTTCACGCTTTTATTTTGGCATTCTAAACTCTCCCAGAAATCCTGTATGTGTCTGTTTGTAGGCAAGTTCACAATAGTGTAATTCACCTCTTATTCAAATTCTGGCAACAAAAAAAATCACCTCCAGTGCCGTTCTAAATGCATATTATACATGAACCAAACTATTTAAGGTGTGGTAACCATGGTATAAGCAGAATATTTTACTCCAGCCCGTTAAATTGATTAAAAATAATACATACGCGACTGCATTAACACCTCGGGTGTGCATTATTTTTAAACAATTCAGCGGTCCATCATCAGTTAATCCTTAAATGAAAATGAGGAAATGATGATGGAATTTTCATTTTTGTATGAACTGTCCTTTTTAAACTGGTAGTCTTTTAACATTGGCTCAGTACAATAATTACTAAAAGGAACAGGACAATAGGCACAGTGAGAGACCGTGCATCACTGACCAGTACACATTTTTAGTCGAGTAGTGCAAAAATATGACACTTTCACAGCCAAATGTAAACATAACATACTATGAAATAGTGTTCTATGGACATAGCAGTTGTTGAGGTAGCAGCCAGGTATAAATTGACAATGAATTAATGCAACTCTGAGTCTGGACATGTGCAAAAGTTGGATGGTGTACAGGTGTGTGTGTGTGTGTCAGTCAGACCAGTCTCTGAGTAATGAGGAGTCTGATAGCTTGGGTGAAGAATCTGTAACACAGTCTGGCCGTGAGGGCCCGAATGCTTCGGCAGGAGGGTGAAGAGTTTGTGTGAGGGGTGTGTGGGGTCATCCACAATACTGGTTGATTTGCAGATGCAGCGTTTGGTGTAAATGTCTTTGATGGAGGGAAGAGAGATCCCAATGATCTTCTCAACGTCCTCACTATCCTCTGCAGGGCTTTGCGGTCCGAAATGGTGCAAGTCCCAAACCAGGCAGTGATGCAGCTGCTCTGGATGCTCTCAATAGTTCCTCTATAGAATGTAGTGAGGATGGGGGGTGGGAGATGTGCTTTTCTCAGCCTTCGAAGAAAGTAGAGACACTGCTGGGCTTTCTTGGTAATAGAGCTGGTGTTGAGGGACCAGGTGAGGTTTTCCGCCAGGTGAACACCAAGGGATTTGGTGCTCTTGACAATCTCCACAGAGGAGCAGTCGATGTTCAGCGGAGAGTGGTCACTCCGTGTTCTCCTGAAGTCAACAACCCTCTCTTTTGTTTTGTCCACATTCAGAGACAGGTTGTTGGCTCTACACCAGTCCGTTAGCTGCTGCACCTCCTCTCTGTATGCTGACTCGTCGTTCTAGCTGATGAGACCCACCACGGTCGTGTCATCGGCGAACTTGATGATGTGATTGAAGCTGTGCATTGCTGCACAGTCGTCAGTCAGCAGAGTGAACAGCAGTGGACTGAGCACACAGCCCTGGGGGGACCCAGTGCTCAGTGTGGTGGTGGTGGAGATGCTGTTCCCAATCCGGACTGACTGAGGTCTCCCAGTCAGGAAGTCCAGGATCCAGTTGCAGAGGGAGGTGTCCAGGTCCAGAAGATTTAGCTTTCCAATCAGGTGCTGGGGAATGATTGTGTTGAATGCTGAGCTGAAGTCTATGAACAGCATTCGAACGTATGAGTCCTTTTTATCTAGGTGGGTGAGGGCCAGATGGAGAGTGGTTGTGATGAATGGTTGACGTCTGTTGAATGGTTGGGACGATACGCAAACTGCAGTGGGTCTAGTGAGGGGGGCCGCTGAATCTTAATGTGCCACATGACAAGCCTCTCGAAGCACTTCATGATGATGGGTGTGAATGCGATGGGACGGTAGTCATTGATGCAGGACACTGAAGACTTCTTCAGCATGGGGACGATGGTGGTGGCTTTGAAGCACGTTGGAACGATGGTGCTGCTCCAAGAGATGTTGAAGATGTCGGTAAGAACGTCTACGAGCTGGTCTGCACATCCTCTGAGCACTCTGCCAGGAATGTTGTCTGGTCCAGCAGCCTTCCGTGGGTTTTCATCACATCAGAGCAAGAAAGCACCTGGTCGTTGGGAGGAGGGGTGGTCTTCCACACCGCCACGTCGTTCTGCACCTCAAATCGAGCGTAGAAGTCATTCAGCGCATCTGGAAGGGAGGCATCTTTGTCACAGGCAACTGATGTTGTCCTGTATTTGGTGATGGCCTGGATGCCCTGCCACGTGCGCCGCGTGTCGCCACTGTCCTGGAAGTGACTGTGGATTCTCTGGGCGTGCGCGCACTTTGCCTCTCTGATGGCCCGGGACAGTTTGGCCCTCGCTGTTATTTTGCAGTTCGCTAATAGCCCCATACAATTCACAGAACGCTTCCTTAGCATTAGCACTGGGAGGAATGTAAACTCTGGTTATAATGACAGTGGTGAATTCCTGTGGTAAATAAAAAGGTCTGCATCTAACAGTCACAAGCTCCACCAGCGATGAGCAGTTGCTAGAGACTAGCATAGAGTTCTTGCACCATTCCATGTTGATGTAAACACACAAGCCACCAACGCAAATCTTACCGCACAGAGCTGCATTTCTGTCGGCACGAAACGAGGCAAGCCCGTCTAGCTGAATGGCAGCATCCGGAACTCTGTTGCTGAGCCACGTTTCTGTGAAAACAAAGACACAGCAGTCTCTAAATTCTAAACGCTGCATAGTCAGCTGGAGTTGGATGTAGTTCAGTTTATTGTCCAGGGAGCAAACATTTGAGAGCAGGATAGACTGGAGAGATGGCTGTTTTTAGCCTAGCATGGACCCTCGCCCGCTTGACGCACTTCCACTTCCTCGCACACTGCTTGTGACATCCCCGGCCACCGGCATCAGGCAACGACGAGGACTGGACATGATAAGATTGAAATCACACGTCTAAATGGACCACAGTCTACTCCTTAACAGCACCGAAGTGAGCATGTCTGTCGGTTGGCCGCTGTTGAGTTTCAAATATGAGGCAGCAGTGTATTCCAGGTGTATTTGGGGAGGCTGTTCTCTTTAGAAGGTGCAAATTGCGTCTTCTCATCGTGAGTCTGATCATAAAAAGGAAAATGATGAAAACTGAAAACGCAAAGCCTTGTAAACTCTATCTTTGATCGAATACTTAACATCAAGTTTCCAGGATTTATGCTTATTGTTTACCGCTGTTACGTCATCATGACAATGGGGTTGAAATACTGGGTAATTTTACACAAATCAAGTTACTATACTATTTTATCATGCTAGTGCACCCAAGGACGACTTTCTGGAAAACACCCAGGGAGACCAGGGCAGCATATTACAGCCGATAACACCACAGCAACAGCCCCTCTTCACCAGACACGTTATCCCTCTCTCCAGCATCTCCACATCTATGCTTCTCAGAGAAAATGGAAGAACTGGTGTATGCTGGAACCAAACTATCCCACTCATTTGCTGCAAGCCCCCAGATATCAAGCAAAAAACGGCAGGCCCCTAAACCACCAAAGCCTGCGGGCAAAGCTCGCCCTCCCCCTCGTCCTGTGAGAGCTCTTCGGCCTCTGCCACAACGCAAGGGCTCACACCCTCCTCCATCTGCTCGAGGTGAACCAAAAACAACTGATACCAGCTCTCAGTGATATGTTTCGGGTCCCCGCTATGATAACAGTAACTTTCTCAAATGTTTACAAAACAAGTGGGAACCCAGTGTGCCTGTATCTTTCTCTATTGCTGTTCGATTTCATGATAGAAAGTCTAAGGCCTTCAAAAGCCATACAGCAAACCCATCTAATCTGGTGCCTATTTCACGCCAAACTAAGATTGCTGTGGGGACTGTTAAGTTAGCACTTTTAAACATCCGCTCACTTAAAAATAAATCACTTCTAGTCAACGACTTAATAAGCACATACATCCTGGATTTTATGTTTTTAAATGAAACTTGGCTAGAAGACAGCTGTAGTGCAACAGTCCTTAATGAAACATCCCCTCCTAACTTTACTTTTCTGAGTGTCTGCAGAGAAGGCAGGAGAGGTGGGGGCTTAGCTGCTCTTTTTAGAGATGTCTATCAATGTAAGCAAATATCATTTGGGAATTACCCGTCTTTTGAATATCTGGGTAGTGTGTTAAAAGGTGCTCCACGCATTTTACTTATCATTATTTACAGGCCTCCAAAATACTCTCCAGCCTTTGCTGAGGACTTTACAGAACTGTTATCAACAATTACCTCAGAGTTTGACTGTTTTGCCATTGCTGGAGATTTTAACATTCACATAGATAATGCAGAAACCAATATGACAAAAGAAATCAAAACTGTTTTAAAAACGTTTGATCTGACTCAGCTTGTACATGGACCCACACACAATCATGGACACACTCTAGATTTACTTATCAGTAAGGGTCTAAACATTTCATCGATTGTTATTAAGGATATAGCACTGTCTGATCATTTCTGTATTTTCTTTGATATATTGATCTCTCCTGCCATTGAAGCTAGATCTGTGTCTGTCAAGAAGAGATGCTTAAATGAGAACACTAGTGTACTATTTATGAAGGCTATATCTTTAACACCAAGTATATCTGCTGACACTGTTGATTTTCTCCTTGATTCTTTTAACTCAAAAGTTAAAAGTGTAATTGATGATATTACTCCTGTGAAAGTGAGGAAGAAGATTGGCAGTCAAAAAGCACCTTGGAGAAACTCAACAGCAGTGCAAAATATGAAAAGACAATGCAGAAAAGCAGAGCGCATTTGGCGGAAGACAAAACTTGTAGTCCATTATAATATTTACAAAGACAGTATCCATGCTTTTAATATGGAACTAGGAAAAGCTAGACAGTCTTTCTTCTCGAATATTATAAACAGCAACTTAAACAACACACGCACTCTTTTTGCGACTGTAGAGAGACTGACAAACCCCCCAAGCCAGATTCCCTGTGAACTGCTCTCAGACAGCAAGTGCAGTGAGTTTGCTTCTTTCTTCTCTGAGAAAATAAATAATATCAGAAAGGTGATCAGCACATCCTTGAGTTGTGCTGGGGTCAGACAAATCAAACCACAACCTGAGAAAGTAGTTACTTTGTCTGACTTCAAAGAAATTGATGGCAAAATTTTGGAAGAAACCGTACGGCACCTTAAAACATCAACCTGCGCCCTTGATGCACTTCCAACATCTTTTTTCAAAAGTGTGTTCAACTGTTTAGAAGCAGATCTCCTAGAAGTGATAAACTCCTCACTTCTCTCTGGGAGTTTTCCAAACTCCCTGAAAACTGCAGTTGTCAAGCCCCTCTTGAAAAAGAGCAATCTGGATAAGACCATATTAAGCAACTATAGACCGATCTCAAATCTTCCTTTCATAGGCAAGATCATTGAAAAAGTTGTCTTCAATCAACTGAACAAATTCTTGAACTCGAATGGATACTTTGACAATTTTCAATCTGGTTTCCGATCGCATCACAGCACAGAGACAGCGCTCATAAAGATAATAAACGATATTCGCTTAAATACTGATACAGGTAAATTATCAGTACTGGTACTACTCGACCTCAGTGCTGCATTTGACACTGTCGATCACAACATACTTCTGGAAAGGCTGGAAAACTGGGTGGGGCTTTCTGGGATGGTCCTAAAATGGTTCAGGTCATACTTAGAAGGGAGAGGTTATTATGTGAGTATAGGAGACCATAAGTCTGAGTGGACGCCCATGACATGCGGAGTCCCTCAAGGCTCAATTCTTGCTCCACTCCTGTTCAACCTGTATATGCTCCCAATTAGCCAAATAATGAGAAAGAACCAAATTGCTTACCACAGCTATGCAGATGACACACAGATCTACTTAGTCCTATCACCTAACGATTACAGCCCCATTGACTCCCTGTGCCAATGTATTGATGAAGTAAACAGTTGGATGTGCCAAAAATTTCTTCAGTTAAACAAAGACAAAACTGAAGTCATTGCGTTTGGAAACAAAGATGAAGTTCTCAAGGTGAATGCATACCTTGACGCTAGGGATCAAACAACTAAAAATCAAGTCAGGAATCTTGGTGTGTCTCTAGAGTCAGACCTTAGTTTCAGTAGTCATGTCAAAGCAATAACTAAATCAGCATACTATCATCTGAAAAATATTGCAAGAATTAGATGCTTTGTTTCCAGTCAAGACCTAGAGAAACTTGTGCATGCTTTCATCACCAGCAGGGTGGATTATTGTAATGGACTCCTCACGGGCCTTCCCAAGAAGACCATAAGACAGTTGCAGCTCATACAGAACGCTGCTGCCAGAATTCTGAGCAAAACCAGAAAATATGAACATATCACACCAGTCCTCAGGTCTTTACACTGGCTCCCAGTTACATTTAGGATTGATTTTAAAGTATTATTACTGGTATATAAATCACTCAATGGGCTAGGACCTCAATATATTGCAGATATGCTCACTGAATATAAACCCAACAGATCACTCAGATCATTAGAATCACATCAGCTAGAAATACCAAGGGTTCACTCTAAGCAAGGAGAGTCTGCTTTTAGCTATTATGCCAGCCGCAGCTGGAACCAGGTTCCAGAAGATATCAGATGTGCTCCTACAGTAGTCACATTCAAATCCAGACTCAAAACACATCTGTTTAGCTGTGCATTTACTGAATGAGCACTGTGCCACTGTGTGTCCGACTGTTTGTACTGTATTTTATTAGATTTTTTTAAAAATTTTTTTATTCTAAACTGTTTTAATTATTCTTATTTTATTATTCTTATTTTTTTTTTATTATTTTTTTCTTTTTAATTTCTACTATGTAAAGCACTTTGAATTACCATTGTGTATGAAATGTGCTATATAAATAAACTTGCCTTGCCTAGTGCCATGTGAAAATGTATTATGCTTAAAGGAATGTGCCAGGTTCAGTATAAGTTAAGCTCTATCAACAGCATTTGTGGCATAATGTTGATTACCACAAACATTTATTTCGACTTGTTCCTCCTTTCCTTTAAAAAAAGCAAAAATCGAGGTTACAGTGAGGCACATAAAATGGAAGGGAGTAGGGACAATGACAGTGAATGTGGCCAATTTTTGGAGGGATTCATCACAAATAAATGTGAAGCTTAATTCTATAAAAGAACTTACACTAACTCTTCTGTTAAAAGTAAGTTATCATTTGAGCTGTAAAGTTGTTTAAATAGTCATTTTAGGGTTTGTTGACATTACATAGTCATGGTAACGAAGTTGTAAAATTGCCTATAACTTTACACAGAAAAGGTTTGTGAGTGATTTTATCACACTAAAATCATGTTTACATGCATATCCTCTATGTATTGTGGCTATACTTTTGAAATAATATTTCATTTTTTATATACTATTTCACCGTTCAAAATTGGCCCTGTTCACTTCCATTGTTAGTGCCTCACTGTATCCCAGATATTTGCAGGGATCTGTCAATTGAGTTTAACTTGTATTGAACCTGGATCATTCCTTTAAGTATTGTGGCTATACTTTAAAAACAGTGTATATGTTTTCTGTATCAGACAAGCTTACTTTCATTGTATGTGCACAACTGCATGCAATAGTTTTCTTTAGAAAAAGGGATAAGTCAAAATTATTTTCTGTGGTAATCAACACGACACACATACTGTCAATAGAGTTAAACTTGTATTAAACAAGTAAGTCATTAGTTTTATTCCTAAAATATGTAATTAGTTTAATTACATGTCAGCTGTCAATTCTACTTGAAAATAGTCAAAATAGACAACAAATAAATATAGAAATCTGATGTTGCATAAATAACATCTTTCCACAGCATAGCCTCCTTGGTATAGAATCTGGCACGGTTGCTGCTTTTTAATATAATTCAAACACATTTTAGGCATCGAGAGAAATCCTACTTTAAATTGAGCCTTCCTTTAAAATTCTAAATAATCCCTGAAGGCAGCCAAACTCAGTTTACTGTAACTGTTTTTTGAACAGCATTCATAAAACCACTGAGAGTAGCAAAAGCTCAGAATCACTGTTTTTAATGGCACTCTCAGGCAGTAATGAGTAAACCATAAAATGCCAAGCAGAGTTGTTGACTCACCAAGAACCGGCATAAATATTTGAACTGCCTGTAAAAAAGGGAATTTCCGCTTGTTCTGGAAGTGCCTCAAATAGAGGCCTTTTTAATCCCTTTTCCTGAATGTGTTGCTAAATGAGTCAGCTATTTCGGCACGGCATCCAACAAAAAAACAGCCCTCTTATCCAATTACATCCGTCATTCTGAGTTCAAAATGAGTAAAGCCAGAGTGCAGCCCTCACCAAGGGTACTGTATATCACACACCATAACAATATCACACCAACTAGAGTGCTGTTGTGCTGTAGTCCTGACGCTGCAGCACATTTGTGATTTTGTTAATTATTTTCCATGCTGTCTTTCATATACTGCCACTACTATTAATAATATAGTAGGAATGGCAAAAATAATACAGCTAATAATAATATTATCTTTCACACTCTCCATCTATCAATCTGTTTGTATGTGTTTGCACTCAGTAACTTTTGTGTCATTGTGCTGTTCTTTTTATGTCTGTTCTTGTCAGTTATATGCCAGTAATGTGATGCTGTAGGCTGGATTTACTGTGTATGTGTGAGGGAGATCTACTGCATATGATATAAAGCACTGCCAGCAGTCTGACCTGAACCCGTGTGTGTTTTTGCCAGAAGTATTTGAGCGTCTGACTCTGCACGTGTCATACAGACAAAGTCAGTCTTGTTTGTGCATAACTCTGGGCTCTGGTGTGAGTCTGTTTATTGGGTAATGTCCTACTGTAAGTGTTTGATACTGTTCTGAGTAAGTTGACACTATTCTGTGTCTGTTAAAGGGATAGTTACCCAAAAAGGAAAATGTTGTTATCATTTACTCACCCTCATGTTGTTCCAACCCTGTGTGATATTCTCTTCTTGTGGAACACAGGAGATGTTAAGCGCAATGTTAGCCAGAGTCACCATTGCCTTTCATTGGATCTTTATTTTTTTTTTCTCATTCAATGAAAGTGAGTTTTGTTGTTATTACTCTGTATATGACATTATCAGAATCAGAATGAGCTTTATTCTCATGTACACAATGAATTGTTTTGGTGATAGGTCAAACAAGTGCGCACAGAACATTACAGTGAGACACAGAATATACAACAAGGTAAGAGTATAACTAGATATACAAATAATAGGATATATAACATAGAATGATGTATGTACATGTGCAAGGTAGCGGTATGTACAGTTATTGAATTAAATATGAGTGAATTTACATATGTATATGAGATATGTATTTACATTATTGCACTATGGGGGAGTCTTGTGGCAGTTTAATTGTTCATGAGGAAAATTGCCTGAGGGTAAAACTGTTCATGTACCTGGATGTCCTGGTGCTCTGTAGCGCTAGCCAGAAGGCAACAGTTCAAAGAGGGAGTGGGCAGGGTGTGTGGGGTCCAGAGTGATTCTACCTGAATGTTTCCTCACTCTGGAGACGTACAGGTCTTGGAGGGTGGGCGGGGTGGCACCAATAGTCCTCTCAGCAGTCCTGGTTGTCTGTTGTAGTTTCCTTTTGTCTGATTTGGTGGCTGAAACAAACCAGACAATTGTAGAGGGGAGGAGAGTGGGGTCAGGCTGGAACAAAGCACGCCCGGTAAGAGAGAATGACATGGAGTGTTTTGGATTATGTTTGTGTGTTTTTCTTTCAGTTTATTATTAAAACTGTTATTTATATTGCCAAGCCGGTTCTCGCCTCCTCCTTGCCCATTAACCGCTTTACATTGGTGCCGAAACCCGGGAGGGAGGAGGGATGCCTGTCACGTAGTCCTCGACACTGCCATCCACCCAGGGGAGCGCCGCTGTTGTCTGCCGGGGGACGGAGTAGTCCCTCGAGGCGAGTGTGGTCTGGACTCCACGACCGCCTGGAGCGATGGAGCCACTGCCAGGGGCCGAGGAGTGCCCTGCCGTCCCCCAGAAACACGGAGGGGTCGAGAGGACCGCCGTCCGTGAGGGGAGGAGGGAAGCGACTCCCCGACTGCCTGTAGCGGTAGGGCCTTAAACTGTAAGTTACAATGTTTCTATTGTCACTTTTTATTATCACCGTTCTAAGCAAGTATCAAAATGTTATTATTATATTGATATATTATTTGTGCACCTCATCGTTTCCCCTAGGATTTTTTTTGAGTTGCTGTTGTGCATGCTTCCACAAGCCCACAACACTGGACCCGTATTAACGCATATTGGTCGAGGAATAGCTTAAAACTAAATTTCAGCCTAGGCCAGTTTTATTTGTCCCCTCAAAGTGCATGTTGAAAATGTGGCACTAGCACCAGCTTTGGTAGCACCTATGCAATTACCAAGTTGTAATACAAGTTATATTACAAGTTGTATGCATTAAAATGCTCATTTGATAGTACAGTACTGATTTTGAGGTCGGGATGCAGATAAAAATTATGATATTAACAACAGTAATTTTTTATATGGCTAAATTGAAATATTTTGACAGTGTGACAAAGTTGGGTCTTCTTTACAGATTCCTTTCATCAGGCTCTTACTGATTAAACTACAGTCATCTCTTGGAATTTATGAATGCAAACAAAACAGCTTACATTTTCCTACAGAGAGCATTACAAAAGATCACATTTCAAGTCAAGCCAAGTGGTTTATATTGTCGTTTCAACCATATACAGTTAGTACAGTACACAGCGAAACGAGACAACGTTCCTCCAGGACCATGGTGCTATATAAAACAACATAGGACAAACACAGAACCACATGAGACTACACAGAATAATTTTTGTAAATGTCATTGATGGAGGGAAGAGAAACCCTGATGATCTTCTCAGCTGTCCTCACTATCCTCTGCAGGGCTTTGCGGTCCAAAATGGTGCAAGTCCCAAACCAGGCAGTGATGCAGCTGCTCAGGATGCTCTCAATAGTCCCTCTATAGAATGTAGTGAGGATGGGGGGTGGGAGATGTGCTTTCCTCAGCTTTCGAAGAAAGTAGAGATGCTGCTGGGCTTTCTGGGTAATAGAGCTGGTGTTGAGGGACCAGGTGAGGTTTTCCGCCAGGTGAACACCAAGGAATTTGGTGCTCTTGACGATCTCCACAGAGGAGCCGTCGATGTTCAGCGGAGAGTGGTCACTCTGTGCTCTCCTAAAGTCAACAACCATCTCTTTTGTTTTGTCCACATTCAGAGACAGGTTGTTGGCTCTACACCAGTCCGTTAGCTGCTGCACCTCCTCTCTGTATGCTGACTCGTCGTTCTAGCTGATGAGACCCACCACGGTCGTGTCATCGGCGAACTTGATGATGTGATTCGGGCTGTGCATTGCTGCACATTAGTGTGTCAGCAGAGTGAACATCAGTGGACTGAGCACACAACCCTGGGGGGACCCAGTGCTCAGTGTGGTGGTGGTGGAGATGCTGTTCCAGATCTGGACTGACTGAGGTCTCCCAGTCAGGAAGTCCAGTATCCAGTTGCAGAGGGAGGTGTCCAGGTCCAGAAGATTTAGCTTTCCAATCAGGTGCTGGGGAATGATTGTGTTGAATGCAGAGCTGAAGTCTATGAACAGCATTCAAACGTATGAGTCCTTTTTATCTAGGTGGGTGAGGGCCAGATGGAGAGTGGTGGTGATGAATGTTTGACGTCTGTTGAATGGTTGGGACGATATGCAAACTGCAGTGGGTCTAGCGAGGGGGGCCGCTGGGTCTTAATGTGCCTCATGATTGTAATGATGAGGTCTGACGAGGGAGTAAGGATCCAAATGCAGTTTAATAGGGTAAAGCAAACTCAAAGGCAGGAACAAATGAAACCTCCACGAGGGGAAAAATAAGGGAAAGAAAACAAGAAAACAACACAGGGGTTTAACAAGGTGGGCTTAGGCAGGATACAGGACGGAGCATCAAACGGTGAACATCAAACATCAACAACGACCGACAAAGGACAAGGTGAACATCAGGACCTAAAATACAAAACAAGGGAAAACATAAACCAATAGACAAACAGAACTCAAAACAAGATAACAAGGTAATGAACTAAAACCAATGACAAGACTAGAACTGATAGTAAAGTAATTAAACAATAAACCAATGAGGACCGGACACATGGACGAGGAGGGAAGACAGGACATGACAAAACTTCAAAATAAGAGTGCATAAAACAGAAAGCAATACGGAACATAAAAGGTGCCAAAACTCAAAGAGTGCATAAACAAAGAACAGTGTGGAACATAAAAAGTGCCAAAAACTAAAAGTAAAAAGGTAAACAAACCAAAGACAGTGTGGATCGTTACAGAGCCCCCCCTTTAAGGAGCGGATCCCAGACGCTCCTAATCAAAGGAGGGGCAAAACGACAACGAAAAAACGAGAACGAACAGGCAGATCTAGGGAACACGAGGGGCACAGAGGGACAAGACATGGACAGGAAGACAGAGACAGAACAGGTGGGTGGCCAGGAGAACAAGGAGGCCGGGTAGGTGCCCAGGGGACAACTTGAAGGAGGGGACCGGGTCGGGGGACATCCATCGGGCAGGGACTGGGTCAGGAGGCCGGGGAGGTGGCCGTAGGGCAGGGATCGGGTCAGGTGGCCAGGGAGGCAGCTCTAGGGCAGGGACTGGGTCTGGAGGCCGGGGAAGGGGCCGTAGGGTAGGGATCAGGTCAGAGGGTCTAGGGGACGGCCACAAGGCTAGGGCAGGGTCAGGAGGCTTTGGAGACGGCCTCAGGACTGGGACAGGGTCAGGAGGAGGCCACGGGATAGGGTCAGGAGAGCATGAGACAGGATCAGAAGGCCTGGGGGGGGGCCACAAGACAGGGTCAGAAGGCCTAGGAGGAGGCCACAAGGCAGGGTCAGAAGGCCAGGGAGGCGGCCACAAGGCAGGGTCAGAAGGCCAGGGAGGAGGCCACAAGGCAGGGTCAGAAGGCCAGGGAGGAGGCCACAAGGCAGGGTCAGAAGGCCCGAGAGGAGGCCACAAGGCAGGGTCAGAAGGCCCGAGAGGAGGCCACAAGGCAGGGTCAGAAGGCCTGAGAGGAGACCACAAGGCAGGGTCAGAAGGCCTGGGAGGAGGCCACAAGGCAGGGTCAGAAGGCCTGGGAGGAGGCCACAAGGCAGGGTCAGAAGGCCTGGGAGGAGGCCACAGGACAAGGTCAGAAGGCCTAGGAGGAGGCCACAAGTCAGGGTCAGAAGACCTGAGAGGAGTTGAGGAGGCCCCCAGGGACGGTGCCATAGTAGGCAGTGACCAAGGAGGCTTGGAAAGTCCTGGGGTTTTAGTAGGCGAAGGCAGAGCCGTGGGAGGTGGAGCAGACAGAGCCGTGGAAGGCGGAGCAGACAGAGCCGTGGAAGGCGGAGCAGCTGCAGGCAGAGCCGAGGCAGTCCTCTGAGGTGGAGACCTGGGGGACTCTGGCAGCAGAGGCGCGGAGGGCTCGGGAGACAGGGGTGCGGAAGGCTCGGGTGGCTGAGGCGTGGGAGACCTTGACCTTGGTCTCAAAGGCTCGAGAGGCAGTGCGCTGGGTGACTCGAGAGGCAGTGCGCTGGGAAGCTCTGGAGGCGGAGCTGTGGAAAGCTCTGGAGGCGGAGCTCTGGGAGGCTCGAGAGGCGGAGCGGTGAGTGGCTCTGGAGGCGGAGCGGTGAGTGGCTCTGGAGGCGGAGCTGTGAGTGGCTCTGGAGGCGGAGCTGTGAGTGGCTCTGGAGGCGGAGCTGTGAGTGGCTCTGGAGGCGGAGCTGTGGAAAGCTCTGGCTCTGGCTCTTGGACGGTCGAGGCTACAGGCGCGGGCTCTGGCTCTTGGACGGACGAGGCTACAGGCGCTGGCTCTGGCTCTTGGACGGACGAGGCTACAGGCGCTGGCTCTGGCTCTTGGACGGACTAGGCTACAGGCGCTGGCTCTGGCTCTTGGACGGACGAGGCTACAGGCGCTGGCTCTGGCTCTTGGACGGACGAGGCTACAGGCGCTGGCTCTGGCTCTTGGACGGACGAGGCTACAGGCGCTGGCTCTGGCTCTTGGACGGACGAGGCTACAGGCGCTGGCTCTGGCTCTTGGACGGACGAGGCTACAGGCGCTGGCTCTGGCTCTTGGACGGACGAGGCTACAGGCGCTGGCTCTGGCTCTTGGACGGACGAGGCTACAGGCGCTGGCTCTGGCTCTTGGACGGACGAGGCTACAGGCGCTGGCTCTGGCTCTTGGACGGTCGAGGCTACAGGCGCTGGCTCTGGCTCTTGGACGGTCGAGGCTACAGGCGCTGGCTCTGGCTCTTGGACGGACGAGGCTACAGGCGCTGGCTCTGGCTCTTGGACGGACGAGGCTACAGGCGCTGGCTCTGGCTCTTGGACGGACGAGGCTACAGGCGCTGGCTCTGGCTCTTGGACGGACGAGGCTACAGGCGCTGGCTCTGGCTCTTGGACGGACGAGGCTACAGGCGCTGGCTCTGGCTCTGGGACGGACGAGGCTGGCAACGCCGGCTCTGGGACGGACGAGGCTGGCAACGCCGGCTCTGGGACGGACGAGGCTGGCAACGCCGGCTCTGGGACGGACGAGACTTCCAGCTCGTTGGCCGTGGCAGGCGTGGGCGTTGGCTCGTTGGCCGTGGCAGGCGTGGGCGTTGGCTCGTTGGCCGTGGCAGGCGTGGGCGTTGGCTCGTTGGCCGTGGCAGGCGTGGGCGTTGGCTCGTTGGCCGTGGGGGACAGAGACTGAGGAGCTGAAGCCTTCCCTCTTCTCCTCCTCCTCCTGGCGGACGGGGTTGTCAACGTTGGCCTAGGGACAGACAAGGCTGGGGGCACGTTGGCCGTAGCAGGCGTGGAAGAATGAGTCATGGAAGGCCGGGAGGTGACCACTGTGGGGGGTGAGATAGCGTCCTCCTCTGCAACACCCACGGTCAAAGGAGAGCCACAGATCCTCAGGGTCTCATCAAGGTAAGCCATGAGCGTCCAGCCTGGGGTCGCTGGTGGAAGAAGCTCCTTTAAAGAAGGGTCTAGATTCGCCCGGAAGAAACCGACCAAAAGAAACTCCGGGAAGTCAGACAGGTTGACCAGCTCGAGAAACTCACGGACGTGGACCTCAATTGGGCGATCCTCCTGTCTGAGGCCGAGAAGCAGAAGATTGGCCTGTTGAGCGGTGAAGGCTGCTGGATCCATTATTTCGTTCGGTCGTTCTGTAATGATGAGGTCTGACGAGGGAGTAAGGATCCAAATGCAGTTTAATAGGGTAAAGCAAACTCAAAGGCAGGAACAAATGAAACCTCCACGAGGGGAAAAATAAGGGAAAGAAAACAAGAAAACAACACAGGGGTTTAACAAGGTGGGCTTAGGCAGGATACAGGACGGAGCATCAAACGGTGAACATCAAACATCAACAACGACCGACAAAGGACAAGGTGAACATCAGGACCTAAAATACAAAACAAGGGAAAACATAAACCAATAGACAAACAGAACTCAAAACAAGATAACAAGGTAATGAACTAAAACCAATGACAAGACTAGAACTGATAGTAAAGTAATTAAACAATAAACCAATGAGGACCGGACACATGGACGAGGAGGGAAGACAGGACATGACAAAACTTCAAAATAAGAGTGCATAAAACAGAAAGCAATACGGAACATAAAAGGTGCCAAAACTCAAAGAGTGCATAAACAAAGAACAGTGTGGAACATAAAAAGTGCCAAAAACTAAAAGTAAAAAGGTAAACAAACCAAAGACAGTGTGGATCGTTACAATGATGAGCCTCTCGAAGCACTTCTTGATAATGGGTGTGAGTGCGATGGGACGGTAGTCATTGAGGCAGGACACGGAAGACTTCTTCAGCATGGGGACGATGGTGGTGGCCTTGAAGCAAGTTGGAATGATGGCGCTGCTCCGAGAGATGTTAAAGATGTCGGTAAGAACATCTGCCAGCTGGTCTGCACATCCTCTGAGCACTCTGCCAGGAATGTTGTCTGGTCCAGCAGATTATGTTACTGGACTGCAACTGTTGTCATGGAGACGGTGTATTCTCTAAAGCAAATTAAGTATCAGGTGGTTCCTTTATAGCTTAGCCTAATGTCTGACGAATGTTTGTGCGTCTGTTAGTCTGTGGACTTTCCAAGGCACTTCTGCATTCCAGGCTCTGCTTGGTTAATTTTAGATCAACTTATGGTCTCCCACCACCCATTTGTCTAGATATCTGTCCACTTAAGTGTCATTGCTCTTCTTATTGATCTTCTTAAATGGAGCCTCATAATTTTTAATTAAAGCTAAATTAAATTGTCTTTTATGTCTTAAATGTCAGCATTAGAATTGGGGTTGCTTTTAAACATGACATAAGAGCCTTTAAGTTTAATATTTGTTTTGAAAATGTGCTGCTAAAATATTTTAAAGGAGAATTTAAATTATTGGAGGTGAAGTACATATAACCATAGATGGATCCAGGCACAGAGTACATTTATAGAGTGTGTCATCTGATCTGTCTGCACTATGAGCCTATTATGTAGGGGAAAGAGACCAATTAGATAGTTACCCCTGACCTCTGTGTACATTTGAGTGTGTGTTTGCATGCTTTGTGTTATATAAGAGAGTTACACTGTCCAGGAACCATGGCAGCACAACTCTACTGTCATGACAAAAATGCTGATGAGGATTAGTAGCCTCATCACTCAAACACAAACACAGTGTGTGTGTGTGTGTGTGTGTGTGTGTGTGTGTGTGTGTGTTGGAAAGTCTTGGCAGAGGGCTCATGATTAATTTGATTCCAATGAATCATGAGTCGTCCTTTTTCAGCCACCATTCCCAGCACATACATGAACACTCATTACACACATCCCTATGGGGGATTCTTAAATGATGTCATACAGAATAGTGATGTCTATTAAAACCCTGATCTTGCATGGCAACACACACTCCTCTCTGCTAATTATGCAATCTGCATTCAGATGGGCGAGAGACATATAATAACAAGCAAAATCATAATTTCTCTACCTGATACTTTTAGAAGCACATTGATTTGCATGGTGTCCAGAGAGTTGATCTACTTATATTTGAAGAAACTGCAGTTTTCTGTGACCTACATTAACTTTTGTGTGAGCTTGAGAGAGAGAGAGAGAGAGAGAGAGAGAGAGAGGGTAATTGATGAGCCGCTGGCTATATACTAATGAGGTACAGTGCAAACTAATAGGGTTTGCGACTGCATAAGAAGTTAATGGTTTCACTTTTAGGTTAAGGTTGTTACTGAGTCATAAACTTAACCCCAATAGTGGGAAATTTACTGGCCCAGTTTATAGTGATTTCCTTATGTAAGTACCAGTACCAAACCTGGTCTCATAGATTCACGTTACTGTACCAAATAAAAATTATTTTGTTGTTAAAAAAAAAAAACTTATTAAGTTGTTGTACATATAGTGCCAGTTTCCTAGTGAAATGCTATGGCAATGACTTTCATTCACTTTCATACAAATGTAGTGTAAAATGGCTGATTATCAGTCCTTAAACACATACTTTTTACCCTCACATAATGCCATTTTATGACATCTACAAACTTTTACTTTAGTGCAGGTCTTGTAAGGCGATTAATTTTAAAGTTTGCATTACATTATCAACTTTTACAAATTTGGTTTTAGCTCAACCAGGGGGCCAGGAATTGGCTGGTTAGCAGGTCCCTGTTAGTCCCTGCTGGTAGATGCTGGAACTACACCACCCGATGGCAAAAAGCATGTTTCTCCATACACAGCCATTCAAATGCACCCATGTTTTATGATGAAATATATTTTTTTCCAAGAGATTTATTAATATTTTCCCCTAACTATTCCCATTGACGACTAATCATTCATGTGACACCCAATCCGGGAACTGAGCGCCCATGAGCAAAAATGGCAGCCTCCAATTCGCAAGTTTTCTGGGAACCCTGCGCTTGCTGAACACAGCCATAGAGATGAATGGGGATGCTAAAGGACTTTCCGAATAATTAATGAGCTCAACTGATAGAGCATTTCCATGTTACAGTTGCTTTTAATGACACTATCGGCTAGCTGTAGGTTTGGGGTAGGGAGGTCAGATTTGTTGATTTAAAACTCGATAAAGCATTAACCCTAGAAAACTCAACTGTTTGGGAGAAAATGCAACTCTCTTTAAGCGCCACACTGTGGACATTTAATTTTTGAACTGCCGTGTTACATGTAAGGAAACATGTAATATCATTTTGCAAAAATTTCACTACAGTCACGTCAATTTCATGTCTCATTGCTTGTTGCGGTTGTGGCTGGTTAGGACAAAACCCTTTTTTATCAACACTATTATCGAATGTCTCTTTTTTTATAGTGACATGTCTGTGCTGGGTGGATTACATGTGAATTGTAATCAGGTACTGAGTACAAAGTACATGAAAATAAAATGCAATCAGTAACGTAATCTCATAGATTACATTTTGGAGTAATCAAATCTGATTTATTTTGGATAACTTTCAACATAATTCTATTTTATTTCATGTCACATGCATTTGAGTAGGATAATCATTGTAACATGAAAGTACAAAGAGGAAGAAAATATATTCCATTCTTTATTACTAACAAAAAGAACTCCTTATGACATTTTTAAAAACTACATTAAACATTACATGAATGAAATAAACAAAATCTAATGGCAGTACTTGGCCAAAGTTTATAGTTCAAAACAGGGAGATATCAAGTTAATTTTAACTGCATAAAACAATAGCAGCATTACGAACATTAATGACCATAAAATCAACATAAAATTAACGTAAATTAATAACCATAAAATCAGCAGCAACAACGTTGCCTAGGTCAAAATTTTCAACTTAAATCATTGAAAAACGTTAAAGTCTTACTACTTACTGATAGCCCATTGACTATTCTGAAGCTGAGGTGCAAGATATTATCTTTTGAACGGCAAGAATATTAGAAGGCTAAAGAGCAGAGTTTCACTGGGTCACACAAGGAACAGATATGTCAAGTTTCATGCAGTGGACTCCACTGCATCAGCAGCAACAGTAGAGCGACTTTGTTTCATTTTGCTGCACATTTTGCAGTTGAACTTGTGTAATCTGCAGGCAGGACCCTTGGAGATAGCATTCACTAGATCCTTTGAAGCAATTAAGTTCAATGTGTGCACGCACAACATTGGTTAGGAATTAAGTAATAATAATTTTTTTTAAAAACATATCTAGTTCATTTTAAGTGCATAAAACAATAAAAACATTACATGAACAAACAGTAATGGATCAACAACAGTGACGTTGCTAGGTCAAAGCTAACAGCTCAAAACTACTTAATATTCCATCACCTATTCTTTAGCTGAGGTGCATATCTTACTGTTGTAACGTAAAAGGAGCACATACACAGACTATTGCACTTGAGGGTAAGAATATGATATTGATATGAAAATGATCAATAAATGATTTACAGTTTACTGCCTTTGCCTTGTAGATATGTAATCATGTAATCTACAAAAAAATAGCAGTTTTCAGATTACAAGTATTTTAAAATGTAATTTTATACAATTACAATTACTTTTTGTAATCTGATTATGTAATCATATTACTGATTACTGTTTATTGACTCACTGTAACACGCTTTTTTGCTATGGAAAAGAATGATTCCTAAAATCATATTGCTTGTCGACAAGAGGTGTGCTAATACTTATGCTGGGCCATAAAACAGATGAAAAATCCCAAAATAAATATCTTTAGATCACATTATAGCGATTTGAGGGTAGGCTTTTTTGACTTGGGTGAATAAGTAGCTACCTAGCAACCATCCAGACACCTTAGCAACAGCATTCCCTATCTTGTGTATTTTTTGGTTTTCATACTGGGCTCATTTGCTGCAATCCGATTGTCCAGACCATTTTCTATAGAGAGATTCTGGTTCTGTACCGAGGTCCGCAAAACCGTTTTCGTACTATCAATTATTCATTATTCATCAATTATACCGTGCTTTGTTTCGGACTAAAGCGCAAATGTGAAAGCTCCCTTAATCTGTGCCCTTAGTGGGTCAGTGCTGAGTGTAATGCAGATGAAAACGCTCACAGGGTAAACATCCACGTCCGCACCCACACCCCCCCCCCCCCCCCGCTCGCAGGGGAAAAAATCCGCGTCCGCACCCCCCAAGGGGAAAAAATCCGCGTCTGCACACACTCTCTTAACCCTAAATCCTGGACACACTGACTGAGGGATATATAGTATGGCTTTTGTATGTTTTGTGTGCATAAAGTGTGGCGCCACAGGCTGGGTGTGTTATTGTGTCCTGAAAAAAATATTTTCCACAGTCTTGTTTTACAGGACTGTGCAAACATAAGACGTGAAAGAATAATGCAGGGAATGAATGATGTGCAGATGGAGAAATGGAATAAAGAAAGGATTTAGGGAAGAATGAAAAAGCTTTGGAAACATAGCTTAATAATATAATCACCCTGCCCACCCAGCTGTCCAGTTTATAACAATACACACACACTAGAAAGGAGACATACTTTTACTTATTACATACTATAGAGTCTAGGGTCTTTAGAGACACGACACGTTTATCTACCACAAATTGATTTTACAATATGCCCTAATAGTGACAAATTTTCAATACATTTTCAAAATAAAACAATATAATGCATTCTGATATATTTTGATGTTTTATTTATCATATATTAAAGAGATGATTTAACAAATGTAGAAAAGGATTCATTTCATTTATATTGAAATTTCATGAGATGCAGCTGGCTGTCATACACATTGAGCTACACAAAACACTTAAGCTACACATCAGTTACACATGTATTTTCTCAGGCAATTTTCAGTCTAAATAGATTACATAACTTACATAATTTCAGTATTACACCCAAATGATAGCCAAATAATATTGTTCATGTGTTTTACACTTGCTATAGTTTACTTTCATGTTGCTCTGTCAAATAGCAATGTCAAATGTAAATCAGTTCAATCACTGAAACAACAGCGCCAAATTTAGTAAGAAATAGCATGAATAATATGTATGTGTACACTCATATTGAATACTGATAATTCACCATTGTCTCACAGAAAATAACTGTGATATCCTGTATTAGTCATTTGTATAAATATTGATTGATAAATTAATTGACCCTATACACTTTTGGTAATCAAGCAGTTTTTTTGCAATTTTGCCTTTTTTTTTTTTTACACAATTCAGAAGAAAATGTTTTTTTTGAGTTATGCCCACACCTCTTTAGTATTCCTCAACCTTTCGCATCTGAATAGTGTAACAAAAAACAAAACAAAAAAAAGTGATGCTGAGGTGTCTGAAATACTTTTAGGGGCCACTGTAAAAGTAGTTTAGACACCTCGGCATCACTTAAAATATCTGAATGTCATTGTATGTGTATGCTTCTGCTGTCTTTCTCTTAAATAAATGTCACTTAGTTTGATATTATGATAAATAATACAATGACATTCATATATTTTTAAGTTGGTGAAAGAGTCCAGATACTTCTGCAGTAACTGTATGAGCAGACTTGCTGTGACTCAGGTGTGTGTGTGTTTGTGTGTGTGGGAGCTCAGGTCAGATGTGTTAGACTGCAGCTCAGTGTTGTCGCATTGCTGGCTGTGCACACTACATTCTCTTCTTATTTGTCCTCATTCTTTTCCAGAATGCCTGCTGAGGCTTAATCATCCCTACACACTCTTAGCTGAAACTGCGTCAGTTCACACAGACGTCACAAACACCAGTTGTCCTTCAGGTGCAATGTCATCCCAATCACAGACACGCCCGCACAATTACACTGGCTACTCTGAGCAATAAGCTGTTAAATATGCAACGTCAGCACTGCCTGACACACTACACTGGCACATATAATTTGTGATCTCAGAATGGATTTCAGAAAATGACCTGTCCTTTTGTGTGAAGCCAGTGAGAAAATGCTGACTTGAAATGGTGTGATGCTTAAAGCATTTCTGTATTTCATACAGTACAATGGATTTGTCAACGGTGTAAAGTAACAATGTAGAAATACTTTTCACTGTACTTAAGTAGATTTTTTAAATATTACTATATTAATATTTTAATATTATTAATATATTAATATTACTTTAAATGTTTCACTTATTACATATTATCTTCAACAAATGTCTTCAATTCCAGGGCTATAGTCAGCTTGTTCTATTATTTATGCCATTTGTAATTTTGTAATTTTGATAATTAAAGATGCACTACGTAATTTTGTGTTCTCGAGTGACATCTGTGGTAGGACCATAACATCACCGGAGGGCGCACGTCAGCAACTTGCGCACTGCAATAACCCACCGCCAGACTTGTGCGCCCACACAAAGCATGAACACGAAACAAGACAGACAAGGGACGATGATGTCATGCCCCTCGTCATACAAAGCCCAACCTGAACAGTTGACAGGACCATGACATCACCGGAAAGTGCATGGTGGTAACCCATGTATGGCAGTCCCAACCAACCAGACTTGTGTGCTCACACAAAAGGGGTGACACAAAACGCTAAAGCCGGCTGATCATCAGGCAGAACCCCAACCTGCCAAGGAGACTAGACTGTAATGGTGAAATGTCAGAATAATAGTGGAGAGAATTAATTATTTAAACTTTTATATATTTCATCACATTCCCAATGGGCCAGAAGTTTACATATACTTTGTTAGTATTTGGTAACATTGCCTTTAAATTGTATAACTTGGGTAAAACATTTTGGGTGGTCTTCCACAAGCTTCTCACAATAAGTTGCTGGAATTTTGGCCCATTCCTCTAGATAGAACTGGTGTAACTGAGTTAGGTTTGTAGACCTCCTTGCTCGCACACGTTTTTCAGTTCTGCCCAAATCGGATTGAGGTCTGGGCTTTGTGATGGCCACTCCAATAGCTTGACTTTGTTGTCCTTAAGCCATTTTGCCAGAACTTTGGAGGTATGCTTGGTGTCGTTGTACATTTTGGAAGACCCATTTGCAACCAAGCTTTAACTTCCTGGCTGATGTATTGAGATGTTGCTTCAATATATCCACATAATTTTCCTTCCTCATGATGCCATCTGTTTTGTAAAGTGCACCAGTTCCTCCTGCAGCAAAGCAACCCCACAATATGATGCTACCACTCCTATGCTTCACGGTTGGGATGCTGTTCTTCGGCTTGCCAGCCTCACCATTTTTCCTCCAAACATAACATCATTATGGCCAAACAATTAAAATTTTCTTTCATCAGACCAGAGGACATTTCTCTTTGTCAAGATATTTGTCCCCATGTGCACTTGCAAACTGTATTCTGACTTTTTTTATGGCAGTTTTGGAGCAGTGGCTTTCAGCTTATATTGATATAGCACTTGTTTTACTGTGGATATATATATTTGTCTACCTGCTTCCTCCAGCATCTTCACAAAGTCCTTTGCTGTTGTTCTGGGATTGATTTTCGCACAAAATTATGTTTATCTCTTGGAGACAGAATGCATCTCCTTCCTGAGTGGTATAATGGCTACGTAGTCCCATGGTGTTTATACTTGCGTACTGTTGTTTGTACAGATGAACGTGGTACCTTTGGGCATTTGGAAATGGCTCCCAAGGATGAACCAGACTTATGGAGATCCACAATTTTTTTTCTGAGGTCTTGGCTGATTTCTTTTTATTTTCCCATGATGTCAAGCAAAGAGACACTGAGTTTGAAGATAGCCCTTAAAATACATCCACAGGTACACCTCCAGATAATTGCCTAAAGGCTTGAAATAATTTTCTAGAATTTTCCAAGCTGCTTAAAGGCACCGTTAACTTAGTGTATGTAAACTTCTGACCCACTGGAATTGTGATATTGTCACTTAAAAGTGAAAAAATCTGTTCTATTTTATAAAAAGTTGTTTTCATATTAAAGAGGCCTGTGTATGAAGAGAAATAGTGTGGTTGGCCGTAAATGTGGGTGAACTTGTTGTGCATGTGTACTGTGTGAAATGTGCTATCTTTACCTCCTGTTCTATTGTGGTTTTGCTTTGACATTCAAGTATTTATGTGTTTGTAGGTGTCTCAGTATTAGATGGTATATTTTTCAACTCCTGTGTCCTTTTTGTTCCCAGCTGGGCTCTTTTATTAGGTAACTGGTCACACATATACCACTTCTTTCTGCTTGGAAAATTCCATGCAGCATCTGAGAAGAGGAGAGTGAGTGGGCAGGAGGGAGTGAAGATGAGAGAAGTGATTGAGAGAGTGTTTGAGAAAATTAGAAGGAGAGGAGTATGATGAGATGAGATCAGGACTTTGTGTGAAGTGAAAGATATCAACGGTTTAAACAGCTAATCCACGCAATGTGGATGGAAAGATCTAGACACAAGAATAGGCCTGCAAAGATGCTCAGAATGAATGTCACAATAGGGAATCTATATCCTTAAAATGTTCATTAGAGTTTTCAGACTTAAAAGCATGTTGTTTTCTTTAGCAAAATTATATATAAAAAAAGATTATTAATGATTGCTTCCAGGAAACATACAGCATTACTGATGAAAATTTTGTCTTCTAATGAAACCTAATATTTTTCTCACAATCTTGTATATTTGCTACCTTATTGCATGCCATGGTGGCTTTTAAATTTGGTCTATTATGGTTTCCCGTGGAATCTTAAAAAATATGTTGGGTTTACTAAACAGATTAATGTTGACTTCACTAAAAAATCTTTGTTTTTCTAAATTATTATGAGTGCAGCATAAACTCAGGACCTTATGTCAAAAATAGAGTCAAATAAAGTTTCAAACATGCTGTAAAGTCAAATCTGTTTATTTCACTAGGCAGATGTATTTTTTCAGTGCATGTAAACCAGTAAAGAAGGTAAGTTTATCTTTACAAAGACATTGGTAAATTATTATAAATGTTTATATTGCCTGTTTTTGAACTTTTTGCATTGGTTAACATCCTTGTAAGTCATTGACTACTTTGCCAGGGCAGTCCAAGATAATCTGCTATATATCCAGGAGGCAAGAACCAAATATTCACTGAATAAAGAGAGCTGTTTCAATATTGATAACATTTTTAATTATAACATGTAATTTAATGAAACCTCATCTGTTGCCATTTTTCCCCTCATAATTGAAACATTCCTATTAAAAATCTGTTGAAACGTTCTGCCACATTTGTAACAATTTTGTTCGTAGTCCAGGTGATCTACATTCGTGCAACCAACAACAAATTTCAGCGACCAACAGCACATTTGCTCTTTGATTTAAGAATACTGCTCTTTTTAATAATAGCTTGGAAAAATACTCTTCACCATCGATTTTGGTTAAATAAAAAGAATAGTGGTAGCTCTTGAACAAATTTGCACCAGGGTTAGGTCTGTTATGTTAAAGAGTGATTATTGCACTCAACAGGCTCAAGTGTGTTATTTTTTAATTGTTTGTTTATTTTTTAAGTTGAAGAAGTTGTTGATAGTATTTGGCATGACTAATCACGATAGATCGATATATTAGCAAGGCTCAATGATAATGTAATTCTAAAAATAATTTTGCCAATCATGCCTGCCTATCAATCAAATTGTCAGCTCCCCTTGTGTTAGTTCCAATAACTACCATCAGCCTTGTCAATGGATAAAGCAAATGTGCTGCTTTGTTGAAGTTAAAATAAATATTGTTGTCAAATAATTTTTATTCAAATTCAGCCATTTATTTTTTTATTTTATTTTCAGCTATTTATTTTATTAATTAATTTTATTTGCTTTTGATTTATGTAATTCTCTAAAATCTGCACTTAACTGAATTACATTATGTAGGGTGAATGTGAACCAATCAAGCATCTTCAACAACAGTGCAAATATTATTTTTGCTGCTTGTTAAATTTACTCAATTTAAATGAACTAATGCTCATGCAATTCTTGAATATTTTGTCAGAACTCATTGCATTCAATCTAAATGGAATTAATTTGTGTTAGGACTTTTTTTTTTTTCTTTTAAAGTCAACTACTGTTTAGGATTTTAAAAGTTTGGTCATTGGAGATATAATGGATTAATTTTATACAACTAGATTTTGTTAGGTAGCAGGAAACTCTGTATGTAAAGTGTTCTGTCAGAGGTGGATGAGGGAATAGAAGTGCAGATAAGGAGTTACAGACTGTAGAGAGATGAATCATAGAAAAGCAGATGGATTGTGAATATAAAGAGAGGATAGAGGGGGACTGCTACTTTTTGTACCAGATGTATGTTTGTGTGTGTGTGTGTGTGGGGGGGGGGGGGGGTGCATTGCAGAAACACGTGCCGCTCTCCTCACATGCAGCAGTGATTACTAAAATTCTGCAGTACCCCTCCAGTACTAATACTGACTCACTCATCCCTCCAGTGTCAACCCATATTCTTAGAGACACACACAGAGTGCCTCCCGGATTGTCATTATTTGCACCATTTTGTGAGTGTGGCTGGGGGAGCATTTTACAGAGAATTCTGCAAATGGTCTTTATACTGCATTACAAAAAGCTCCATCTGAAGCAGAAAAAAACATGAAAAGGTGCATAGTTTATTGCTGCATGCACAGAGGCAGCATAAATGCATTTACACAGAGGAATTACAATGAAAGTAATTATGTTAAGAAAATGTGTGGAATGTTATAGAAACATGAAATGAAAAATTTACAATTCTAAGTAAAAATATTTAATGATAGAATATATACTAAGTTATGACAACAATAAAGTTTAAAGCTGCATTTATTTTACTGTATACACAGGGTTTTCATGGTCATGGAAAATCTGGGCATGTCAGGGAGTTTTAAAATTGTTTTCATGTCCTGAAAAAGTCATGGAAATGAAAGTGAATATAGTTTTTTTCTTGTTAAAATATCTTATCAGCTAGATATTGTTCTTTTGTGGTGACAAAAGTTCTTGCAAACCATATTGATGCCCATCAGTGATATGTGAGCAAATCATTTCTTTTAAATCGGTTATTTTCAATGAATAATCAAAGTGGCTTCCAGATTGGTCTGAATCAAAATGATTTGTAAAAATCCTTTATACTGCATAAGTAGTATCTAGGGATCTCTGTTGCTAGGGGCTGAGATGTGTCAGAACTGTCATATTTTAATATGGCTTTTTTGCAGCATTGTGTTTTTACACAGAATTTGGAGGCTACACAGAGCTTCCTAAAAAAGCACCCTTAAAGGGATAGTTCACCCAAAAATTTAAATTTTGTCAAAATTTACTTACCCTCATGTCATTTCAAACCCGACTTTATTCCTTGCATTTATCAGGAGTGTTCTTGCAGAGTGTCCTGATCTGTCCCATTCACTTACATTGTCATTCTTTTCTAAACAGTGATGCTGTATTTTCATTTTTGGGTGCATTATCCCATTAAGCTGTGTAAAGACTCCTTAAGTCTTAAAAGGGACCTATTATGCAAAATTCACTTTTACATGGTGCTTGTACATAAATGTGAGTCGGCAGTGTGTGTACACATCCACCCTACAATGTTAAAACTCCACCCTCTGCTCTTTCTTATATTTCTATTAATCAAAAACAGTGTGTCAAAATGAATGGTTTTCGTTTCTGCTCTAAATTGACGTCACTTTAGAGCAGGCCTCACCCACGACTGGTGACGGACTCCACCCTCCTCCCCTGTGTGATCTACACACAGTCCGCCATTTATCCATGATGGAGCAGATACAGTGAGAAGAATAATGTCTCAGCTTCGTAAGCGTCATAAGTGTTCTGTTGTTGGCTGTGAACATAGTCTTCATGTACTCCCGGCATCAGAGCCACTGAAGACGCAGTGGACAAGTTTTGTTTTTGAAGGAAATGTGCCCCAAAACATACAAAAATTAGTTTATGTTTGTGGAAATCATTTTACACTGGACTGCTATGTGAAAGAGTGTCAATATAAAGCAGGATTTTCAAAAAATGTGATTCTCAAGCATGGATCAACTGTTCATGTTCCAGCTTTGTATCCTGAAGATATAAGTATCACATCTTGTAAAAAGGGGCATAACAGGTCTTCTTTAAGACAACACAAACATTTAAAAGCTCTGTAGTCACTGTTAATAAGTGAGAGAGACAGAGTGTGTGTGAAAGAGAGAGCTGCTTGTGAGTAACAGGATCTGTAGAGATGCCATTGGAGTTTTCCAGAAGTGTCCAGGCCTACAGTTGGATGTCTAGTCTGGGCAGATTTTCTTGCTAACTTTTGTTCTGTCATTCACTCTTATGTATCTTTGATTTTCTCATAGTTCTTGTATAATAATGTACTGTTAATAACTATAAAATAAAATAACAAAATAAAATTTAAATCTCTTAATAATCTCACAATAATAGTAACAATGTGCAG
This sequence comes from Moxostoma hubbsi, assembly GCA_032164185.1. Lineage (NCBI taxonomy): Eukaryota > Metazoa > Chordata > Actinopteri > Cypriniformes > Catostomidae > Moxostoma > Moxostoma hubbsi. The sequence goes on from JAVLUX010000010.1 coordinate 14,941,653, forward strand.
GGCTGTATTTAAGGTACCATAAGGCTCTGGGGATCACTGTTCTGCAGAGTCCTTGCCAGTCATCTCCGTGTTTATGTCACCATCTCCCACTGAATGATTTCAAGCTCGATTACACTTCCTAGTGCTTGACGCATATGCAGCTTGCTAGATGGTGCTAGAAAGTGTAAACGCACTTAAAATCATAATCACCAAGGACAAGAACTGCTGATGTCAAAATGTATAGTAAAAAAGGAGTTTGTTCTCACCCAAAACCGATTAAATGGCTTCAGAAGACATGGATTAACCACTGTTGTTTTGGACTTTTATGCTGCCTTAATGTGTTTTTTTGTAGCTTGAAAATTTTGTCACCATTCAGTTGAATTGTATGCACCAAAAGAGCTACGTTATTCTTCTAAAAAATCTTTGTGTACTGCAGAAGAAAGAAAGTCATACACATCTGAGATCAGGGCCATAGTAATGCACAGGCTGACTTGCTAACGCACCTAACTCCAGGTGGGTGGGCCCGTTCCTGGCATCCGCCAACGTATTATGCCCCATCAATGTTCACGAGAGGACATACATGTAAACACGTTCAGCAGGAGACGCTGATGTAAACACAGAGATGCTGCGCAACAGCTAAATCTGTCCATGTAGCACATGGTCATAGTGTCTATGTTAGACCTCATACCTCCTCGGCTACAGAAGATCATATCACTGGAGTGGCCTGAGACAAGCTGGTCAGATAGAAAAATCCACTATGTATAGTACTATTACTTCATCAAAATAATTATACTTCATTGCTGCCACATTTCCGACATCGCACCAATGTTCCGACATTGCTTTCAATGTTGAAATGAAATGTCTTTTATAGAATAATGTTATAAATAGGAAGGAGCTGTCTGATTCAGCCAAAGTTAGTCTACCCCTTTTCATAAACTAATTAGCCATTAGACAAATCACTTGTATGATACATAGTATTACCAGTTTTTGGACATGCTACCATGCTAACCATTCAGAATCATTTTATTGTTATCTTGATACCATCATTACCATGAATGTCCAATTATTTCTGTATGGTCCTAAATATTAATGCCAGAATATAGTAAATAACACTGTATTAATATAAAAGAAAAGCTGTTTCCTGCATATCGCAGCGCCATTCTGTGATCCATTCTACATAACGTGGCGGCTCATTTTAGCTTATTTGTCTGGTTTCGCGACCGGCCCGCTCGGTTCTTCCGATGGCCAGTCCGCCCCTGATCGGCCCAAAAGTGCGTCAGCCCACTGTAAAAATGCCTGGTGTGCCAGATTACCAGTCACATGTCAAAAGCATGTCATTACCATCAGTGTTGGGGAGTAACAGAATACATGTAATGGGATTACGTATTTAAAATACAAAATATAAGTAACTGTATTCAACTACAGATACAGTTTAAATTAGTTGTAATTAGAATACATTTACATTTAAAAATTATTTTGATTACTGAAGAGATTGCTTTGCATTTTATTGTCATTTGTATCATTTAATATTTAGTTATTTCAGATGGAAAACATTTATGCATATAAATGATGTGATCCAAAGTGCATTTGAACGGCGGTGAAAAACGTTCTTATGATGTGTTACCATTCATACGAGCAGACAGAGCAGATAGTTTGAAGTAAGTTTGGAGCAGAAGAAATAGAAATAAAGCTTGTGTAAATTGTCAGCTTTACGCTAAGTTAAAATGCTATTTCTAGCCATTTTACATACACATGTTCTTAGGCATGATCATATGTTTTTATCAAGAAAATTCATAATTGGGATCATCATTTTCTTTTTTTCTAGTAAGACCTTTGATATTAGGGAAGAAACAGTGTTCTTGATAATAATTTTTGTATTGTTTTCCTGTAAAAATGTAAAATAAATCCTTAAAACAAGATGTATCTTGTTTTAGAAACAACACTGCATAAGATATTTAGGTTTTTCAGAGAATGTGTTTTTTTGTCTTACTGTACTGGCTGAGTTTTTATAGTCAAAACAAGTGGAAAAATCTACCAGTGCTGAAGTAGTAATTCAAAGTATTTAGAATATGAGTAATCTAAAGGAATACGTTACAGATGACATTTTACAGCATGTTTTCTGTAATCTGTAGTGGAATACATTTCAAATGTAACCCTCCCAACCCTGATTGCCATGGATTACTGTATGTCTAAAAAAACATTGTAATACTGTGGCACTTTTTATTAGAGAGATAACAGAATAGGTTGTTTGTGATAAAGGAAATAATGTAAAAAATTATATATTCTAGAATTTTTTTTTTTTTATATTGTAAAAGCAAAGAAATTATTTATGTATGAGTTCTACTCATTAAAATATATACAGTATATGCATATATGTATGTATCAGTGCCTCTTTTATCTTCAACCATGCCTCTGCAGAGGTCTGTGCACACTAATGAATGAGAGTAATGTAGGTCAGCAGAGCATTTATGTGGGTCATCGGAGACTAGGAATGGAGGATATGAAGTTTCTGTTGGATACTCCTGGGTAAAAACTGCAACATGCCAGACAGTTCTTTAATACACCATAATCTAATGCCAGCTCACATTAACTTAATGAAAAATCACCAGTCTGATTCATTATTATGTATTATACAAATTGCGGTAACCATAGTTTTCACCAAAATACCTAAGTTACAGTTATTGTTACTGCAGTGAAACAAAAAGTGGCTACTTGGCATTAGCCACCACATTGAAAAATAAATTAAAAAGATGGAAATATATTTAAAACATCTTAAACTGTTTGAAAAATATGAATTAATTATGGTGTAATGCTAGTCACAATAACGGTAGTAACTAAGATAGTTTGGGGTCTGGTTACCATGGTATATTTATGTAAGGATAACAGGAATGTTTTAAATGCAGACAAAAAAGTTAGATTGACACAGTTTGTGAATTGTGAATTTGGAGAGCTCTAAAATTATCTCTAATGGTATGTTTTATTGGCTGCTTAAAATACCATTTGATTTGTAGCCCTTTAAAGTTGAGTTGCACTCTGATGTGTGCTAAAAACAGGACTTTTCTAGGTCATTGGTGAACGTTGGTTCTGGTGTTTGTCTTTGCAAGTATGTTGTGTTCTTTGATCTGTTGATGAACATAGGTCACTGTTTTTCCACTTTTTTCTTGAACTTGACTGAAACAAGTGTTTTGTGTTAGAGACATTGCTGGTGGAGGGACAGAATAACCAAGAGTGGGTGATAGATATATTTTCTGAAAGAGAGGCAAAGCTGTGGGGTGACTGAAGTTTAAGCTATTTTCATCTCCCTATTTACCCTCTGAGCACTCGTTTGAATGGCGTGTGTGTGTGTATGAGCATGTGTTTGCTGACTCAACACCCCTGCCGCCTCTTTATATTACTTTCGTATTACTGTTTGGCAGTCTTCAGTTGTGGAATCGTGGGAATGTGGCAGGGATGGCATGTGCTAAGAAAACTTTTGGCTTAGACAGCGTGAACGCCCTTTGGGTGTCAAAGATTATCATCTTTCCTCCTTATCTCTTTCTGTAAAATACGAACTGTATTTACATCATTGTGATGTGGTTTAAAAAATACCTTATAAAATGTCAGAGGATCTTTGGTAATTGTCGACTATAGTTTGTTAATTGTAATATCATGGGTTCTACTTAATACTATTGGGTGTTTTTAACCTACATAAAATGTAAGTTATTGATACAATGTTCAGAAGAGTACAGACATGCTGTTTGCAAAACAACTGCAAGATTCACATTTGCTACCAATATTAGGGGTAGGATATAATAACCACAACTAAAGACAGTGTATTAATATGAAATGTCAATCTCACAAGACTTGTTGCAGAACAAGCGTTATTATCTAGCCACCCAGCCTAAATGTAAGTACACTGTAACAACACTGTTAGTACAAAAAGCACACTGTGTACACAATAAGTACGTACTCCTGTAGTATCTAATGACATCTACTCTAATATAAGGTTGGGACCCTATCATGAAAAATCTGCACAGACTATGAGTGTTTGTTAGGATTGCCAGCCACTAGTTTCAAAATTTTTAAATGAAACATTTACCAATTCATCACCAATGTAGCCAATTCTCTAGATCTTCAGTATTCATAAATTATTGATCCATTTGCTGGTTTTGTAATAATTCTTCTTATTTCGAAACGATGGCAACATGATAATCAACAAAGGGTTAGTTGACAAGACAGGTCTTTTCCAAAACCTAGTGAGCTGCCTCCAGAGGCAGCACTTTAGACATCATAGGCGTGTTTCAGACACGAAGTCTGTTCCAAAAGGTAGGTACGTAAATTATGATGCCTCCTAAGATATCTCGTTTTGGCTAAACTCTAGTTAAGGAAATAGCTGCAGCCATTGTTCCGAAAAGGGGCGGGAGCTTCAAACCGCCATTAAAGATATAGTGAGCCCCTTACCTAACCCTTTTTCTAATCTTAACCATGAGTGGAAGTGACACCCCCTTTTGGAGTAACCATGGCCCTTCTGGAGTAACCCCACCCTCTTTTGGAGATTCCGCCTTCATTTGTAGGTCTCTGGCCTGCAGCTATCCACCTTATTTATCAGCTTTACTAGGGCGCCGCCATTACAACCTAGAATGTAAACCACTTCTGGTATAAGCCACTTCCAGCTATTTTAGTGATACATTATGCTGCTTTATATTACAGGCTGGCAATATATGTTGTCATATAATTATCATTAATTACTTTTTTCATAAACACATTGGTTTGGAGAGCGTATAGTTTTACCGTTTATCGCATTTTGCTATTGTTTCTTCATACACTGTTGCACAGGCAGAATTAATGAAATCAGGGCAGGCGCTGACACACAGTCCTCCGCACTGCCTTACACGCCTCCACAAACTTTATGCAACCGACAGAGAGCAGAAAGCCGCTGGTAAAATGCTGCTTCAAATTTCTTTGCATCTTGTTTCATCTTGATAAAATAAGAAATGCATTATTCTCCCTGTTCTTTTCAGAGAGTATTCTCTCTTTCATAGCGGTGGATAGTAAACGGACACGTGGATCTTGCATTCAGAAAGGTTTATGAAGTATTGGAAATAAATAAATAAATGCATCACCTGAGGTTATGCAGGTACATATTAATGGAGAATTACATGGAGACAAGAAACTCTGCATCTTACGTGCAATACACAGACTAGCCAATTATATTATTTAACATATCCTACCTCTTCTGAATAATATTCCCTTGCAATGTATGTAACAGATTTGTATTTGTACTATGTGCATTTTTTACTTATTGTGTGTTTCTATATATACACACTTATTTCTATTCGCTCTTTATTTGTATTCTTTTTTTTTGTTCTCTGTCTTGTTGTATTGTTTGTGCAATGAAAGTCTGTCACCAAGAAAAATTCCTTGTGTGTGGAAGCATACTTGGCAATAAAGCTCATTCTGGTTCTGTTCGAGTCTCTCTTGTGCTGCGCGTGAAGAACAGAATTTGAATGACGTGGAGTTGCTACCTATGAAGAGTGTTCCAAATCGGTCCCTCATGAGGCACCATTATACTGCAATAGAAGATAGCTGCCTATGTAGGCAGGAGACAGCGATATAGCTCATTAAGTTTTGGAACAGACCCTACATATCAAATGGTGTCAGCGGTGTCCTGATGTGTGAAATGCTCAACAATTTTATACAGCATTTTTTATACTGCATTTTGTGCAATGATTATAGACTGTATGCTGATTAACAACATCATATTTGACTACATGGAGTATTTGTAATTTGACAAATTACTAATTTTAATTTACTTTAATTTAATTAACATTTAGTACTACGTTTTTTAAAATTAAATGTTAAATATGTTAACATTGGTTAATGCAATAATAACTAACGTGAACTAACGATAAACAATTGTTTTTTATCAATTAACATTTATTAATGCTGTTCAAAAATATTTTTAATTGTGTGTTCATGATACCTAATGCATTTAAATAATGTTAACAAATGGAACCTTACTGTAAAGTGTTACCAAAAAATGTCTTCCACAAGCAAATATTTAATTATAGATATTATTTTCATTGAGTTATCCAATTTTCTCTGTGCTAATTGTGTCATCACTGCTAGATTTTTAAACAGATTTATAATGATTAACTATGTTTAGCAACTGTTTATTTGGCCTATGAGATCATATCACACACTGATTCCTCTTACATTTGAGGTTGCTGCTATTGTAAACCTCTTTTGGGATTTGGGACTCTCCTGTTTTTGCATATTTAGAAAGCAACTCCCAGTTGTTAGAGCCTCTCCTGATCTGAACTCCCTCTGCCTTTGTGCTGTAATCCAAAGCCAGAGACGCTGAGTCTATCTTTGCCCCACTGGGATCAGGCTCTCCAAAAATGGCCATGCCTGCCTTCCAAGTAAATGGTTTCTGGTTGCCAATTAAAGGCCCTGAAAAAACGTACCCTATGCATTATGCGTCTATTATGTTTTCCAATAAGTAAAGGCAGGTAGGTTTCTAACTCTATGCTGCGATCTTAAATACCAAGGCAAAATGACTTGATAATAGTCAATGGACTGCTGTATGTGGTAAGTGTAAAATGTACTCTATATATTCTGCATGTACACTGAAAAATGTGAACATCAAACATCAGTTAATCAACCATTTAGAATACATTAGGCTACACTAACAAAACTAATTGTAAGGGTTAGATCAGGTAGAAATAGTTCCTTAAGGTAACAGATGCAGGATACCTCTTTTACAGTCTATTATTTGTCCCAAATAAGCTGTCTAGCTCTTTCAATACAGAAACCAGATACTTGCAGTGTGTAATTTCTTAATGGAATTGCAAAAATGATGTCTGTTTCCAAACAGGTTTCCTAAATATTCTCCACACAAACATAGCCCAACCCAAACTCACACTATGCTTTGTCTGGCTGCTCAAACAAACAGAGAAATGTTTTGAAAGCACCACAGCACCACAGGCTTTTGATCAACTTAAACTAATATACTGATTTAGGTAGTAGTATTGTATTAATAAAATAAAAAGTGCTTGCTAAAGTTTTCAGATTTTGATGCTATGATGTAAAATGAAAATATTTTACATTCTGCACTATTTTTAGGTCACTAAACTAATGTAAGCAAATTTGACATTTACCATGTTAACTCCTTTGTACAAAAGGTCAGAATTCCTTGCTTGTATTGAAGCACACAAGATGCTCTTTGTAACATTTTCAAATCATGCTGGAATAACATGGATCATTAGGTTTTTCACAAACTTCTTGAGTCCATGCCAGCCTGAGTGCAAGCTGTCATTAGAGCAAAAGCAGGGACATACCAAATACTAAGGAATTATACAATTATTTGTAATTTTTTTTTTTTAATGAAACTTAAATTGTTATTCTGGCAGTATAATTTGAAATTAAAGAGTTTGTGTTAAATTTGAAAATGCGAAATAGTAACACTAGTCTCAGACTTTTGGACCCCACTCTATGTGCGATATTGTACCAATAATTTAGGCACCAATAAGTTAGGCACAATTTTGTCCTGCATTTGTATAATTTGATGATTCCTGCTCTTTTAAATTATATGTACAGTAGCAAGAAATATATGAGAATCCTTTAGGATTACCTGCATTTATACACTACCAGTCAAATGTTTTGAAACACATTTGTTTCCACATTTTAGAATAATAGTAAAGTCATCAAAATGATGGACTATCATAACTATGAGAATTATGTTTTGACTAAACAAAATCCAGAATAAATCAAAACTATGTTATATTTTAGCATCTTCAGAGTAGTCACCCTTTGCCTAGAATTTGCAGACATGTACTTTTGACATTTTCTCAACCAGCTTCTTGAGGTATCACCCTGGATGCATTTTAAACAGTATTGAAGGAGTTCCCATCTATGTTGAGCACTTATTGGCTGCTTTTCTTTATTATTTGGTCCAAAATGTTAATTTTAATAACGAAATAATTAAATTAATATGTTGGCGCACTTATATTTTTGTCTACAAAACTAATTTCAAACATTTAAGCATATGCATTCAGATCAAAAGATTTTTAAGATCACGAGAAAAATTTCAGTCAAGTGTTTCAAACTTTTGACCAGTAGTGTATATAAATGTCTTGCAATCCAATTTACAAGTTACAATAATTAACAAACACAATCTGTTTAACTTATAAAAAAAAAGTTGTATTGTTCTTTTAAATATTGAATATATCATTCAAACATTCACAGTGTAGGTTGGAAAAAGTATGTGAATCTCTAGCCTAATGATGTCAAAAAAATGAGTCAGAAGTTGGCAAACCTGGCATCCAATTAATGAAACTAGATTGGAGGTGTGGGTTATAGCTACTTTGACTTACAAAAAGCATTCAAACATTTTGAGTTTGCTATTCACAAGAAACATCTGCTGACGTGGACCATCCCTTGCAAAAAAGAAATCTCTGAAGACCTACAATCAAGAATTTATGCTTTGCATAAAGCTGGAAAAGGATACAAAGTTATCTCAAAGAGCTTAGATATCCATCTATCCACAGTTAGACAAATTGTCTATAAATGGAGTACTGTGTACTGTACTCTTAGTACTGTGGCTACTCTCCCGAGAAGTGGCCATAAATCCAAGATGACTCAAAGGGCACAACTCAGAATACTCAATGAGGTAAAAAAAAAAAAAAAGAACCATAGCTAAAGACTAAAACTGCGTAACATCTCTCTCTCTTCACGAGTCTACTATATGGAAAACATTTATCAGGCATGGTGTCCATGGCAGGACAACACAAAGGAAATTGTTGCTTTCCAACAAATACATTGCTGTGCGCCTGAATTTTTCAAAAGACCACCTTGACACTCCACAATACTACTGGAAAAAAATTATAATTTGTGGACTGATGAAACTAAGGTTGAATTGCTAGGGAAGAACGTGCAGCACTATGTATGGTGTAAAAAGGACACTGCATACCAACATGAAAACATCATCTCAACGGTACAATGTAGGGAGCATCACTGGGCCTGCTTTGCTGCTTCAGGGCCTAGGTCACTTGCCATCATCGAGGGAAAAATTAATTCCCAAGTTCATCAAGATATCCTACAGGATAATGTCAGGGTGTCTGTAGCCAGCTCAAGCTTTGTTTAAATTGAGTGATGCAGCAGGACAATTACCATAAACATCGAATTAAATCCACCACAGAATGGCTTACAAATAAGAAAATCCACCTTTTGGAGTGGCCCAGTCAGAGCCCAGATCTTAACCCAATAGAGATGCAGTGAAATGACTTCAAGAGAGCCATTCACACCAGACATCCTAAGAATATGGCTGAGCTGAAGAAGTTCTGTAAGGAGGAATGGTCCAAAAAGCCTATTGAACGTTGTGCAGGTCTAATCTGCAGCTACTGGAAATGCTTACTTGAGGTTATTGCTGCCAAAGGAGGATCGGCCAGTTATTAAATCCAAGAGTTTACTTACTACTTCCACAGCACTGTGAATATTTAATGGAATGTGTTCAATAAAGGCATGAAAGATTATAATTTTGTCTGTGTTGTTTGATTAAGCACATTGTGTTTGTCTATACTTGTGACTTTGATTTTAAGACCAATTAATGCAGAAAATTCCAAAGGTTTCACTTTTTCTTTTTTTGTCACTGTATCTGTGGCCGATGACCTTTGGCCTTGATTTTTTTGGACTCCCTGATCCCATGTTGTTGGATGTGAACTCTTTGCCTTTTTTCTTTTGAGGTAAATTACATAACATGGGAACACCCACATAAATAATGTCTCATGACATTCGCAGCTGCAAAGATGTTCACAACTATACATGTACACACAAACCCCAAGTTTAAACATGCCTTTATCTTGTTAACTCCAAGAAGTTCTGGAACATTGAGAACCTCAAACATCTGCTGACAATGCACTTGCTGAACTCTTAGCCAAATAGAGTTTATGTGTGGATGTGCCTGTGTGTGTTTGTAAACTTTGGCTCACTCCTTGTTCTCCAGAACTGATTTGTTTTTGTTTTTTTGTACATTTTTTCCCCTCCATTTAGTCAAAATAGATTGTGAAGTGTTTTATTTTTCTTCCAGAGAATACTGTGATGTTTTTTTTGTAAGTTTTTAAAGGGTCATGAAACACTACAACACATTTTTTGAGATGTTATCGGGTATATACTTTATGTCTTACAAGGGCAGAGAATGTCAACATTCATTATTTTTAATTTCAAGAGGAATAGGGTTAATTTAGGGATTTTTCGGGCTACTCTCTTCTTCCGGATTTGAAAGGAATATCGAGTCAATGTCACAGATCGTGACGTACTTGGTTTAGGCTTTACATTGAATTTCAGCAAATCTACATAACTGGGGTTCTCGATATTATTTCTGACAAGGCCTGGCATTTACCCCTTCACAAGCGAGTCATTGCTATGCACATGACCAGCTCTTCACTCAAGCGCCATCAGTCAGTAGAACTTTTTCACAGTGATGATTTGTTTCCGACTTATTTAGCAGCATAAATCTAGCAAACATTTTTTATATGATAATTTTGTTTCAATATTGAGTTTGTTTATAACATTATGCTTTGTTATATTACGCTGGAATTAGCTTTAAAAACTGAATTACCATAGATGCGATGGGGTTTCGATTACAGCTGCTGAGAGAGTGACAGTAAATTTGGCATCTTCTCCCATCTGACTGTCTTAATCACCGGTGTTAAAGTGTACCCTGCTGTCGTTTACTGGCTTGTCCGAAAACAAGGCTACAGCCAGTATATTCTACTTTGAAATGTCATTCCGGGCTGGAATTTCTGTTTGTGTTTTGGTCCATGTGATCCCGCCCACTGCCTATTTCCCAATAATATTTCGACACACCGGGTTGCCAGATTTGAAACAAGGTAGTTGGCAAACACAGCACACTGCAGCCATGGAAGCCAGCAATATATCTAGCTAACATTGACAGTTATAAAAAAAAAATCCACATGAACTGGTTTATAACTTGCACACAAAAAAACATTGCAAACTTATACATTAGCTGATCATCTTACAGTGTAAGGTTCGTCGCTTGCCATTGTCAGTTTGCTCGTTCCTGTTTTGTGTCCTCAACCTGGCAACCCGCCTGAGCTTGGAGTCTGGAGAGGAGGGGGCAGGGGAGACAACTTTCTCCAATATATTGAATTTGGACTGGAATAACCATTTTAAATGCTTGATATCAATGTTACATATTGCTCCTTTAAAAACGTGGTGATAGCTTAACGGTGCTGAAACAGGGGTGTTGTGAATCTTTAAAGAGTATGAGAGTACAAGGGAAATTGATATGGCATGTTTTTTTATGTGCCTATGGTGTCATACAAAGATACTATTCCTTTATTTCCCCGCAGAATTTCCCCTGTATGTGTATAGTAATAAAATGAATAGTTATCCTCTTTTTTCATTTTATGTACTAATAAGAGCATATTCACTTAGCATATCTCCAGCTATTCTCAAGTAATTCACAAGTATATGCAAAAAATTAACACCATCCCTAAGCAAAGAAGGAGAACTTGAAAGAGTTTTAATATTTTCTATATTTATACACATTTAGATCAGATATTGCTTTTCTGTTAAGTTATCTTTCGATAAATAAATCCTGGATACTTTAATCTGTTTTGGATTCCGTTTTTGGATGATATATACATGTCTCTATCTGTTATTGCTGTGAATGTGATTGCTTGAGTGCTTGTGTGTGTGTGTGTTAGTGTCTGTGAATGTGCTCTATGTTTTGGCAGGCCAGAATAAGCTGCAGAGGGTCCACGTGAGCCCTACTGATCCACGTGCTTACTTCGCTTTCGTACCTTCAGGCCATATGGATGCAATTAAAGTACAGTTCCACAGAGAGAGAAAGAGTGGGAGGGTTATATGTCTAGCAGGAAAGTTTTGGGGACATTGAAGAGTGAAACAGATACAGTAGCCTGAAAATCTTAGAGTGAACACGAGAAAACAGTTTGTGAACTTTAAGACAGAGTGCACCAGTATAGAGTATAGAGCCTGTTTGTTGCAGAGAAGTAAAGCGAGTGAAGAGTCCACTTTAAAGGGTTAGTTCACCCAAAAATTTAAATTCTCTCATAATTTACTCACTCTCGTGTTATCTGCAAGATCTCATGGCCCATCAAAAAACAAATGTTTATATACAAAAAAGGCCCCTTCAATAGGGCCCTCAGCTGTCATATAGGGCCTCTTTGCCTCCCAGTATCTAATAAAAAAATGTTGAGCCACTCTTTAACAGTGCTCTCATCTTACTTGATGCATGCATTTCTAAAGCCTCTACATTATCAACATGCTCAAAACTTTGCTGGAAAACCTGTTGTATGCAGTTTACTAGATATCTACTCACTCCTTGTGAAATTTTCTTTGCTCTTCTGGAAGTAGAAGACCTTGTAATTTCATTTCCAAAATGGCTTCCTTCATGTTGTAATGCACTTATCTTTTTGATGTTAAATATTTTCTGATTTTGATAGAGTAAAAGTAACAATGTTTATATTGCTACTGATATTTTTGATACATTTTTCAAATTGAGTATTTACTGAATTAAAGCGACATGTGCTATCTTTGTACAATTTTATTTTTATTTTCACACATTGTTTGGGGAACGTATTGATTAGACCAGATACGTAAATTTTGTTGAGACAAGCTATAATCTTGGTTTGACACAACCTTGTCTGAAAGTTTCAAATCTTCAGGTCTTACAGTCAGAAATAAAAATATAAGAAATAATATATTAGGATTCCCAAACAAACTGAACTTATTTGAACATTCTGTCAATGTAATGTAGTCTTGGGGATTTGTGGCCACTTTGAAAGCAAAAATGATGCCTTTGCAGGGCACATGGTTGGAAGCAATAATAATGGTAGCCAAGCTGTAGGGTCATTCCAGGCACAATTTCCAATCAAATAAAATGACCACAGTGAAGGGTGAAGTCTTTGAAGGGAATTGGGTATATGGATGATCACTTCTGAATAGTGCACTTTTTAAAAATTATTATTAACGTTTTATTTATCGATTTATTTTTTACACAAACTTAACGATTTGCTTCAGAAGACATTCACTGATCGACTGGAATCGTTTGGATTACTTTTATGTTGACTAATTATGACTTTTGGACCATCAAAGTCTATTATAAAGACCTGACAGAGCTCTATCTTCTTCTAAAAATCGTAATTTTTGTTCTGCTGAAGAAAAACTGTCATACACATCTGGGGATGGCATCAGTTTAAGTGAATAATGATAGAATTTAAATTTTTTGGTGAACTATTCCTTTAAGTAGTCAAGATTCCATTAAGCAAATGTTCTATGTAGTTAAGCATCAAAGACTCGTACTGCCTAAGCATTAGTATTTAACAAGTTTGAGTAATGCCATCATCCCAACCACAATAGTTTTGAAGTCAGTCTCCAGTCTAGCATCAGCAGCTTACACTCAGTGCTGTAATAATGGTCCAATGCATTTAACATTTAGTGACAATGCCTCTAAAACAACTTTGCACTGGTGCTGAAAAGTTTCCAAGGAGACAGCGCAAAACGTTTCTACAAGTTTTTTGTGGATTGAAGTGGCTGTGTAAATCACAGACACATACATGTCAGCACTACGTCAGTGTGCATTACACACCCTGAGCGGGAGGGGTTGCGGGAAATCTCAACTGGAATTGAAACTAAGGCCTTAACGTTTATAACTTCAGAGGAAAGTGGGGTAGTAAGGCGGGGGTGTGTGGGTAGTATACTTAAGTTAGACGCGAGCGCTAGGCATCTGCATACAGGACGTGTGATGCAAATTCTGTCATCAGCAGAGTGCTTGAGCACTGAACGCATGTGGCATGATTTTTCTAAACGCACTACTCTGAACGTGCAGTATGCACATGCGCCTGGAATTATTTGCTCTAATTAGTGGGACCACAAGGTGGCAACACTCACAATTAAGCTGTTGCTTTCACAAAGAAGTAAAATCAAAAGATGTAATCACCTGTAAACAACAGAAGATGAAGGTGGAAACAACAGTGGATGTACACATCAAGAGTGCATGTGTGAGGGTCACACACTTGAGGTTAACTCCTCAAGAGAAAAAGTCCAGGATCTCATTCGTAGTGGCCATGTGCCAACCACGTGCACAGTCGAATAGAGTAAACTTTCAAAGGCTGGGTGTTCGGCTGTATGCATACACTTATCATTCACGTCAAAACCAAAGTATACAGTATTTTTGGCTTTTGGGTGTTGATGGATGAAGTACAGCATTAAAAGTATCAGAGGTGCATCATGTTGTAGCTTCTACTTTTCCAGCTCAGTTTGGAAAAAGAAATGCAGTTTATCGATCAATTATTTAGGTTCCTTCTTTGGATTCTGGATAAGTGTGTGTGTGTGTGCTGTGTTTGTGAGTGTCTGATATTATGCAGAGCAAGTTGGTGGGTATGTTTGTGTATATGTGTGTGGGAAACTATGTCAACAGTGTCCAGGAGACACATAAGGGGTTGGGCGTATATTTATAGATCCTTGTATGAAATGTCATCACAGAGCAATGACTTTGCACCATTTTCCGACAGATCTACCCACCACACTGTCACATTTGTTGTTCTATCATGGTGGGGAGTTTCCATTGATTTCAATTGTTTTAATACACTCAATAATCTATTTCTACATGGTCTAATCTATAAAAATGACTTTTGTTGGTGTAACCTAATTTTTCTGGTAAATTTATTCAGATTAAATCGCCTTTGTTGAATTTAAAACATTTTAAAATTCAAAACCAGCTCATTAAGATGAGACCACATGAAGCAAACTTTTTAGGTTATGTGACAATTTTTTTTTTTTACAGTGAGCTAATTATATTTGAATCATCTACACCTAACCCTAAGAGAAACCTTTTTTGCATTTTCATTATTTATCAAGACATTATTTAGAATGTTTATGAAGCCATATTTATTTGTGGAGATCATTGACTGTTCCCCACAATGTATCCTTGTGAGGACATTTGGCCCTGCAATGACAATGAAACCTGACCCATACACAGCCGTCCTCATACTTCATGCACTTCTCCTGTGGACTTATTGGTTTTAAATTAGTGATAAAGCAAAAATCATTAATGCAGCTGAACAGAAAGCAAAATGTTTCAGAATGCAGAAACCATAACAAACACTCACACTGGGCTTTTAAATGCAATCAATAACACTGTGTCGCTCAACACATTCAAATGAGCACTCATGGTCACAATTGGTGGAAAAATCCAAATCATCCTGTTATGCATCAGATTTTTTCAGTGCAGTCATTTCAGATTAGATTTGAGCCACTTTGATATGATCCACAACCATGAAACCTCAGTGTGAATTATTAAATTAAATATGTTACTGCATTCTTACTTTATGGATGAGTCAGGTAAAAATAGCTGATAATATTCTTGCAAATTTAATGCAGTGACGTTATTGTTCTTGCAACATTTGAAAATCCTCTCCAGCCCACAGTCTGTTCAAACTGATTACTGTTACTGGTCAGATACAAGCAGAAAACACAAACAACGTATTGGACACAAAAAAAAAGGTATTGTTGTATTGTATGATACAGTGATGGTATTAGAAGGTAATAACATGGTACTATAATAGATACAAAGGTAATGAATGATTACCGTATTCACATATGATAGTATATTCATACTCCATGGTACGTTAAATTTACATTAAAATACATTAATTAATAAGCAGTTGCTTATATTCTAAATCACACACATTAGTGCCACATTTAAAGAGATAACAAGTACTTCAAAGAATACCGTGGTTCAAGTCCAAAAACACTAAACCAAAATGAACATGGTAGTACCATGTTGAGCAGAGTGAGCTAAACCGAGAGAGAGAAACTTGCCCTGGTCTTTTTATGGTCATCAAAACAAAGTGTAATGATTCAACTTTGTATAGAAGAGACTTTTTAATCAATACACTCTTCCCACAATAAATATATTTAATATCTAACAATTAGCAGCACACAGTGCCCAGAAACACACACACACACTCTCTCTCTCTCTCTCTCTGACTTTTTGGTTATAAGATTTATCAGCTTGAATCCTGTATTTGTGTTCTTTTTATATTTCATTAAAATGCTTGGTATAGCCAGGGCTTAAAAGCGCTTGATCTAACCTGACTTAACCTTCTTTTTTCCCCTAATGTCCACCTCTGTGTCCAGCAAATCAAGCCTTAAATCCTATAATGCCTCCGAACCTTCATTTAAAAAAAGTTTTTTTCTCTATCACTCTTTTCCACTCTCTTTATTTTTATTTATCTCCCTTCCTCTCTTTATAGGTCTTTCTTGCCATTTATGTTGAAATCTGATCCGTTTGTTTTTGCCTAAAAGAATCGCATGCTTGCATGCTGTGTTGTATGTAAATACTGGACAAGATGATTGTAAATAAAGTATTTCACGGTTCATTGCTTAAGTGAAAAACAGCATTCAATTGACTTTGTGATCCTATGCCTTTTAGGAACAAAGCTGATGAAGCAGGAAATGTGTTACATTACAAAGAGAGATTACCTTTCTGTGGAAAGCGTTGACATTTTTGTCTGAAATCATTCCTAATGAGTCCTAATTCCTAATGTACATAAGTGTGTTTTGTGTTAATGTTTATGTGTGTGCGCGCACACACCGTTTTTTATGCATTCCGTTATCATACTGTATATCAGTCCAGTCCGTTTCCATGACGCAAAATGTCTGTATTTTGACAACTTTTTCCGTCTATGCTGGTAATACATTCCAAATGTCCAAATATCAGTGCATGTGCAGGTATTTGTGGGAAGAGAACATTGCTTGGCTTGCATTTCTGTTATGTTTAGACTTTTAATATAGTTATAGTTATTAATCTTAAAGGTGGATTTACCACAGGTAGATTTGATTTTGTCTGGGTTAAAGGTGCACTAAGTAATATCAGTAATATAAAACCTATTGGCATGGGGGGCCTGGGTAGCTAGCGAGTTCGAATCCAGGGCGTGCTGAGTTACTCTAGCCAGGTCCCCTAAGCAACCAAATTGGCCCGGTTGCTAGGGAGGGTAGAGTCACATGGGGTAACCTCCTCATGGTCACGACAATGTGGTTCGCTCTCAGTAGGGCACGTGGTGAGTTAGTGAGGAGAATAGTGTGAAGCCTCCACACGCACTATGCTCCGCGGTAACATGCTCAACAAGCCACATGATAAGATGCTTGGGTTGATGGTCTCAGACTCGGAGGCAGCTGGGATTCGTCCTCCACCACCCAGATTGTGGTGAGTCACTACGCCACCACAAGGACTTAGAGCGCATTGGGAATTGGGCATTCCAAATTGGGGAGAAAAAGGGGAGAGAAAAAATGGATGCTACATTACACAAAAGCATTCTAATTTAATCAATTTATTCTGAAACTGACAGTGACCAATAATGAGAGAAAGTGATTAATATTTGGCTGGTCTTGTAATCTCAATATGCAGAATAAAGTAATGTTTTTGTACTCGACTGATATGACTGTAGTCTTTATTTCACATGGAAACATTTGTAACATTTTGGCAATCTCCTTATTGGGGAGGGGATGGCAGTTTTCTCAAGCCTGGTATTACAACAGCAGTGTAAACTATAGATCACAAATGTGTTTCCTGTTCTATTACAGCAACCACCAAAAATACCCTCACATACCAATGCATAGCAACGTACTAAACCACACTTTAGCTACCAACATCACTCTAGCAAACACCCTCAACACTCTAGCATTACAGTGCAAATGCAGGTAGTGCTGGGCAATGGGGCCAAAAATAATATTACGATAATTTTATTTCATATCATTCAATATCAATATTTATCATGATATACATTTCATACCATTAATGGGGAGGAAATGGACTCCACATGTTTGTTACACCTCATGAATGAATGTAAACATAACATGTTTATTCGCAATGTTTTAGACCCGCCTGTTTTGGTGCGAAGCTATCTGCTATAAAAGCAGGCGCACAAACTCAATTTCCTTACAATTTCTTACTGAGAACAAGGAGCACATCACTCGAGTCTTGTAGTGTGGCTAGCAATCGCAGTGTCACGTTCCCTTCATCTCAGGGAACCGAGGTTACGTAAGTAACCGAGATGTTCACTTACGACTCAGTACACTTGACATTGCATTTATTAACGCATATGGGGAACAGAATCCCATCATGTAGCACTACACAACATAATCTCCCAGAAAAGGAAACATGATGCTGCAGTCTTGTGGGATGGTGACCCTTGTGTTGGGCCAGGAGGGGAGCACTCAGAATTAATATAGTCATGTAGTATGAATTAACTCCTTCACAAATCCAGTCAGGAAAGGAGTTTATTTATAATGTAAGTGCTTGTGACGTATGGTAAATTACAACGGCCTGAATGCAGACGGTTGTGTAAAAAGATGGGGAGCTCATCCTTAAAGGGATGAGCATAAGTATATATATTTGTCCAATTAAATAGCAAGTGCTTTAAACAGAGAGGACTTGTAAAAAGAGAGATGTTAAATCTAGGTTTTAAAATCTTGCAAATGTGTTTTGAGAAAACCATCCTGCTGCAAAACAAATGTCTTGTAAGGACACACCATTCGTCCACGCCCATGAAGCGGCCATGCCTCTAGTTGAGTGTGCTTTATCACCAACTGGGCAAGTCTCACCCTGCAACTCATAAGCCAGGGCAATTGCATCAACAATGAAGTGAGAAAATCTATGGACATTGTTTTCGTACGTCCTCCATAGCATACAAAGTGCTGATCAGACAATCTGAACTGGTGTGTACACTCGATGTACGTATATATATAGCGCCCGTACAGGGCATAACAAATGCAACGATTGGTCCTCATCCAAATTTAATAGAGGAGGAAAGAATGCCTGAAGGTGAACCACTCACGCTCTGAAGAGCATGGTTAGGACCTTAGGCACATAACCTTTTCTGGATTTGACAGTGGCTTTGAAAGACCAGGGCCAAACTCCAGACATGAATTGTTGATTGATAGTGCATGCAGGTCACCAACCCGTTTTGCTGAGGCCAGAGCCAGCAGTAGTGTGGTCTTAACGGAGAGCATGCACAAATCAACAGAGTCCAAAGGCTCAAAGTGGGGCCCTACAAGAGCTTTTAGTACTAAAGTTAAGTCCCAAGTCGGGACTGTAGCCGGCCAAGTTGGGTTTAATCGTCTTACTCCTTTAAGGAACTTTATGATTAAATCATGTTTGCCTATATTGGCACTGCCTTCATGTGCTTGATACGCAGATATAGTCGCTACAAACACTTTGAGCATTGACTGAGTGAATTCTACATCTAATCGCTCTTGAAGAAATATGATAATTTCATGTATGGGGCGCTCTGGGACATATGTCACTCTCAGGGAGAGGAGATGACGCTCGCTTCATAGGGAGAGGTGACACATCAGTCTCAACAGTGAAGGTGAATGAATTCCGCCTTGGAGGTTTATGCATGCCACAACTTTCATGATGTATGAGCGAACCAGGACATGACAGTTTGGTATTTCTGGCTAAAAAAGCTTTAAAGCTAGGAACACAGCCGATGGCTCTAGGCTATTATAAACCCCAATGCTTTTTGAAACAGCTTCAATGGAAGTCTTATCCTAGTTTGAACTGAGACAGACACTGTAGAACGGCCTGAATGCGCTTGCTTGTGAGGTGCGCGCGCCCGCTTGTGGAGTCTAGGCGGACTCCAAAAAAGGAGATTTCTTGGCTGGGGGAGAGCGTGCTCTTTGCCCAGTTCACATTTAGGCCCAAGCTGTTTAGATGTTGAAGCAGTATGTCTCTGTGCTGGTATAATAGAGCCTCTGATTGTGCTAGTAACAGAAAATCATCAAGGAAGTTCAAGATGTGCACGCTGCTCAGTTTCAGAGGGGCGAGAATTGCATCGATGCACTTTGTGAACATGCAAGTAGCCAGACACAGTCCGAAGGGCAGGACTTTGAATTGATACGCTGTTCCCTCAAACATGAATCTCAAAAACATCCTGTGATGTTGTACAATTTGGATATTAAAGTACGTATCCTTCAGATCTGTCGACACAAACCAATCATGTACATGCGAAAAGATCAGTTTCTGAGTAATAATTTTGAATGGGCACGTTGTGAGTGCACAATTTAAATATCTCAGATCCAGGATCACCCGAAGATCACCGTCTTTCTTTGGGACAAGAAAATAACGGCTGTAAAAAACCCTTTTGGGCTTGAAAGTTTTGCTCAATCTCTATTGCGCTTTTCACAAGGAGATTGTGGATTTTGACTCGTTAACACTGGCGTGTGTTCGGATGAAACCATGGAAGATAGAACGTTATTGAAATGGGGTGGCCGGTGTGCAAATTAGAGCATATTACCATGTTCAAGATTTTTTTGCACACATTCTGAAGTACGCATTAAGGCTAGCCAAATGTCTGTGTAATGGGACAGAGGGCAATTTGGTTTGCTCACCGTATTATATGATACATTGCTCACCATAGGGAAGCGGTTGCACAGAATGTGCTTTGAAGAGGAAAAGGTCTTTTTTTACTGAGAATGTGTGAGCATCTTGTGCATTTGCATTGAGTTCTGTATTCTTTTTTGCATTTATTGCATTTTTTGTTGCATTTATTTGAGTGCAATTCACAGAAACAACATTTTGAAAAAAATTTGAACAACAATATTCCTTTCCCGACAAACAGCAGTGGGGAGTTGGGGAACAGTGTTCTGTGTCTCCAATGGAGCCTTCTTCTGAGCAGACCCGGAGGGAACCATGGGCTCTGCTTTCCACTTCCGAGTTTGTGCCGGTCAGGAGTGCTTTTGCTGCGTGGGGGTGTTTATCCTGTTGGCACGGGGCATGCGCTGGTATGGCTGCTTCTGTTTGGGTCATGGCATGCGTGACCTCACCGGTGGTGCGGCTGTGGCAGGCGGCAGTGCTTAGGTAGCAGGCATGGGTCTATAGCCGGGCGCTGGCTCAAAACGGACTGTGGGCGAACTGGCTGTAATGTACTCCATTTGGGCATGAAGTATCTCATAGCCTGTGACTACTGCTGAGTCAAGACGTAATGCTCAGCAAACTTATTCACTGAGCTGCCATAGAGTCTGGCTGGAGACACTGGAGCATCCAACAGAGTGGCTTTTTCCCTATCACTCATTTCTGTGAGGGTCAGCCATACATGTCGATCCAGAATGACCAGGTTGCCCATGGACTTGTCGATCGCCTGTGCAGTGACTATCGTGGCATGCAGCACTAAGTATGTAGCGGTGCGGAGCTCTTTGAAAGTTTCTGGATCGCAGCCTTGCTCATCCATTTATTTGAGGAGCTTGAATTGAAATACCTGGAGCAACGCCATTGTGTGGAGTGCTGATCCAGCTTGTCCTGCCGCTGAGTAACCTTTTCCAGCCAGTGCGGACGTTTGTCAACACTGCTTGGAAGTATATATGGGGTGCTTGCGTGAAGATTAGATTTAGATCACACAATATACAATACACAAGATGCAATTGCTTTGTAAGGTTACACAACACCTGCCAAAGCACTGCAGGGAATCAGGATGCTGAGGCACCAGCATAGCGGCAAGCGGCAAGTCGGAGTGATGTTCACCAGAGCATTGCAGGGGAGCAGAGAGTCTTCTAGTAGCCGTGAAGATTCCACAAGCTGACTTGTGTGTATCGACGCCAAAGGTTTGGCTTTTAGACAAGAGATGATCACTGTCTTGAAGGAAGAAATTCTGAGGAAATGGTGTTTGTGCACCTGCTTTTATAGCAGTCAGCTTCACGCCAAAACGGGCAGACTCAAACATCATAGCCAATATTAGAATATTGTCTGTATAGTAAAAAAGGTTTCAATTAGGTTGTGTAAGAAAGCACTCCCCATATGCGTTAATAAACGCAATGTCAAATGTATGGAGAACGTCCATAAGGGAACGTCCTTACATTCTCAAGCTCAGTAGGTGGCAGTAATGCACCATAAGCTGGATTGCCAACCGCCAATAAACTTCAAATTTATTGTATGTGACAGCAAGATGGATTATGAAAAAACATTTAACTAAATAGTACATCAGCAATGGTGTTGATGTCGAAGTTGTTGTTGTGTTCAGTTGAGAGCTGTATTACATTATTAGTGCTATCTTGTTTGGTATGCAATGATATCCTTTTAGCCAGATAGTGGCTACGAGCCTTATTACTGGTTTACAAAACAACAGGGCAAGGTAACTGCTAGCACCCAGCTAATACTTCCTTAACTGGCTGAAATCAAAACTGTGATTCAGTAAGCTAGTTGTGCGTATAACTACCGAACTGCTTGTGATTTTATAGACGCGTACCTGATCTGATTATCTAGACTCTAGATATAGAATATAAGCGAAATATCAAAAATGACTCAAATGTTTATCATCAGTATCAGAAAAACCCCCAATTCTGATATACACAGGGGCCGAAGGTTTAAAATAATGTACAGATTTTGCTCTTATGGAAAGAAATTGGTACTTTTATTCACCAAAGTGGCATTCAATTGACCTCAATGTATAGTTAGGACATTTATAACTTGACAAATTACAATTTGAAAAAAAAATTCAGAACTTCTTAAACTACTTCAGAGAGTTCTCATCAAAAAATCCTCCACATGCAGCAATGACAGCTTTGCAGATCCTTGGCATACTAGCTGTCAGTTTTTCCCGATACTTTGGTGACATTTCACTCTACGCTTCCTGTAGCACTTGCCATAGATGTGCCTGTATTGTCGGGTACTTCTCCCGCACCTCGCAGTCTAGCTGATCCCACAAAAGCTCAATCACACTCATTTCCAGTTATCTGTTGTCCGATGTCTGTTTTTTGCCCATTCTAACCATTTCTTTTTTATTTTCTGTTTCAAAAGTATTTTTTTCTTTGCTATTCTTCCCATGTAGTCTGCACCCCTGAGTCTTCTCTTTACTGTTGTACATGAAACTGTTGTTGAGTGTGTAGAATTCAATGAAGCTGTCAGCTGAGGACATCTGAGGTGTCTGTTTCTCAAACTAGTGACTCTGATGTACTTATCCTCTTGTTTAGTTGTACATCTGGGCCTTCCACATCTTTTTCTGTCCTTATTAAAGCCAGTTGTCCTTTGTCTTTGAGTAGTGTAAACCTTTGTATGAAATCTTCAGGTTTTTGGCAATTTCAAGCATTATATAGCCTTCATTCCTCAAAACAATGATTGACTGACGAGTTTCTAGAGAAAGCTGTTTCTTTTTTGCCATTTTTGACCTATATTGACCTTAAGATATGCCAGTCTATTGCATACTGTGGCAACTCAAAAACAAACACAAAGACAATGTTAAGCTTCATTTAACGAACCAAATAGCTTTCAGCAGTGTTTGATATAATGGCAAGTGATTTTCTGGAACCAAATTAGTAATGTAGCATGATTACTGAAGGATAAGGTGTTGGAGTGATGGCTGATGGAAATCCAGCCTGTCTAGATTTGATCAAAAATTGCATTTTTCCAATAGTGATGGTGCTGTTTTTTACATCAGTAATGTCCTGACTATACTTTGTGATCAGTTGAATGCCACTTTGGTGAATTAAAGTACCAATTTCCTTCCGAAACGGCAAAATCTGTACGTTATTCCAAACTTTTGGCCGCCAGTGTATTTTGATATAGTTTTATCGCCCATACATATGTGAAGGCACAAGAGACATTACAAGGGGGAGGAGGACCACTTCGGTACTGTATACAGTATATATAAGGGATAATGCACAGTCAGACATGAAATTTGCATTAAGATTGTGTTGTGTGTAAAGAGAAGCATTCTCCAGAAACGGCTCAATTTAACCTCCAGTTTGTGTTCTGTTGGTGTTTATATTGTGAAAATGACTATCTGACTGCTTATTATTCCACTTATTACCAAATAAATAAATAAATGGACATGAAACATTGGTTTGACTTGAAATAATTGTATTAGCTTACATGTAGAGATTGCAGAGTGATACGAGAGGTATGGAAGTTGACTCAAAATACTTTATTCTCAGATGTGTGGTCATTATTCAGAAATATCAGTGCTAGATGGCACAATTGACAGAAATGACTATTCCAAAGAGCTGTAAATGGGAGAAAGTATAATGCTATTTAACATAGTTCATTATGGTGACCCTAGTCTTTACAGTTAAAAAGTTAAAAGAACCATGCATGGTTTAAATGGCTAATCTAAGATGCACAATTTATGATGCCTCGTCAGAATGTATTCATGCTTTAAAAATGATTTTGTTATTAGAATGTAATTGTATTCTTAACCAACATTTTTGGATACAGTGCATCCGGCAGTATTCACAGCACTTTCACTCCACATTTTGTTATGTTACCGTCTTATCCGAAATTGATTCAATTAATTATTTTCAAAATTCTACAAACAATACCCCATAATGACAACATGAAAGAAATTTGTTTGAAATCTTTGCAAATTTATTACAAATAAAAAATGGGGAAAAAAAATAAAAAAATCACATGTACATAAGTATTCACAGCCTTTGCTCAATACTTGTTGAAGTATCTTTGGCACCAATTACAGCCTCAAGTCTTTTTGTGTATGATGCTACAAGCTTGGCACACCTATTTTAAGCTCCATCAGGTTGGATGGGGAGCGTCGGTGCACAGCCATTTTCAGATCTCTCCAGAGATGTTCAATCGGGTTCAAGTCTGGGCTCTGGCTGGGCCACTCAAGGACATTCACAGAGTTGTCCCGTAGCCACTCCTTTGTTATCTTGGCTGTGTGCTTAGGGTCGTTGTCCTGTTGGAAGATGACCAGATCTGTGCCTCGATACAATCCTGTCTACAGACAATTCCTTGAACTTTATGGCTTTGTTTGTGCTCTGACATGCACTGTTAACTGTGGGACCTTATATGTGTGCCTTTCCAAATCATGTCCAATCAACTGAATTTACCACAGGTGGACTCCAATCAAGTTGTAGAAACATCTCTAGGATGATCAGAGGAAACAGGATGCACCTGAGCTCAATTGTGAGTGTCATGGCAAAGGCTGTGAATACTTATGTACATGTGATTATTTTTTATTTTTTTTAAATTTGCAAAGATTTCAAACAAACTTCTTTCATGTTGTCATTATGGGGTATTGTTTGTAGAATTTTGAAAATAATGAATTTAATCAATTTTGGAATAAGGCTGTAACATAATAAAATGTGGAAAAAGTGAAGTGCTGTGAATACTTTCTGAATGCACTGTTTATTGTTCTTTACCCATCTTAGATAGCTGTACTTGGATGACTGAAATTGTTGAAATAGCCTATGTGGTCATGAGTGACATTTTTACCTTAAAGGGACTTTTTGGAATCTTGACATTTAGAAAATCTAGTTTAGGGAATCACGTGACGCCATGCAAGGTTCGGACGTGTGACCGGTGAGCTCTGCACACTTTGCTAGTTTTAATACTTTTCATGTCATAAACCAGTGACATTCAATACACCCTAATCCTTAACAGTTCTATGAAGACAATGTCAAAGAATTCAAAATCCTCTGGCTCTGGAGACATTAAAAGACACTTACGTGCTCAAGCTGATGCCCCACTGGGGACCAGGGAGTCAATTTGGCCAGAGAAGTGAAGGAGATTTGAATTACTAAATGTGTAATGCTGGCAAAAGTAATTGCTGACTTGGAGGATCTTGCTTTAATACATCGATCAATCACTGCCATGGAGGCAATATTCACTGTTACAAGAGTGGCGGATGTCGAGAAACGGATCAATTATCTGGAGTAAACGAGAGGGAATTAGCTGCTAATCCACTAGCGACCAACATATATTTGGAGTGCCAAGTTGAAAGACTTGGAGAATCGTAGGTTGTGAATAATGTCCGAATTGTTGGAATTCCTGAAGATAAAGAAGGTCGAGATGTGGTGAAATTTCTGGATGGGCTCTTTCCAAGACTGCTCGAAATAGCAGGCCATAAAGCTGGAAATTGAGTGAGCTCAGAACCACAGCATTTTATTGTTCCCAGACTTTGCGAATTCGACGAGAGGAACATGATGGATTCAAGAAATGCAAGAAACTTTAAAATCAATGTAAGGGCACTTTTTCTCTGATGACAAATTGAGAATAGATGCTAAGGATGGCCGTAAAATATTACATTCCCACAGCAAGCATTGTCCTTCATAAAGTCAATGGAATGAGTAAGTAATTTGATGATACTCACGTTGCTGCCGAGTGGGCCTGACTCACTGAAATTTCACTTGACCGTCTGAGGAAGCTGAGCGCCTTTTGTTTCTTTTTGTGCTGTTCCTCCTAGTGGCTGGAGTTGTTTTGTGTAGCAGCAATCCTTCGGGGCAGTGTTGTGGATGAATCTGCACATTCTTTGTGCTTACACCTCCTATTGGTTGGAGTTTGTTTTGTAGATTATTTCTTGCAGGACATTGGAGTGATTGGTTCATCTGTTAAATGGGCCAGCTCACTGAACATTTGTTTGACATTCTTGTCATTAGCAGTAGCAGCTGTGATAAGAAAGGAAGATGATTTTCCAGGGGTGGAGGTATGGCACATAAGCTTTTGCTTTATGCAGACGATATTTTATTATTCGTCTCTGACCCCACTAGATCTATGCCTTGCCTCCACAGAATTATTAATTTCTTATCTATGTTCTCAGGATACAGAGTCAACTGGTCTATATCCGAAGCTTTGGCTCCGACAGCATACTGCCCAGTAATGTCCGGGCGCCTTCCAGTGGCCCAAACAGGGCCTTAAGTATTTGGCCATTTTATTCCTAGCAAATTTGGGTGATTTAGTTAGATAGAATTTTGACCCTTAAACAAAAAGGTTTTCGAGCGATGTGGGCAGGCTGGCTTCATTACATTTATCTATGATTGAGAAGGTTCATGTTATTAAAATTAATTGTATTACAAAATTCAATTACCTGCTACAATCTCTCCCTGTAGATGTCCCCCTCTCTTATTTCAAGTAATTTGATAGCATAGCGATGTCCTTCATTTGGAATGGTAAGTATCCCAGATTACATTACAATATGTTACATAGGCCGATTAACAAAGGTGGGCTAGACCTACCAAGATTAAGTTTTATTATTATGCATTCAGTCTCAGACATTTGGCTCATTGGTCGCTTCCACCTGAGAGAGCCCCTCCCTGGTTTTGTATTGAAAAGGAAGTTCTTTCCCTTATTGTGCCATTGCAAAGCCTTTCTATTAAAATAACTGGAGAAGTTAAGTTACATTTGCATTTGCACCCAGTATGGACAAAAGTGTCCAGATTGTTTTTATTTAAATGTTGCCTCGAGCATATGGCTGAACCCAAAATTCTGTATTAATAAGTCCCCTTTCTTCTGATCAGAGTGGATTGTGAGGGAGGTTAATACACTCGGTGACCTATATACTCTGTGGAGTGTTGAGATCCTTTGAAAATATGGTTCAACATTTTAGGAATCCCAGATCTCTGTTCTTTAGGTATTTACAGCTACGCCATCTGCTCTGTACTATTTTTGGGAGTAGCATTCACCCCCCTGAAGCGCCTGATACTCTGGAAGTGGTGATTACTACTTTTGGAAAAGTGTATTACTCCTTGTTAATTCAGTGTCTGGGGGACGGAGCTTCAACTTCCCTTAGGAGATTATGTGAGAAAGATTTAAACTTGATATTGGAGGAGGGAGTGTTCACTTGGATTCTAAAACATCAAGTCTATATCCAGAGATGCAATTTAAGATTTTACATTGAGTCTATTGGTCTTGGTGATGCCAATCAGAAGACGGGGATGTTTTTTGGGGATGTGTTAAGATCCAAGAATTTTGGTTCAGGGTTCAGAACTTCAGGGGGAGGGGTTTAATGTATATAATTGATTCCGTATTTTATGTTGTGTTTGTTTGTTTGTCTTATGAATAGAATCAATAAAAATTGTTATTAACAGAAAATCTAGTCTAGTTGAATTCTTGTCATGATTCAACACAGGGGCGTCACTTTGTTTTAAAAAAAAAATTTAATTGGCGGGGACAAAATTGCAAGGCAAGATGTGGTAAGGACATGTCCCATCTGAATGCTTAAACAGGAAAATATTTCTGTCTCTGTTTCAAAATATTTTTGTCTCATTTTCAGGAGACATTACACTTTTAGTAGGTGTCTGCAATTAGCCTGTGAACAGACAGTGTATGCAGATTTTGTGAATGTGTCAGTGAGCTGTTTCATTTGTGTGGGTGTCTTTTAAAAACATTTAATCATATTTCACTGTTGATGTTACATCTCTTTCTGATTCAAATTAACTTCGAGAATTAGTGACTTAAATCATCAGACAAAAAATTTTTATATTCATGGATGGACAGAGTGCAGGAATAGGTGGTGTAACTGGAAGCTTTTGTCCATGTTGACCTTAACTGGTTGCATAAGCTGGTTTCCCATCAGCACCAGTGTATATTGTCTGGACTCACAGGAGTGTGTAAACCCTCCAGTGGATGCCAGGCTGACATACACTACTATAACACGCATACACACTCAATGTGACCCCTACAGCAAAGCCCCTCACCCACTCTCTGTCATCCACATACTCACTGGCCTAGTTTCTCATTGTCTGTGGATTATGGCTTGGCAGAATTGGAAAAACACCAAAAACTTTGTCCAAACGGATTTCATAATCACAGTTAGATACAGAAGTTTGCTCTCACAGACTTTGTAATCCATCATCATTATTAAAGGCAACTTCATATTTGGATCCCATATACCGCTCAGTCCAACAATCAAAACCTTACTCATCAGGTATTATAGTCATTGGTTACCAATCCTTTGTGCCATTTCATCCCATTGATGGTATGCTACTGTCAAATTTTAAGACCCAAAATCACTCACTATCATTTTCTATCTTTCCTCTCTGAGTGAGTAGACTCAGACACACAAATTCACATCCCCTATTTATACTGACAGCAATTATGTTGTTGGAATTGGCTGAGTTTCTGTGCTGTTGGTTGCTCTTAGGTATTCCTGCTCGACTGCTGTTTTCGATTGTATCAGGTGTCAGATCACTTGCTGCCCTCCCATTTGTTTTTGCACATTCCATCATTTCTCATTTACATACAGTTGAATTCTGCTCAAATTTGATGCATCGTCATCAGTCACTGTCTCTCATGTCACAGAAAATTGGCAACTCTCATTGGAATTGAATAACTTCTAGTTGCCTGAAATTCGCTGTAAGTGTGAACCCTCTTTCAGAAGTGTGTTTATACAATGCTTTGCCCTGACTCAAAGTAGGGTTGCCAACTATTCCGTATTAGCCATCTTTCATATTAGCATATTTTGGACAAAAGGAAGACGTCGGTTACGGGATGCCTATTTTCGGATGGCAAAACATCCCATATTGAAGCGGCAAAATGCTCAAGGGGGATGTGTGTGCGACATAATGTTACAATTTTAATTAAAACTTAGAATGTTTATTATAGTAATTCTTTTTTCATTGAATACAATCCTGAATTTAATGCAACCAAAAAAAACTTAAAACATTTATCTGAACCTTGCCTGAAACCCAACAGTTTGTCATGTACCTTCGGGTTCAATTTGGGCAACAAACCTATAGCAGCTCATTGCCATAGTGAAACTGAACTAATGTTCAAGGCATTTGTCTTATTGTCAACAAGTTACAAAGAAGGATGGCAGCTATATATGTATTTTTTGTAATGTGGATTGAAGAGTACAGTGAGGTTATATATAGAAAAATAACAAGAGTTAATCTCTTTCCCTTAGTGTATGCCCCAGATTATGAGATGATAGATTTTAGCCAAGGTTTGAATGTAGGATTTATAGTCCAACTTGTGATTGGAAAGAGCTTCCCATCTTCTGTAGATCTTAAAAGTTTATGTTTATCTGTATTTACTCAAAGATGTTCTCTAGAAAAATAGATTTTAGTTTGTGTCTGTGGCTCTCTGGATTAGGATTGAGTTTCACCCAATGCTCATTGATCCAGCACACTAAATCCCAGTCTGGGGAAGTAGCGCAAAGCTTTTTACTCTGTGTGAGTGTCTATATATGTGAGGTTTGCATGCAAATGCATGGTTGCCTCCTTGTCCTGTTGTCACTTTGTTGTCCTGGGGCCTATGGGATGTTTAATATTTGCTTGCATTTGTGTACGTGTTTTATGTAACCATGAGCGTCATCCTGGCTGCCTTCTTCTTTAACTGCATTACAGAACTGCTCACTGGTATTGACTGCTAAGCCTAGGATTGTTATCGATTGATTTTATTGAGGAAATGTATTGAATGTGTGCTTGTGTAGCTGTGTTTGTATGTCCACAATAGAGATGTTCAATCTGTCTCTAAATCACTCTGTCGATATGTTTCTGTCTTCTTAGTCCAGTAGGATAAACGAGCTGAGAACAGCAGTGTACTTTCTCTTTCCTTGTATTTCTTTGTTTTGTTCTCACTCTTTCCTTCCTCTTTGTTTGTTCAGTTTCCCTTCTCTCACTTCACACCCGACAACAGCTGCCACACTCTGATTGGCTGAGTTTCAGGAGGGGGGGGTGAAACCATGTGACCCGTTGTGATATTTTTCCTGCCTGCTTAAAGCAGACCTCTCAGTTACAGCGGAGACGTGTACGCAGATACACCCTCACAGCCAGTTTGCAGTGTTACATAACCCTGCTACGCTAAAATAAAAACACTTTTATAACACCGTTCCTTCTGGATTACACTTACCTTAAACAGAAAAACTAAGGAGTATTTCCCTTTTCTATGTTCTCTTTTGTTTATCACAGCCTTTTGTGCCTGTCCTGCCACCAAGGAAACCAGAACAACAGAGCAGGAAGAGAGAGATAGACAGCGATAGATCAGCCTGAGAGAGACGGATGTGTCCGGAGGATGAGTCCGGCTTTAGAAGCGCTGATGGAGGGGTGTAGATACCCTGGGAAAGGCGAAATGAAGGGAGGAGTAATGTTGGAACCGTTTGTTCATCAAGTTGGTGGCCACTCTTGTGTACTGCGCTTCGGGGAGCAGACTATCTGCAAACCACTAATACCAAGAGAACACCAGTTTTACAAGAGTCTGCCACCCGAGATCCGCAAATTCACACCACAGTACAGAGGTAAGTGGACACAGACACAACATTACCAATAAAACCGTTTGGGCATGTTTTGTTTATGTGTTTTTGTGCTGCCATAGTCTCTCTCTCTCTCTCTCTCTCTTTTGCTTTCTTTTTCTCAATATGTGTATTAAATGGACGAAGAGTGCTTTAAATAGTTTTTTTTTTTAAGAAGAAGAAGAAGAATTTATTTGAATATACTATAAGATACACTGACTTCCTTACCAATTCAGTGTAACCCCCTATAACCAGGCCACACATACACTGTACACACACTTTCATATACTGTAACTGGTGACTCTTAAGTTTACTGAATGACATTTAAATTGTTACTGAAAATGAAATGAATATTTAGATGACATATGTATAAGACCACATAAAAGACTGATGGAAAAGAGAATGTTTGAAATATGGGTGAATGGATGGATTAGAAAAAACATTTTTATATATTTTTTTTAACACACACAGAAATTCATAAATGTAAGCTTAAAGACACTTGCAATTTCACACACACTGTGACAGCTCACTCTGACCCAGATATATGCACTAGGGATCAGATGGAATATCATGTTCAGTTCTCTTAGTCTTTGATATATTTAAATGTACTCACACATACACACATAGATTGACTGGTGTATTTGGCGGTGTCTTTGACTGGCCAGAACTGTAGGGCTTAAAAAAGCTGTCAGGCAGGGGGGATAGGATGTGACAAATAGAAAAGAATGTGGAACA
This sequence comes from Moxostoma hubbsi, assembly GCA_032164185.1. Classification (NCBI taxonomy): domain Eukaryota; kingdom Metazoa; phylum Chordata; class Actinopteri; order Cypriniformes; family Catostomidae; genus Moxostoma; species Moxostoma hubbsi. Next base: position 14,973,347 of record JAVLUX010000010.1, read on the forward strand.
ACTCTCACATGCACACACATACTTGCAATACTAACCTGTATGTCTCAAAGGCCCTTTATGTCTTATACATGATGAAACAATGTTTTACTTACCAGCAATTCTGACTAACCACGCTCTGTTCTTTGACTCAAGCCGTATAGGCCAAAGGGTGTATAAGCATTAGTGCAGAGAAGTGACATCACTGCTATTGATGTCATTATGCCAGCATAACTGCAGATGGCGAGAATCTGCAGGGTCCTAGTGACCTTTGTTTTCTCATGCATACCTGCACTCAAAGACTCCAAATAGGTTTCAGTTACACGTAGGTCTTGTTATGTGATAAGAACGATTTGTTGTCATGCTTATTATGCAATTAAAGGGTGAAAACTTTTTTGTTTTGCTAATTTCTTTTTCTATACTCTGTCTTTGCCTTGCTAACCCCACTCTTCACCCCTCCTTGCCATAAATACCCCTATTGCCCTGTGATGCTTAGTTCCATCTATGGCTATTATGTCCTAGTTGACCATATGTTGTATTTGTATGTATCTTTATACTTTTATGTATATTATGTATAATGCTCTGTATTCTGTTTCTTCACACTATTCTAATTGTAAAAAATCAATTTTCTGTAAAATAGTTTGAATGTCGTTTCTGTAAATGTCAAACTGTGTTTGAAGTAAGCTAAATATATGATGATACCTAATGTGGAAATGTTACAGAGAGTTTTTCCGATGAGTTTTAATAAAAGAGCTCATTGAATTAGACATCCCTGCCTCCTGCGTTTTTTGTGTGTCTATTTCTGCTTAGGCACTAGAAGGCATGCAAAACACACTCAAGCACTCATACATTTACACGACAGTGTTGAATGTTTATGATGTACACACACATTCTTTCCCTTCTCAACCCATTCTCACTTCTCATAAAGTACAGTTTAATCTAGTGTGGGTAAAAGCTACCGGTTATTTTTTAATCATCATATGATTCATCATATATTGAATCATATGGCAGTGCAATGTCAAATGTACTCATTAGCTCTCTCTTTTTCTCTGTCTTTCCCTTTGTGCTTGTAGGTGTGGTGTCGGTGAGTTTTGAGGAAGATGAGGAGGGGAATCTGTGTTTGATTGCATACCCACTTCACAGTGATCCAGTTGATTTGGAGAACAAGGAGCCCTCTGCTGATGGTGAGCCCAAGAATAAGCTTGTCAAGTGGGGGAAGAAGAAGCCATCGGCCCTGCTCCTGGAGAATGAGAGAGTCAGACAGAGCCGCAAAGAGGAGAAGGGCAAAAGGTGAGGGAGGGCACGTGGTACATACACCGATCATCCACAACATTAAAACCACCTTCCTGGGGGGCCTGGGTAGCTCAGCGAGTATTGATGCTGACTACCGCACCTGGAGTCGCGAGTTCGAATCCAGGGCGTGCTGAGTGACTCCAGCCAGGTCTTCTAAGCAACCAAATTGGCCCGGTTGCTAGGGTGGGTGGAGTCACAATGGGTAGCCTCCTCGTGATTGCTATAATGTGTGGTTCTCACTCTCGGCGTGTGTGCGGGTTGGCACTGTTTTGGTGGTACGAGGGGGACCTACACAATATTAGGCAGGTTGTTTTAATGTTTTGGCTGATCGGTGTATGTGTCTATGTACATCCATATTGTGTAATAAGATTTTTATCATGCATACACATTTGCACAAAAGGTGCCATTTAAGAGGGTTTTGTTAACCCTTTCTCCATTGATTTTTGCAGTAATCGGGAAGATAAGGCAGAGGTTCTGTACTACAGTTTGGAGAAAGGCAATGTGGTTCCTCAGATCAAGCACAACCCTTGGAGTTTGCAGTGCCACCAGCAACACCTACAGAGGATGAAAGAGAACTCCAAACACAGAAACCAGCACAGTATCCTTCATTACTGATCATATGCAAACACACACACACACACACACTTTTTTGTTTACTTGATTATCTATATGGTGACATGCCATAGACAGGGTAAATAAAAAATACAAGGTATTTTGAAAATATGTATATTTAACACAATTATCTTTGTAAAACTTTATATCTTTTTTAAAAACCTTATATTAAACATGTTATATTTGGATGTTTTGTACATTATATTAATCATATACATATTGAATATATGGCTTACCAATTGAGATGTTTTGCAATATAACTCCCCCCTCATCGTGTCGCGGTATGCGAGAATATATTTCGGTTGTGTGCCTGTAATTGTACGTCATTGCAGGTAAGGCATTGCCGGCCGACTTCGAGCATTGTGGTTAAGTATCTGTGCAATTATGCGGTCAGCTCAATGTGCTTTTTTATGTCACATTTGACATTGCTAGCAAGGTTGAGCTCATTCGCTGAAAAAACATCATGCAAAAATGTAAAAACAGGTCTCAAGCAAATGTGAGTGAAAATTACTGTGTGTGAATATAGAAAATAATTTGGCCGCACCGTATGCCTGATACCTGTCATCAAAGCTTATGAACTTAAAGCCTACCATCAGAAACAAAACTCCTTATGCATCTAACCTTAAATACAAATTACGTTGCCAACTGGTAAAACAGTGAAGTATCAGTTTTACTTGCTGTCACTAAGCTAGGTCACCTAGCATTGTGCTGGGCTGGCTGAAAAAGATACTTGTGTGATGCACGAAGCATGAGTAGGTGTATTTATTTTTTTACTGCAAAAGATGGGGTTATTTCATTGCATATTTATCTGACCTTTATTAATCCCAGTTTGGAAAACAATGCTTTAGACTAACCCACAGCCTAAATCCTAACCTAACTAAAACTTTTTTGAATTTAACAAAATATTATTTACTTAATTTAGAAATCATTACAATTTCTAAATGAGGGTTAAGTTTCATAAAGGTTTTAAACTTGGAACTTACTTCGCTAAATCCATTGACTGAATTTATGACGCTTGTAAATAACCTTGGGTGTAGTCATATTGAAATTTTTTATATTTTTGCTGCCTTCTTGACCAGTTTACTCTTGTAAATAATTTCAATGTCTTTTTATCCCGGTTAAATAAAGATAACTTACAGCTAAGTAAACCCCACCCCACATGCACAAATACCTGTTGTGTCTTACAATTATAAATATATATAAATTTAACATGTGTATTACCGGTAGATACCAGATTTTCAACCTTTTGTAGTATTTCCTCCTTGACCCATGATCCTTCTTAGAATTCATTCTGCTGGAGAACCTAACATGGCGGTATCGGGTTCCATGCGTTCTTGATCTGAAGATGGGAACACGCCAGCATGGAGACGATGCCACTGAGGAGAAGAAAGCCAATCAAATACGTAAATGCCAACAAAGCACTTCCTCCTCTATTGGAGTCCGCCTTTGTGGCATGCAGGTATATATATGCATCTATATATCTATTTATACATATATTCTTAAAAATCAACACATTCACACAAATAATGCTTCTAAAAAATAAGTTAGGGATAATGTACAGTCAGCCAGGCATTATGTTAAAATAAACCCCAACAGGGTGAACCAGTCTTAGAACTATAATTATTTTCCCATAATGCCCATAACTGTATATTATCTTGCCTATTACGTCAGTACATTAATAAATAAATTTTATGAAATTATTTTGTGAAAAGAAAGATACTGCAGAATGATACTAGAGACATAAAATATGACTATTTAAGAAAGTTATGCAGTTTAGCTGTCATTACACAAAATATTTAACATCAGAATGCTGAAATTAACCAATCAGAATCAAGCGTACCAGAGCCTTGCAATATAGACGAGTACTCAAGTTACTTAAATATAGTAATCCACTTTAATAATTATTTCATAGAAAAAGTAATCACATTATAAATTACTTTTATGTTATTTTCTAAAACATTTTTATGCTCAACAAATTAAAAATAATGTCTATATTTCTTCTTAATTTTTTAAACACAAATCATACATTCAGCACCTCACATTTCTCCTTCACAATGACTAATTACGAGGCCATAATTAATGTATTCTACATAAATAAGTTAGAAGAAATAAGTATAACCCTATAATGTATCTAAAATGAATTAAATTAATTGAAAGTCAGTAACAGTAATCTGATTACAAGAATTTAAAATGTAATGTTTTACGCTTCATTTTACTGAAAGTAATTAGATTACTGTGGCACGGTGGAGGGCGGGACCGGAGGAGAGCATTTATATGTTAAGCCGGTTTCTCGCCTCTTCCTTGCCCGTAACCTTGAACTTCTTTACATTGGTGCCGAAAGCCCGTGAAGGAAGAGGCGAGAAACCGGCTTAACATATAAATGATGAATTGAGCTCTCTCTCTCGATCGCCGTCTGCGAGTGGCCTTTATCCCTCTTGACGGCTTAATTAGCCTAATACGGGACCGGGCGTGCGTAATCACGCGCCGGTCCCGCCCTCCACCGTGCCACAATTACACTAACCAATTACTTTGTTATTGGATTACACCCAACATTGCTAGTACTACACTATGGCCACATCCACAAATTTTAAGTTTCCTAACGTCATCGTTTTCCAAAGTATGCAGTAATAGAGACCATTTTAAAAACGCTCAGTTTTTGGTCATTCCAGTGTGGATGAGGGATGTAAACGTTGCGACATCAAGGCGTTTTCAAACGAAAACGTATTAGTGTGGATGTGGCCTAAGTTTGTTAGGTTAACCCCAATATTTAAACCTTTCTATCTGTATTTCTCTTGACAGGTGTATCACAACTCTACAGGGCAACTCATATTTATGAACAAGTATCACGGCCGCAAGTTGAGTCTAGCTGGGTTTAAAGAGGCACTTTGCCAGTTCTTTAGTGACGGACGAGTTCTGCGCCAAGAACTTCTGACCCTAGTGCTGCAGAGACTGAGAGAGATGAGGGCGGTTCTGGAGGCTTGCGAGAGCTATCGTTTCTTCTCCTCGTCTCTTCTCATCATCTTCGATGGTGCTCCACCCCCTGCCCCATCTAGATCCCGGCCATGTCGTGGAGGAGAGGAGGAAGATGAGGAAGATGATGATGAAGATGAGGAGGAGGATGAAGATGGAGCCTACGGAGGGCGCCACGACCTCTCAAGCAGCTCTGGTTTGGTTTCACCCATGGTAGATGTGCGAATGATCGATTTCGCCCACACGACATGTCGCGATTATGGAGAGGACAGCGTTGTTCACGAGGGTGAAGACAGTGGCTACATCTTTGGTCTACAGAATCTCATCAGCATTTTGTCACAGCTTGAGGAACACAGCAACGACTAGACGCTCGTGCGCCATCTTTCCATGTATTGCTATGCCAGGCTTATCGTGGGCACCCTGTCCATGCCAGCAGGGTCACAGTTCACACTTAGCTCGGTCTGCTGTGCTTTTTCAAAAGCCATAGCAGGAGCAGATATGTAGCCAAGGGTGAAAGGGTCAATCCTGAATTACCAGTAACCCTCAGGAGCTGACGGGACTGAACTGCTTACAAGCAAGTTTGTTTTGTAATTTCTCCAAAGGAAGGAGTGTGGTCCCTCTGTACGCCTGTTGCTTCTGCTCACCCTGAATGACAGAGGGGCGGTAGATGAGTTTCTGCGAGATCTCATCTGTATCTTTAATTAATCTCTACATCTATGAAAGATAAGGGAGAAAAGCTCATGTTTGCATCGAATAAGAAGCTTTTTTTTTTTAAAACTGAGAATAGTATAGTCATTGTCTGTCACAAACGCCTATCGATGGTAGGTGGTTTTGTAGCAATAGAACAGGGATATTTTGTCTCTTTCTCGTAGAACTTGGTAGCACAATGATATACTGATATTACAAATGTGATACTTAACTAAGCAACATAAATTAATGTGCTTTAAAAACTCTAAGCAGGACCCTGCAGGAGCAGGACACAAGGGAAGAAACCTTTTCTCATTTTTGAAGGGAAAGATGGTTGTGTGGAAAAGGGAATTCACTCATTCTCTCCACACATTATGTGCCATTAAAGACTATTGGGCATTTTCAGTTGGACATTTGGTTGGCAACTGCTGACAATATGGACGTTTTAATATATTTTATTGTCTTGGATCCGCTTCATTCCACACCCACGTGTTTTAAAATCCTCACTCCAGAGACTTTAAAGAAAGTGCTATTTATTTATAAGAACATTTCTATAATGTGAAACAGAAACTTTAAATGGAAATGTGACATTCCATCCCTTAGTTATACAGTATGATGTATGTATGATTTCGGTAGAGAAAGATTTTTATCTGGTTTTCTCTGTGTTTGACATTATGAAACAAAATAAAGACAATTCTGTTTTGTTGTGGTACATTTTGGAGGCCTTTTATTTCTGTGTGTGTTTGTGTGTACTAATACTAACAAGATAATTAGATTACGGCATCAGCACGGCATGTCCTGCACATTAGACACAATCAAGCAACTACGTAGTGCAAAAGGCCACTTGGTATAGCTTTATGGCAAGCAATTAATATTTGTTTACTTGAAACAAATGGTGACCAACCAAAGCTTCAACAGGCAGATTCAATTTGATCGAAGTCCGTGGCTGACTAACATTGTGTAAACCGTAATGTACTGTTGTACAGTAGGCTCAACTTATTTTTAACATACATGGTTCAACTGTAGTCCATATGCTGTTGATTGAAGATATGATGCAAATTGGTGGTTGTAATCATCTAAAGCCTTTCTAAACTTTAAAAAAAGCAATGTTTGCATTTGACAAGAGTGTCTTCTGTGAAGTGGATTTGAACTGCAGCATTACGACCCCTGTCATTTACCATTGCTTTGGCCAAGCCCCAGCAAGCATATTAAGGATTTGACAGACCTTTCACTAAAGGCTTTCTAAAAGCACTCTCTAAGCCTGTTCTTTGTGGTTGTATTTGCGCAGGGGGGATTTGAACTAGATTTTATGTTTGAAGTCTGCGTACATGTGGACTCTAATGGTTTGTGTGTAACAGCAGGAGTATGTGTGTATTTCCTTGTGTGACCTGTCTTGAGTTAGGATGCTGTGTAGGTGAATATGTGTGTGTGGAAAAATACATTAGTAGATACTGTGCTATTGGATTGTTCGGCATATATCTTTGCCCTCTCTTGTCCTCGGGGCAGTATGTGACTATCTCGGCTGTTCTAGCACTTACATTCCCGAGTAAAGCTCTGGATTACATTCCAAATCTCAGAAAATACTCGCAAATGGGAAACACCATTTCCAAAAGCCAAATCAGGTCAGCGAGTAAAAGATTTCAAGTTTTGAGAGTAGAGGAGAGCAACTGGTTTGACGCGAAAATGTTGCCAGGTTTTCTCCATATATTATTATTATTATTATTATTAATATGCCAAAACTTTTTTCTTTTTTTCAAGAAATTCAGCCTTTTAATGAAACTTTTTCCTTTTAAAATCTCAGAATGGTTATATTGCCTTTATGATTTTTTTGTACCAAAATATGAAAATAGATTTTAAAACAAATTCATATTCAAGTAATTTCATGTCTGCATGAATTGCATTTTATTTTATGAATTAAATCCAGACAAAAAACAATGCAATGCATTGATGGACCCTTGAAATGTTTCATGTTATGCTTTTCCATTTAGTTTTTTTTCCGTCACAGAAATACTTTAAAGCATAGAGGAAAAAGATCATCTGAAGATAAATGTGCTTAATATTAAAAATCTCTCTTATTCAGAATTACTGGTTTTGCTGAATGAGAAGCTCCAGTCTTAATAGGAATTTATATGTATGCCATCTGTATAGATAAAAATAATTGTTTTACAGTTGCCAAGACATTCTCTTTCCTCATCTTTTACAAGAATAAGTGTTTAGTAATAATGTTGGATGCAACCATGTCTGAATTTTAGCTAGATCTTGAATGTGATTGGAGGAAAGGTGGTTTTGCCCAAAAACCCAGAAATCTTTGTAGGGTATAATACAAAACAAGGAAAGAGACTAGATGGTAGGAACCATATCCTCTGTTATATAACCAAAGACTAACCTATCAACTAATGTGCTTAGAGTGCTACATTAAAATATATGCACCTCCACATATTGTATATAACATTTCCATATACTGTATTTTATCCATACTACATACTCTCTTTTGTCTTTTATCTTCAAAAATATAATCCACTGAAAAAATATCCACTAAGATTGTTTATAAATCTCTAATTTTGCATATATTATATAAAGATATCACATTAGATCTTTTTGTCAACTTCTTTAGTAATTATGCTAATATTTGTTATAAAATATTTCATATTTTTTGTTATTGATATAAGGATTTATTGATCTTATACCGGGATAGTGGGGTGGGGGGGGGGGGCACTCTCTCCAGAAAATGTTCAATAATAATAATAAATATGTAATAAATGAACAACTACATGCTTGATCTAAACAAAATAGTTGTCATTTTAAAGCGTATAATCTGGACAAAAGCATGTACCTGCATTTATTTCTAGCAGCATATATCCTACCAATTCTTTTTTTATTCTTTTTTTATTATTATTATTATCCCCTTTTCTCCCAATTTGGAATGCCCAATTCCCACTACTTAGTAGGTCCTTGTGGTGGCGCAGTAACCTCAGTCCGGATGGCAGAGGACAAGTCTCAGCTGCCTCCGCTTCTGAGAACGTCAGTCCGTGCATCTTATCACATGGCTTGCTGTGCATGACACCGTGGAGACTCATGCTACTCTCCGCGATCCACGCACAAACTACCACACACCCCATTGAGAGCGAGAACCCCTAATCATTACCATGAGGAGGTTACCCCATGTGACTCTACCCTCCTTAGCCTTCAGGCCAATTTGGTTGCTTAGGAGACACACCCTGAATTTAAACTCACGACTCACTCACTTTTAGAGAAGGTTTAAAAAATTTTACTCTTTAGTCAAGTAAATTTCTAATAAATTGTTTTTACCTTTACTTCTTTACAATGAGTGGTGTTCCTGTTGTTACATTACTGGGTTTAATTTTAATTAATATGTGATTTATTGAGAGATTATTGAATGGGACTTTTACGAGAGCAGAAGTTCACACTGCTGTACCGCTATCACAGACTGTCACTCAGTCACTGCTGCAGCATTAAGCTCTACAAAGTGAAAAACTTTCTTTGCTCCTCACAGTGAAAAAAAAAAAATAGGTTCGTCATGCAATGCCTTCATTTAACACCAAGACAACCAGATATTGCAAGATTAAAATTGATGGTCCATTTTAAGGCAGCACACTTAAGTTTAGGCTCTAATCCTTATGCGGGATTTCTGTGTAATGATATGGTCACTTATGACATCGTTTTTTAAGTGTACATTTTTAAATCAGTGCAGCAATATATCAGTGCACTTTCTCCCGTGTCCCGCATGTCATGTTGAGCAGTATTTATGCATTTACCCCGCGCCCTCGTGGGGGTACTGGAAACTATTGCAGCTACTTCAGGCAGATTAACTAAAAATCCATGTAACCATCCAAATTAAGTGTAAATCACTGCCATTCACATGATCGACAACTGGAGCACGAACAGCCAGACAGAATTTCTGCACGTGCACAGTGAGGGGCGCGAGGCGATCGTATGGTGAAGAGAGTGGCCAAAATCTAAAAGTCTAAAGTATCCAAAATCGTTCACTATTTCCAATATAGTGCACTATATCTCAGCAGTAAGTGAACGAAATGAGTGAATTTGGATGCTGACTATACACCAAGTGTTGGAGCACTGGGGCTGTCGCAGAAACGTCATCACATATTCAATTTTAAAATACTTGTGCCATACTTTTTATTCTTATTAAATAATATATTAATACTATAAATCTTAATTCTGTTTGTAATTTTTTTTATACAGTGCATCCGGAAAGTATTCACAGCGCTTCACTTTTTCCAAATTTCATGATTTTATTTGTTTTTTATTTTTAATACATTTGCAAAGATTTCAAACAAACTTCTTTCACGTTGTCATTATGGGGTATTGTTTGTAGAATTTAATACATTTTGGAATAAGGCTGCAACATAACAAAATTTGGAAAAAGTGAAGCGCTGCGAATACTTTCCAGATGCACTGCATATACTGTGTGTTAATATAAAGAGTAAACACATTTGATTAAATAAAGATAACATTTTAATATGTAACCGTATGTTTTGTCTCTATATGTTATGTTATTTTAATCAAGTAATGATTTGTCAAAAATAAATTTACTACATTCAGCATGAAATAAAACATTGCAGGAGTGAAGGAAGCAGTCAATTCCCAGCTCGTACGTGAAAGAGAGGTTTGGAAACATTTCTAGTAATTATTACAGTGAAAATGTGAAAATGTCCCACAAGGACATTATATATAATGCTGAAATATAAACCAAAGCAAGATCATGCTTTATAAATGCCTTCTTTCACTATTTCATAGCTTTTAAAATCATGTGTGGATTCTTATTTCAGTGTAGTTACAGTTTTCAGAGTCGTAAGTATTTAGATCATTAGTTCTGTACAGCAGTCTAAATGCATATGCACAGCCGAGTGAGTAGGGCACCAACCACAGATGTGGAACACTCGCTGTGTCTGAAACCACCCCCTATCCACTATATCGTTCCCTACTTTTGTTCACTCATTATTACCCACAATACAATCTAATTTCAAGTGTACATTTGATGTACACTCAACAATGGATAATTTCCCACAATCCACCACGGGGAATTATTGATAAATTCATCCAGATCTGACAAGAGCCCTTAAAGGGATAGTTCTCCCAATAATTTTAATTTTCATTATTTACTCATCCTCATTCCACCCCAGATGTGTATGACTTTCTTTCATCTGCTGAACTCAAATGAAAAAAAAAAATAATTTCTCAGCTCTGTAAGTCCATACAATGCAAGTGAATGGGTGGCAACATTTTAAAGCTAAACAAAATCACATAAGTAATCATAAAAATAATCCATAAGACTAGTGGTTAAATCAGTATCTTCAGAAGTGATGTGATGGGTGTGGATGAGAAACAGAGAAACAGATCACTTTCACGTGATTCACATTCTTCTCTGCATATCACCCCCTGCTGTCTAGAAAAAATGACAAATATTGATCTGTTTCTCACACACACCTATCATATCACTTCTGAAGATATGGGCTTAACCACTGGAGTCTTATGGATTACTTATATGGTGCCTTTATGTGCTTTTTGGAGCATCACAATTTTGGCCTGCAGAGCAAAAATATTCTTCTACAAATCTTAATTTGTGTTCTGCACAAGAAAGGATGTCGCATCTGGGATGGCATGAGGGTGATTAAATGATGAGAGAATTTCATTTTTGGGTAAACTATCTCTTTAAAGTGATAATTAAATATTATGTCATTATTTCTGTACCCTCATGTTGTTCCAGACCAGTGTGTCGCTTTGTGTTATGTGTAAACACATTCACTGAAAGTAAATAGTGACTCAGCCAAACATTCTGTCTAATATATCCTTATTGTGTTGCATGGAAGAAAGAAAGTAATAAGGATTTGGAACAACATGATGGTGAATGATGACAATTTCAATTAATAATAATAATAATTCTGTAGTATATATTCAATGTGTATTATGTAATGGAATATAAGGGAGTAAATGTCTATTATGTCATTTGTGAAAGTAACGAGTTACTCACTACTTGAGTACTTGAGTTACTCAAGTAATTATTTATGTTAGTATTTTTACTTCTACTTGAGTGGTTTTTTAAAAAAAAGTAATTTAACTTTTACTTGAGTTCAGTTTTTGGCTACTCTACCCACATCTGGTAGTCAGTATCAATACTCGCTGAGCTACCCAGGCCCCCCAAATCCTACTAGATCTTAAATAATGCTTTTTAATTGGCTGACAAATTAGAACTGTTTTGTTCTCATAATTTGCAAAGTTTTTGTCCCAACAATTATATTCAGAGTTGGTAAAAACACAAAAAAGACACCATGTGTAATATATCATTGAAAAGGTCTCTCTCAATTAGAATAATGCAATGAGCAAATTTGTTTCAATTAGAGGCCAAACTGCAGCGAGTATTAGGGTGTTTTCAGACCTGTAGCTCATTTGATTTGTTCAGAAACAGGGCCTAAAATTGTTACAGTGTTCCATTTCACTCTTGGTACGGTTCGCTTTCAGAAAGCAACATATCAAAACGGACCAAAGCTGTCGATAAAACTTGCATGTAAGCAAACTCTCCCCTTATTGGTCAGAATGTAACTGTGCTTTTCTGCGTTCCCTTACGACTCAGTACACTTGACATTGCATTTATTAATGCATATGGGAGTGCCTTCTACACGACCTAGTAAAACCTCTCTACAATAACGGCAATATTGTAATATTGGCTATAGTGTTTCAGCCACGACTGTTTTGGCGTGAATCTGTCTGCCTTAAAAACAGGTGCATAAACACCATTTCACCATTTCAGAATTTCTTCCTTCAAGACAGCGATCATCTCTTTTCTAAAAGCCCTTTACTGTCGCTGTCGATATATACATGAGTCAACGGGCGGGAAGACATTCCAGTCCCTTGCAGTGCTCCATTGAACATCACACTGCCTCGCCGATTGATGCTTCGCTAGTGAACGTGCCTCAGCATCCTGATTCCCTGCAGCGCTTCGGCAGGGTTTGTGTTTCCTTACAAAGCAATTGTATATTGTGTATTGTATATTGCGTGATATAAATATATATATTAATTTAGAAATGTATATATCTAAAAGAGTCACTTAGGTGTTTGGATCATTTTAAAGATGTCGTTCCATAAGTGTTCCTTGTGTTAGAGGCACATCCCTCCATCAGATCAGCATGAGAGCTGCGTTTACTGTCAGGGCCGTGCCCACGCAGAGACAGACTGTCCTCACTGTGGGGGCATGAGTCTCAAGACGCTTCACTCGTGAATCACCCTCGTTCTGAGGGACGATTCAGCCTCGCGCTGAAATATTGAATATTTCAAACCCTATATATTGAAACCCTAACAGGAACAGGAGAGTGGTGCCACTTTGCTGAGCAAGTATGCTGCTGCGTGGGCTCTAGAGTCGGATCCAAATTGTGTGTGTGTGTTGCTCACTGTTCTACTGGCAAACAGGTTCCAAAACAAATCCTCCAAACGAGCCAGGTGTGAAGACGCCCTTAGTGTATGAAATTCCCATTGACACACATAAATATTATAAACATTAGTGTCTGTTTTTCACGTTTTTCCTTATTACATCCTGAACTATATCACATAGACAGTGTCATCGTTTCTTATGGCAGACTCTCCCTATTCAAAGGAGCCCAAACACAACACAACATAAGTAGATCTTGAAATATTCCTTAATGAGTGTACTTGGAAAGACGATGCACAAACGGGCACTCAACACACGTTGTGTGTGCAAACACACATCCACATATGTGCTCATCTAAAGTTTTGGCATGCTCCTGAATACTTAAGATTTCTGTATTTTGTAGTTTTATACATTCATTTGCACTTTATCCAAATTTTAAATGCTATGTTACATTTTGCAGATCTGATTTAATACAAACTGTATCTCATTGGCTCTGTACTTGTACTCTGCACAATGACAATTAAGTTTAATCTAAACTTATCTAATGTCTTTGCACATACACTTAGCTGTTCCTTTGAGAAGTTACATTTGATGAATGACACACTTTGCACTGGCACTGTCCTCCAAGCCTCTCATCTTACACTTCACCTTAAGTGACATCATAAATTACTCTGATATCATTAAGCAGAATGTATGTGGATGTACATTACTGTTCACTCTCACAATCATTCTTGATGTTATCAACAATGCCACTCAATGTGCTTGCACAATATATTAATTATACGATTATCTAATTAATTATTTATTGACCATCCTGATCAACAGGGCTATAGCAATAGTAAATTTACTATTCATTATTTAGCCCACCACGAAAAGGGTTATATTTTGTGTCTCCTAATCTATTTTTAACTTTGTCCTAATGTGTGCCAGTCTTGATAGAGTAAGAATGTTAATTCACTTTATTCGCAGTATATTTGGCTGGCGCACACATACACACATAATTTTGTTTGAGGTGATAGTGGTTAATGATCAAACAGAATACAGAACAAAGTATACAGGGCAAAGTATACAATATCATTAACAGAGCAACCCAAATGAAGCTAGAGGGAGGGCGAGCACAGAAGCACAGATTTTACCAATATTAGGTTTAATGTTTGATTTCAAGTGAAGTGATGAAAGTCCATGTAGCAATGCTGCAACAAACACAGCTGTCAGACGAAGGCCCAGATAGAATATGCAGAATTTAATTTTTTTCTGTGCTGATTTTAGGGGAAATCTGTGGAATTCTGTGGAATGGATTCAAATATAGAGAATTGTGTTATACGGAGCTAATGGTGCGTTCACGTGCTATGGTAAATATGATATTTTCCATTTGTGAACTGGTATTTACCAGTGTGTTGCGTTCAAGTGCTTTTGTTGTCGTAATGTGGTAAAAAGATGGAGATACACACACACACACACACACACACAATTGCAATCTTGACATCGCAGCCTGTTCATTATGCTGCGTTCACACCAAACGCAAATAGAGCGTAATTTATCGCTATTTAGAGTTTTATTTATTTTTATAACATGTATTCTCCGTGTAAATTCGTGCACCGGACGGCGCCGTTTCGATTCAATACGAATGTACCGTTCCACCCCTAGCTAACAGTAGCAAAAAAGGTTTGGTTTTGTACAATGCTTACCATTCAACACTCTCGCGTTGCTCTCCGCCATTTTGAAAAGGTCAAAGGTTATCTCATCTCGGCAACTCGTGCATCAAAATATTCTACGAGTTGCCCAGTGGAAAATACCACATGAGGGGGTGTTCATGTGCATTTTCCACGTCGGCTTTTGGTATTTACCATAATTACCATAGCACGTGAACGCACCATAAGATACACTATTGTTGGTAACTGAAGGCACAAATCAAGCAAATTAGTTATAATATTTAAGAAACAATCATGCAAGGGACAGAGGATGAGTCAAACTTTGTGAATCACAGTTAGCCATTCCAATTCAGCGGAAATCTACGGGCACAAATTTTGTGTATTCCTGGTATACATTTTATAATTTAAATGGCCACTGTAATAACAAATTAGTGTTCAGCAAGTCTTTGACTCCCATACCAAATATTACATAACATTTGCACATAGCATTCTGAGATGCCATTCTGCTCACTACAATTGTACAAAGTGGTTATTAAAGTTACTTTAGCCTATCTGTCAGCTCGAAACCAATCTGGCCATTCTCCGTTGAACTCTCTCGTCAACAAGGCGTTTCCATCCACAGAACTTTCCCTCACTGGATGTTTTTTTGTTTTTGGCAACATTCTGAGTAAACTAGAGATTGTTGTTTGTGAAAATCCAAGAGGATCAGCAGTTACAGAAACACTCAAACCAGCACGTCTGGCACCAGCAATCATGCCACCTTTTTGGAGGGTTTAAAGGCAAAAATATTACAAAGCACTTCAATTAATTCTAAAAATGTATGTATTATGTCAGCTGTAAAATTTTATATACCATCGGTCGAAATCAATGAGATCACATTTTTCCCACATTCTGATGGCTGATGTGAACATTAACTGAAGCTCCTGACAACTATCTGATTTATAAATTTTTTGCATTGCACTGCAGCCACACAATTGGCTGATTAGATAATCATATGAATAAGTAGGTGTACAAGTGTACCTAATAAAGTGGTTGGTGAGTGTATATACACATTATTTTCCTCTTGTTATTATCTATAATAACACTGGCATGATATCTTCAACTGCTCAGTTGGCTTGTGACCCATCGGAATATTACTGTAATCATTTCTAAAAGGTAAATAAATCAAATGTCCCAACATCTTGTGAAAAGAAATGCATTCAATTTAGCCAAACACAGGGTACATCCAGCATAAATGGCAATCAAACCATGAACTTTATCTACCCAATTTGGAATGCCCAATTGTCAATGCGCTCTTAGTCCACATGGTGGTGTAGTGGCTCAATGCGGGTGGCGGAGGACAAATATCAGTTGCCTCCGCATCTGAGACGTCAATCTGCTCATTTTATCACGTGGTTTATTGAACACTTTACCGTTGTGACCTTGCGCATGTGGGGGCTACACGCTATTTTCCGTGGCATCCACGCACAACTTGCCACATCCGCATTATAGCCACCATGAGGAGGTTACCCCAACGTGACTCTACCCACCCTAGCATCCAGGCCAATTGGTTGCTTAGGAAGCCTGACTGGAGTCTTTCAGCACGCCCTGGATTCGAACTTGTGACTTCATGTGTGGTAGTCAGCGTCTTTACTTCCTGAGATACCCAGGCCCCCCCAAATGTTTTACTTATTACATTCAAGGAAAGAAAAAGCTCACACACAATGTCCATAGAAACAATCTTCTTGCACTGAGCACTTTGGCACTAATTTGGCCTCCTAATAAATATCCTAAGAAAATGATTTCAATGGACATTGTGTGAAAGATTTTTCTTTCTTTGTATTTGATTTTTTGAGCTTACACACCGAAACAGCATGGACATACAAGCTTTTAAGTATTTAACATTTTAGCTGTTTTTTTGCTTACTACTACATTTTATTAATTCAAACAAAGGACTCTATATATACTATATTTAGAGCTGTGTTTGATAGCTTTGTTTCATAATGATTTTAACTTTTTGCTCATATATGCTTATATCATTGAAATGAAACATCACTCTGGTTATAATCTCATCATTACACAAATTGAATTAATTTTTTGTGATAATCAACATTATGCTGTCGATTGAGTTTAATTTGTATTGAAACTGGAATATTCATTTAAAGGCTCTTCACGGAACCATCCTGGTAAAGAACCTTTATATAAGGCACTCCAAGTCAGAGACACAGAGTTTGTATGTCTTTGTTACAGACAGCAGAGGCAGTGGTGGCCCATAATCTGGAATAATCTTGTATAATCCTAGTCTGTTTACCCTGGCCGATGTGCCCTGTACAATTTGTGGTGAAAGACATTTGTGGTTTCAGCCTGGATCTCAGCACAAGCTGACCACTTTTTAGTATTCAATTATTTATTTCTGAATTGCTGTGAGACATCAGTATTTTCCACTGTACAAAAGAATTGTACAGGCTCCTTAAGAAGAAGAGTAACTGGGGCATTATATTGGGTGCATACATATTAAGTGGGTCTGTATGGCTCCTATGACTGTTTCTTGAGAACTGACCTTTTGAGTAATTCACACATGATACCAAAAGTCATCTCTGTTGCTAATAACATGGCTTTCATTACATCACAATTCCTATGACATCACAGCCTGCCAGCTCATCTGAGGGGAGACTCAACTCCTTGTTCTTATTATAACAAGGTTGTGTTAGCATGCGGTGTGTGGTGGTCACACCCTTTCCTTTTCCTCTGGTGTATGTTTTACAGTCATCATCCCCCACAACATTCCTTAAGAAAACTAAGTCAAATTCTGTACCTGCCTGATTCCTCTTTCCTTTGAAAACGTAATTTATTATCCATCTGACACTGTAATTTTCACAATGATTTGCCAACAGGAATATAACAAAATGGCTGAAAAATTACAACTTTTGACTTGTAACTTATGCCAATGGTTTGCCAAAGTTGTCAATGTTCATTTTGCCTCTATACACAATCCATGCAATTTAAATGTGTTAAGAATAGACAAGTTGAAACAGTATTTCCATTACTGCATGGGCATGGCATTAGAAAATAGACTTGAGTGTGACCTAAACTTAACGGTGGTATTGAAAACTTTGTCGCAAAACAAAACTATATTTTTCAGTACTCAACTTATCTCCCAGCAGTTTGTTTCCTTTTTTAAATTATTACCAATTTATATTGATACCATTCAACAAATTAAACATAACAGAAAATCCAGAATCAAATTATATGAAATTAAACCCTTCCCGCCAAACATTCCCCCACCTGACACACACACACACACACGCACCCCAGTGGTCATAAATATTTAGAAAAAAAACACAAAACACACACACACACAAAACATAAAAAGTATACTTTCAAAAAACAATAAAATTGCGCACACACATTTAATACTAGAGATCCCTCTCCACTACCCCTCCCCGAGAGCCCTCCAAAAAGGCCAAATATCTGCCCTATTTCCAATCAAACAACCCCAGATTGCTCAGCCTTCTACACAACATCTCCTCAAATGGAAATGAGGGTGCTCCAGCCGACTCCCATCCCCTGAGAATAACCCATCTGCTGATCATAACACTGGCCAGGTCCCAGTTATGTCCTTATCCCCTATATTAATGACCGCCCCATCACCTAAAATACAGAGTCTGGGGCAAAATGAAATTTGAATGTCCAATACGTCCCACATAAAACTCTGAACCCTCAACCAAAATTCTTGAATCTTAACACACCACCAAAAAACATGGGTTGTGTCCCCATTTTCTGATTGGCATATCTAGCAGGTAGGTGTGTTGTTAAGACCAAACCTATACAATCTAGAGGGGATCCAGTAGAATCGATGTAATATCTTCATATCATTTGCATCTCTAGATGTAGACTTGACATTTTTTTAGAATCCTAGCTCACACTCCCTCCTCCAATACCAAGTTTAAATCTGTTTCCCATAATCTCTTGAGAGAAGCAGAAGCTCTATCCCCCAGACACTAAATTACAGGAAGTAATACACTGATGCCTCATAGCCTTTTCCAAATGCAGTAATCACCTCTCCCAAAGTATCTGCTGCTTTAGGAGGGGGGTGTATACTACTCCCAAAAATAGAACAGAGCAGGTGGCGCAGCTGTAAATACCTAAAGAACTGTGACATGGGAATCCGAAATGTTGAACCATATTTTCAAAGGATCTCAACACTCCACTCATATATGTCACTGAGCTTATTAACCTCCCTCACAATCCACTCTGTCCAGCAGAGAGGGGACTTGTTAATTTTGGGTTCATCCATATGCTCAAGGCAACATTTAAATTAATGTCTGAATTTATTTAACACTTGTGTCCATACCGAGTGCAAATGCGAAATAACGGGGTGTCACTCAATAATAATAATAAAACTAATTTTTGGGTGGGGCTAGCCCACCTTCATCAATCAGCCTATGTAACTTACTGAAATGTAATCTGGGACGTTTACCATTCCAAATGAAGTACTTCGCTATGCTATCAAATTACTTGAAATAAGGGAGGGGGACATCTACAGGGAGAGATTTTAGCAGGTAGTTGATTTTTGGAATACAATTCATTTTAATAACATTAACTTTCCCAATCATTGATAAATGTAATGAAGTCCACCTGCCCACATCTCTCAAAAACTTTTTTATTGAAGGGTCAAAATTAAGTAACTAAATCACACAAATTTGCTTGGAATAAAATACCCAAATACTTAATGCCCTGTTTGGGCCACTGGAAGGTTCCTAGCTGAAAAGCAATTACCGAGCAGTATGCTGTCACAGCCAAAGCTTTGGATTTAGTATCTCTGTATCCTGAGAATTTGGAAAAGGAATTAATAAATCTGTGGAGGCAAGGCATAGGTCTAGTAGGGTCGGAGACAAATAATAAAATATCATCTGCGTAAAGCAAAAGCTTATGTGCCATGCCTCCCACCACCACCCCTGGAAAATCAACCTCCTTTCTTATTGCGGCTGCTAATGGTTCCAGGGCAAGACAGAACAATAATGGGGAAAGAGGGAAAACCCTGCCGGATGCCCCTATCCAGAGTAAAATTATCTGAAATGAATCCATTTGTCTGAACTGCCTCTACCAGGTGTCTATAAAGTAACTTAATCCACCCAATAAAAAGTATTCCCAAACCCGTACATTTCCAAAATCTTAAAAAGATAATCCCATTCTACCATATTGTAAGGTGCCATTGAGTCTGGGCTCTCAGGAGAATCAACATTTGAACTGTCTCTTGCATATGTAACAGCAACATGGGAGACACAGCCAGCAGGGGCTCGCGCCTCACGTCTGATTATCTTCCCTTCCTCACTCAAAACTCACTAAAAACCTATACAATGTCAAGTGTGTACAAAAAAGTAACTATAACATGTTTGGTATCATTTTAAGTGTCTCAGTGTGCCTGGTAAACTGGTCTCATCCTCCTAGCTATAATGAAAAGCTAAAAGAAGTTATAGAATATGAGAGATGTAGTGTGCCTCTTAAAGGTGTGCCCTCCCCCAGATCCTGTATATGTAAATGTACAGGAACATACTCAATGGGGAGCCAAATCTAATTAGAAGGACAGACACCACCATTTGGTTAGCTTATTGAATTATCTGGGTATTTAAGGAGATGTGGCACATCGTTCGTGGCTCTCTGTAGTCAGACGATCCCGCACAGTTTACTGTGTGTAGTTTATATCAGGCTGGAGTCTGTAGGTTGACTTCCCACATGATCGCTGTGTGTAGTTTTTCGTTGTCAGGTAATATTTCTACAAATTCCTCAATTTCCGTATTGTTGTGATTATATTGATTGTTTGATGATTTTGCCTTATGAATTGGATTTTGAATTATTCTTCTATTACCTGGTCAATAAATTGTAAACGTTTGATTTTATTATGACTGACTCTGAAATTGTTTTCCCAAACAGATTGAGCGATTCGTATGTTACCGCAAGTCTGCGTCAGATTAGTGACGACTAATATTTGGCATCAGTTCAAGTGTACTTGGTTTGCAAAGACAGAAAGTGTTTTTCCATTTAGAACAGCTAAATGCTGCTTGACCAATCTAAATTCGGGTGTGTCTTACCTCTGTTTTGACTTGAGGTTTCTTCAGATAAGTGTACGTGGGAAACCACGCATGGCCAATCCAAAGCTATTATAAGAGAAGTTATGTTGGTCAACTTACATCTGTAATAGTGGTCGTGACCTCTACTGAAGAAAACGTTAAGTTACATTCAAGTGTATGCAATTCCATGGGGGCTATACTGAAGTATCATTGATTGTGTATACGTGAACGTGACCGATCTCAGGTATATAGCAATTACCTCTGTTTGATGATCCAATACTGGCCGCTTGTGATCGTGAGACCCGCGGTGTAGAGAAAACACGCGAGGACCTCAAAGCGACATAGTTTCCTAATCTGAACGGGTAAAATATAATTAAAGGAGTTAAAAGAATAATCAAACATTCGCTCACTTTTAATGATGCTCAGATATCATTAAAACCTTTTTCATTTATGGAGTCAGATGAAATAACGAGGTAATACATAAGAGAAATTGTATTTCATTTAATCTGGTTGTGTTGCGTAAAAGAGAGACAGTAACGCGCAGAGACCTTCACCCGTATTATTGGAGACCGCCATTGGACCGATATACGGGCTTACAAAGTGGTGACCCTGACTCCGTGATCTCGCAACCAGACGAGAAACGTCTTTCCAGCGCAACATTCAACTTGATCCCTGCCCGGGACATGAGGTTTGATCTTCTCATCTATCTCCAGCTGCTGTGGTAAGTCCATCTTTTTTGCCTTTTAGAAGTGTTGAGGGAAAGATTGTCTGCACCTCACATACAGACACATTTTTAGTGCGGGTCGGAATACCCTCTGTTTAGACCGGAACCGAAAAGTCCGGTGGGCATAAGAATTAGACGGGAAACATGTCTCTCCAGGGACAGCACAGCAGCCGTGTAGATGAGGAAATAATGGAGATTCTAGGTGTGCAATTAAAAAACCTCCTTGTCCGGTTAAGCTACAAGGGACTGAAATTAAATTGGAGCAACAACGAACTAATATCCTGGTATTCTGCTGAGGGTGCAAAATTGAAATCACAAACAAAATACAAGAAAATTCCCGCTGCAATTGTTTATTTGCTTCGTCGTAATGACCTCGAGACCATAACCGAGAAAGAACGAACAATAGCAAACATCAAAGAAATTGAAAGATTGCGATCTGACGAATTACAAAAGTTAAGAACACAAGCTGAAGCGTTCACATACGAGCAACAGGGGTGGGCTAGACAACGCGAAGAAATGGCAACAAAAATTGATCAACTTCAAAGAAAACTTCAAACCGGCAGTGAATACATATCTGCTCTTGAAGATTGTTGTAATAAATCCGGGTTTCCAGTAGCTGCAGTTAAACGAGCAGCACTGGATGAAACCTTTCAGCTAGAGACTCAAAATGATGATGACGATGCCGCGTTTGGACACAGACCACAGAGAGAAACTCGTAAACGAGCTCTTGTGAACCTGTGGCCTGAAGAACCAAACCTGCGAAGCCCAGTAAAGACTCTAACAAAATCGAATGACTTGCCAAAGAAATCAGTTAAAGTCGCTGTGCTTAAAACCATGATGAAAGCGGATGATGAAATCACATCAATCAGCCGCCCGTTAACATGCAAAGAATGCTCTAGCCATATAGAGGTCGTTGGAATTATGCCGAGAAAAGGGCCGTTTCAACCCTACTGGGAAGCATTAATGTTACAAGCCACGGTGTACAAATTAGAAATTCGAGATGTTTGGCAAATAGCTCTCCTCACTATCCCTGAGGAGCTCAGACCGAAACTAACCACAGAGATGAAATCTGGCAACATAATGAACCGACACAATAACGAAACTGACGAGAGTATCTACGAACGTCTAAAACAGGCATTATTAGACATGAGAGGACCGACACATGCAGATTGGAGCAAAATATTAGAAATCAAACAAGTGAGTAATGAGTCATTTGAAACGTACGCTGAACGGTTATGGGTAACATACAGAGAACACTCAGGCCTAGAAAATGCAAACCGCGACCATGACGCATTACTACAACTTGTTAAGAACAATGCTGGCATCCCAGTTCAAAATGCTTTATCCAATGGTGTCGACCCGGTTGAAAACACGTTCAGAGCAATAGTAGACTGGGGTGCAAGAATAGAAAAAAGGTGGAGATCAAAACCCTGTAGTGTTGCGTCCGCAAAATGGTTAACAGAACGGAACGGCCCAGACAAATTTAACCAAAGATCTCAAAGCAAAATGCAATGCCATTATTGCAAAAAATCTAACCATCTCATGAGAGATTGCCAAAAAAGAGATTTAAGAAAACAATCAAAGCATTGTCAAAAAACGCCCTATAGCAACCTGTTGAAACTATTAACGAATTTCATCACTGAGTTTAAAAAACAAAACAACCAAAATGGCTCGCCCACAACACGAACGGAATTACGGGAGAATACCATCCGCAATAGAGATGCATGGCCTCCATCGCCGTAGGGAGCATAATTAAGAGTGGAAACCGAATCAGAATAAGGGCTATTTTAGGAGGCTGGTTAGCTGTACTTATTGATTCTGGTCCATCTTGCTCCTCCACATACATTCCATTACCCTTAACCAACGAAACTATTACCAAAATCGAACGGTAAATGGCAGCAGGAGATTAAAACACTCCGTCGTCAAAGTGCGCGCGCACATTAACAAAAATCCAGATGAGAACAAGAAAAACAACAACAACGCAGATAAATTAGCTAAATTAGCAGCACAAAAGGGAGATGAACGGCAGCCTGACGGGCTGGTTGTTCCTGATGTGAGTGTGGTTCAGACTATTCCTATTGACTTAAAACAGTACCAACAAGAACTGTGGAGTTCTGATGGAGAGCTGACACTGCACCTGCAGCAGCAGGACCAACCAGTCAAGGTCGCTGAAGGCATGATTTTAAGAGACGATAAACACATCGTTCCAGAAGCCCTCCAGAAACCAGTGATAAAGTTGTACCACGATTATGCACATGTATCAGCTCCCAAAACACAACCGCTGATACAAAAGAACTTCTGGTGGCCACAAATGGCATCAGACATTCAAAGATGGTGCGACACATGCATCGTATGTGCCACCATTAACCAAGGTAAGCCTGGCCGTACAAAACTGTGTAGACCAGAGCCACCCAAAGGACCTTTGGAGTCACTCAAATTGGATTTTATAGGCCCACTACCCAGTGCCAGAGGGGGGTATCTTTATTGCCTGGTGATAATTGACATTTTCCAAATGGTTCAAAGCGATTCCTACTCGCAATGGCAATGCAAACTCAGTGGCACGTGTGGTAGCGACCCAAAACCTCCCACTTTGGGGAGCACCAATCCAAATTGAATCTGACCAGGGTACACACTTCACTGGTCAGGTGATGAGACACATATGCCAGATGCTGAATATCAAACTAAAATTTCATAACCCTGACAGACCACTGAGATCATAGATGATAGAACGTGTGAATAGCACCCTTAAAAAATGCTAAGCAGAAAACACATCACCAGAAATGTGAACTGATTCTTTGACCACAGAGTTGTGTTGGGAGCAATAAAACAAAGCTCAGAAAGTTCCCCAGCAGAACTGGGGCCTATATTGCTCACAACAGCAGACTGTGCAGACTCAACTGCGAGAGCAGCTTAAGGTGCTTCACACTTCAAACTGCACTAAAATATCAGCAGTAATTTGGATCTCACCAAAGAAGCTCAGTCAAATTTGATCTCTGAAATAAAATTTGCATTAGACACTGTAATGGTACATGTTTTTTAAACAAAATGCTTCTTCCCCCTGATGACACAAACCATACAGTAAGAGACTAAAAGCTGTCTGTAACAGTTTGGCTTTGACCATCAGAGGAAAATAAAGTGCCACATGTCTATATGCAAATTAATTAAAGGTTCAACATTAACTGTTCTCTCTCTCTGTGGTTGTTCCCATTTCAGGTTGCAATCACATGAGGGACAGAGGCCAAAAGGCTTCTGATCCCCCTGCTTCAAGCCAGGACATCAATTTGACCATGATGGAGATGGGTGGGAAAGCAAATCTAACAGGCCATTCACACTTCACAGCTCTACAAAAACAAAAAATAGCTATATGGCCTCCCGGTTTAGCACCGGAACCAAAATTGTGCAACACCAATTGCTCTAGATCAGGTTCCACCCATCTCCTAAACATACAGAGCACACACTTTTATTACTACTCATCATGGAACAAAATAATGGCCAAGATTCTGAAAATACTAATCCACTGAAGATCTGGCCCACCTCTCGCATACACATAGCCTCGCACACATAGGACATTAAAATCCTGTTTCCATAAAACAGTCACTATTTACAACTTCCCCTTTAAATACTGTAATATACATGGGACATATGCATGGCTACAGTCACACATCGATGATTTAATTACTAATTGCAAGCAAACTTGCCACCCAAATTTCAACATTTCCACCTGCATAAATCAAACCAATTGATTGTTGTTGGAATGGTTGCAGACCAGAGGGCCCCTGGTTTTCAACACATCGCTAATAACAATATAAAAATAGAAGTTGACGATGTGAAATGCAGACACTTCTATCGATCCACTACACATTTTTAAAATAGGCATATATCATCGGTTGTGACTTAGCCACCAAATCACACACATTAGATAATTTTGAATTAGCTCTGCTATTATTATACATGTCTGCAACTGTGATTCTACAATCATAAAATTATTATTATAACTATATGTTTAATGATGCATGCCACTGGTGAAGATACTAGTTATACTGAATTTGTGGTATGTTTCCTTTAATCTATTATCCACTGTAATAATGAATATTGATGATATATGTTCAAATTGCCTTGAACTCTGTGCCACCTTTGCTTTAATTAATTCAGATTCTAAATTCCACTACCACAAATCACAATGGTAGTAAATAAAAATCAGATTAATTAGACCCCTTTGCATTTTCAAAGACACACTTGAGACCTGGATTACCACTCGCACTTGTGACATTGATTCATTGTTTGTCTTTTCATCATGTATTTATGTATTACTCAACCCTTTTCTCATGTCAGTACAACATTAAGTTCTTCAGAGTTTCATCTCTACATGGTCATCTAAGAAGCTGTTCAGGTGTATATGCATTCCCAGTGAGAACTCCTTCACCTAATTGAGGTCTGCCCAGAAGACCACCACTGGAGGTGGCAGAGAATTCTTCAAAGAGTCAGATCATCATTAAAGGGAAGGTGCAACCAGAAGCAGATGTTTCTCCATGATGGAATGACATGTCCACTGAACAAGCCACAAAAGACTTGATGGACTCTATGAACGGTACACATGTGATAACCTCAACCAGACACAGTGTTGCGACTTCTTCAGATGCCTCCTCAGGTCTTTCCGGACATCAAATGACATTGCGCTAACTCTCAGCCTCTTACAGCTGCCCACCTTACAAAGACTGATGTGACACCGCAGGAAACCCTTTGAGTGGCCCACGGTGCCAAAGCGGGGAAAACTGTAAGGTGCCATTGAGTCTGGGCTCTCAGGAGAATCAACATTTGAACTGTCTCTTGCATATGTAACAGCAACATGGGAGACACAGCCAGCAGGGGCTCGCGCCTCACGTCTGATTATCTTCCCTTCCTCACTCAAAACTCACTAAAAACCTATACAATGTCAAGTGTGTACAAAAAAGTAACTATAACATGTTTGGTATCATTTTAAGTGTCTCAGTGTGCCTGGTAAACTGGTCTCATCCTCCTAGCTATAATGAAAAGCTAAAAGAAGTTATAGAATATGAGAGATGTAGTGTGCCTCTTAAAGGTGTGCCCTCCCCCAGATCCTGTATATGTAAATGTACAGGAACATACTCAATGGGGAGCCAAATCTAATTAGAAGGACAGACACCACCATTTGGTTAGCTTATTGAATTATCTGGGTATTTAAGGAGATGTGGCACATCGTTCGTGGCTCTCTGTAGTCAGACGATCCCGCACAGTTTACTGTGTGTTTTATATCAGGCTGCGAGTCTGTAGGTTGACTTCCCACATGATCGCTGTGTGTAGTTTTCGTTGCCAGGTAATATTTCTACAAATTCCTCAATTTCCGTATTGTTGTGATTATATTGATTGTTTGATGATTTTGCCTTATGAATTGGATTTTGAATGATTCTTCTATTACCTGGTCAATAAATTGTTAACATTTGATTTTATTCTGACTGACTCTGAAATAGTTTTTCCCAAAACAGATTGAGCGATTCGTATGTTACCGCAAGTCTGCGTCAGATTAGTGACGACTAATATTTGGCATCAGTTCAAGTGTACTTGGTTTGCAAAGACAGAAAGTGTTTTTCCGTTTAGAACAGCTAAATGCTGCTTGACCAATCTAAATTCGGGTGTGTCTTACCTCTGTTTTGACTTGAGGTTTCTTCAGATAAGTGTACATGGGAAATCACGCATGGCCAATCCAAAGCTATTATAAGAGAAGTTATGTTGGTCAACTTACATCTGTAATAGTGGTCGTGACCTCTACTGAAGAAAACGTTAAGTTACATTCAAGTGTATGCAATTCCATGGGGGCTATACTGACGTATCTTTGATTGTGTATACTGAACGTGACCGATCTCAGATATATAGCAATTACCTCTGTTTGATGATCCAATACTGACCGCTTGTGATCGTGAGACCCGCAGTGTAGAGAAAACACGCGAGGACCTCAAAGCGACATAGTTTCCTAATCTGAACGGGTAAAATATAATTAAAGGAGTTAAAAGAATAATCAAACATTCGCTCACTTTTAATGATGCTCAGATATCATTAAAACCTTTTTCATTTATGGAGTCAGATGAAATAACGAGGTAATACATAAGAGAAATTGTATTTCATTTAATCTGGTTGTGTTGCGTAAAAGAAAGACAGTAACGCGCAGAGACCTTCACCCGTATTATTGGAGACCGCCATTGGACCGATAGACGGGCTTACAATATCAAATGCTTTTTCGGCTTCAAATGAGATGGCAGTGACCAGAGTCTGATTGTTCGCTACTGCACACATGACATTAATGAAACACCTAATGTTATCAGAAGAGTTCTGGCCCCGAATAAACCCCACCTGATCCATATGTATAAGAAACATCATAACTTAATTGGTAATCAAAGTGGTTCGCAACCCTGTTCCTGGAGGCCCCCAACACTACACATTTTGGATATCTCCCTAATCAGACACACCTGATTCAACTCATCAGCTCGATAGTGGAGACTCAAAGACCTGAACTGGGTGTGTCAGAAAAAGGAGATAAACAAAATGTGCATTGTTGGGGGGCCTCCAGGAACAGGGATGAGAACCACTGGGTTATCCAAAATGATTGACATTATTTTTAACATCTAGCTGGATCAGGGAAATTGGACAGTAACTCTTACACTCGCTTGAATCTTTGCCCTTTTTAAGAATCAGACTGATCAGAGCTTGCGTCATGGCTGGTGGATGCTTTCCATTCTTTAATGATTCCATTTAAACTTATAGCAAAAGTGGAGCCAGTTCGGTAGCATAAGATCTACAAAAACATCTGGCCCCAGAGCCTTGCCTGTAGGCAAGGCCTTAATTACCTCACCAAGCTCTTCCAAAGTTATCTAAGAATATTCCTTTGCTCCGTCATCAGTTTAGGAAGTTCTAATGGTTTCACAAAGTTTCTAATATCCTCATCAGTAGACAGAGACATGGAACTATTAATAACATTATTATATGTTATTAATAACCATATTAATAACAATGGCTGAGGTAAATATTTCACCACCAGCAGATTTCACTGAGGGAATGGTAGAAAAAGACTCAATCTGTTTTATATATCTAGCCAGAGGCTTCCCTGCTTCATCCGACTCAAAGTATAACTGTCTTGCCCTGAAAATCCAAAACGCTACCTTCCTTGACAAAATAAAATTATATCTGTATTTCAATCGGGTCAATTCCCTGAGGCCATTAGATGACATTCTGTGCTTCAGCTCTGCCTCTGCTCTTTTTATATTCCCTTCCAATGTGCTTTGGATTTTTGGGTGAATTAGGCATACTGTATGATCCGACCCCTAAGAACTGACTTAAGTGCCTCCAGAGTCAGGATAGAGAGGATACTGAGGCCCAGCTGGCCTCAGAATAAACATTGATTTCAGTCTTTAGCATTTGTTGTATTTCAAGATTTTGCAAAAGGTATAAATTAAAGCACCAACTATATGATTTATTTTTCTTTGTATGTGGCAACACCTCTAAACACACCAGGGATTGATCTGAGGGATTCATCTGTTGTTGAGCAATCAACAACAGATGAACAAAATTATAGTCTGTACCAGATGGGTTCAAAAGTCTCCAAATATCTGTAAGACCAAGATTTTTACACATCCTGTGAAGTGTCAGTGTTGCTCTAGGGGGCTTACACACCTTTGCTTCACTATGATCAAGGAGTCCATTAAAAGATCAAAGTCCCCTCCCAATATTATGTCATGAGGAGTGCCAGCAGCTTGCAACATCCCTTCAAGATCTATAAAAAAATCCATGATCATCAACATTAGGTGCATAAATATTAGCCAGAATAAGATTTTGTTCCTGAATTTCTGCTAAAACAATAATGGCTCTTCCTAATTTATCTTTACTCTGTTTGATACATTTGAATTGTAGATGTTTACTTATCAGTGTAATGACTCCCCTGCTCTTCCTCAAGCCAACACTATAAAAAAATGCCCACCCCATATCTTTCCACATTTTTCAGCTTCCTACGGAGAAATGTGCGTTTCTTGATGAAACACTATATCATATTTCTTAGACTTAAAAAGAGAAATAACCTTTTCTAACCATTCACATTTCACGTGGAGTGAGACAATCCACTCATATTAACATTTGACATATAAGAAAAAGTTGATTGTGTGTCAAAAACAAGATTGTAAAGATCACTTTCCAACATTGGTGTGACCATCAAAACCCGAACTTCCCCTAGAACAAATCAAACAGAAAAAAGAAAAACGTCCTCATTAACCCTGTGCAGGACAGCGCTAACTGGCATCCATCCCTCCGAACTTAAACAGTCCATGCAAGCCTACGAGAGCCCCCGTGACAACTTTGCCATCGGATTACTCAAATTCAGTGTTTCTATACAAATTTTGAAAGACAGAATTACACAGCAAAAGATAATCTATAAAACAAACTCCAGCCAATAGGTGGAATAAACACAAAGAACGTGTAATCCAGCGCTGTACTGGTAATCTGGCATACCGAGCATTTTCCCAATGGCCCAATGCACTTTTGGGCCGATCAGGCCATCGGGAGAAACGTGCGGGCCAGGGGGTCGGCCGTGAAACGGGCCGAATTGGCCACGATAAAATGAGCTGCCACATTATACAGAATGGTCCACAAAATGGTGCTGCGATATGCAGAAAAGGCCCGCGAAGCGAGTACCACAAGATGACATAATTGACTTTATGAATTACATCGCTTGCTGTGGGCATGTTTAGTTTAGTGGGCATGCACAAATGTGTTTTATGACCATATTCAGTTTTTCCTAATTTTATCAAATGTACTTGTTCATTGAAATGTTGTATATAATCATAAGCAATATCACATGAGCAAGAGTGTTATATGGCCCTAAATCTGCACTGTTGATGTAGTGCCATATAGCACTCTTGCTTGTGTGATATTGCTTAATTATTAAGCATATTAAGATGGAATAAGAGAAAGTATTTTAACACTGAAAAAGTTACAAACTCCAGCTTTGAGTGAGACCTTTGCTGGTGCAACCAACCCTACCCAGGTCCTGTTTTTGAAAAATATATTATTCGGATTATGACATATCTAATGTGCAATGTGATGCTCAGTGAGTGCAAATCCACAGTAAACCTTGGCGGATTGCACCTGATGAATTAAACGAAATGCTAGGCATAGACAGCCAAGCGTCTATTCAAAGTAGATTGCTAAACATGGAGCCCTCTATTGGTTAGAGGGGAAAACTGTTCACTCTGTTTTCTAATGATTCAGTGACACCCACTGGTGGAAATGTTTATTCAATTAAAATACATTTTAAAGTGGCTGTTCAATTTACTCTGAAACTATTAAATCGCAATCTTATTTCCCCCGGAAGAATTCTTTAAATAATGTATTGTGTGGTGTCAATCCGATATAGATTTTTCCCCATGTTTAGCTTTATTCGTTATACGTACGGAAACATATGGGGTAAGATTCTAAAGCGCCTCAAGATGAAATCACTACATTAAACAAAGATCAATCGCGGCTCGCTGTTGATCTGAAGTGTAGTGGATTCGGTGTAGTATTGACGTGTCTCTAGCCCACTCCCCTCCCTTCAGCCCTCTCTTTTCCTTTCTCCCCGGGCGGCGGAGCGCACCGGCAGCGGTTGACTCACTGTGACTCCTGATAGTGTCAGTGATATCGGGGGGCCGACAGCATGGGGAGTAAGTAGAGTGTTTTGAAGCGTTTCTCGCGTGTTTAATACAGTAATCTAACGTGCCTCTGCATTTATACCACAGTCCAATTCTTTTAGCACAATTAGCACGCTAGCCGAACAGGTTTCTTTCATTTAGACTTGAGACAGATTTATTTACATGTAGATTAATTATCCTCGGTTCCTTGTGTATTAGTAAAATGCACATATTTTGCATTTTAAGATGATCTGTTCGTCATTTAAGTTATTATTTAGGAGGA
Source organism: Moxostoma hubbsi (assembly GCA_032164185.1). Classification (NCBI taxonomy): domain Eukaryota; kingdom Metazoa; phylum Chordata; class Actinopteri; order Cypriniformes; family Catostomidae; genus Moxostoma; species Moxostoma hubbsi. The sequence goes on from JAVLUX010000010.1 coordinate 15,004,664, forward strand.
AATACTGATAGCTAATGAATGAATGGCTGTGGGCATCTAGCGTTAGCATGTGTTACTTTCCTTGCATGTTTGCCTATATTATTCTTGAATCGTAAATGATTCATTTAGATATTTAGTGTAAGACATTTAACGAGCAATACTGTGAGTTAACTGATTTATGCATTTGTTGGCTTGACAGCCCAAAAGGAAGTTGTCAAATATGTTGGCAAGCCATAGTAAGCTAGATATAATCGGAAGCTGTAATTGTGTCCATTATTTGATAATTCCTCGGCAATTCATGATTAACCTTAAGGTCTTGTTCATCGGTTAAATAAACACTTTTCACACATTGTAATGTTTAAAGGGTTGGAAATCTTGAGTGTTGGCTATTCAGTTTAATGATGACGACTCCTTATATCGTCTTGTGTAGCACAACACTGGATTTGGGAAGAAAGAATTTGATTTAGTTGGTTAATCTCCAAACTCTGCTCTTATAACTTCTAGAAAATTATGTTTTTAACATTTTGGTCTGTTCTTGAGGTGATGGCATGAAAATCGAAAAGGGAGTTTAGTAGATGTTGTTCTGCATTTACTGATATTGTCATAAACAGAAATGTTTTTGATTCCAGATTATTTTACATTTCCCTTGTTCTTCATTTCCAGTTAAGTTTTTGGAAGTTATAAAACCATTTTGTGCGGTTTTGCCGGAAATTCAGAAACCAGAAAGAAAGGTATACCACTGTACACAACATATGTTGTGTAGCATGTGTTTTACACTACTTAAACTCATATATTTGCATGCCTTTTTAAACCCATACCTGTGCTTGTATTTTAGATCCAGTTTAGAGAAAAGGTGCTATGGACAGCCATCACATTGTTCATCTTTCTTGTTTGCTGTCAGGTAAGTTTTATTTCTCCGTGTCATGAACAGTTACTTCCACTATAACAAAAAGGGACTGCTATTCTCTGACTCTGCCTCTCTTTCACTTCACATCAGATCCCTCTGTTTGGGATCATGTCTTCAGACTCAGCAGATCCATTCTACTGGATGAGAGTCATCCTGGCCTCCAACAGAGGTATGCTTGTTGCTGCACATGTTAAATCACTATATTGTATTAACATGGCAATACCACTATGCTTTACCACAACAAGATATTTTCATAGCTAGCTTGTTCAAGCTTGGTGAATTTGACATTTATTTGAGAGCAGGCTACTTAACATATTTGCCTAAACTCAGCCATTACCCATAATTGTGTTAATGAGAAGGATATTTTAAGTTGTCTGGGGTGTGTACTGTTCTCAAGGTGGGGATTGTAGTGGAGTTTAATATTGTGTTTATTTTTCAGGTACTCTAATGGAGTTGGGTATCTCTCCTATTGTGACCTCTGGTCTGATCATGCAGCTGCTGGCTGGAGCTAAAATCATTGAGGTTGGAGACACACCTAAAGACAGAGCACTCTTCAATGGAGCTCAGAAACGTAAGTCTCTTTAGAATTTTGAAGTATAATGGACGGATCATAATTGTATTTTGAATGTGCTAAATTTTGCATGCAAATGTTGTTAAATGTGTTTATAGATGACAATGATAACTAGAAAAGTTTGTCAAGACAAATTTTGATGTTGGCACAATAGCCTTGTCTGAAAGTTTGATGGTTATACATACATTTACAATAAGACAAACAGTCAGCTTGCTAGACAGATAAATAGTCAGACAGATAGAAAGCTTAAAGAATTAGTTCACCCAAAAATGAAAATGTAGCCATTGTTTGCTCACCCCTATGTTGTTATAACTCCATATGACTTTCTCTCTTTTTCTTAACACAAAGGGAATTTGTTCGGAAAAGAATTAGTGAAATTTTTTTTGTTCTCAGTTATGTCATACAATGTTAGTTTATAGTGACCACCTCTTCAAGCTTCAAAAGTATAATTGAGAAGTCTAATAAATAATTCTATGAGACTCGTGATTATGAAAGCATATAATAAGGTTTGGTGCAAAACAAAACAAATCTAATGTATTACTTAGTAAAAATGTTTACTGACTGATAATCTTCTGTGCAAATTCATGAGTCTGCACGCAAGCTTTAGAGCTCTTTGCACGAGAGCAACATTAGTTACACTACACGTGCGAGATGGGGTGTTTAAGTGAAAAGTTTTGTTTAGCTTCAACAGGACCACCAGCAATATTAAAAATAGAAAACACATCATAGGCGCACACGAACCAGAAAGCAGAACTTGCAAACATGTGTGAATTGTTTGTTGTTGAAAAATAGATGCATTTCATTTCAATGTCCAGGCTTATTTGTTTGCAGCTGAGTCCTCCATCATACAGAGAGATGGGGCTGAAGGTAGCTAAAGTATCCTACTCAGACACGGAACGACACGCAATAAAAGGTATATTTTCTATGCTAATCAGATTATTTTGTCTTAAGCAGATGCAACGAGCAATGGGACATTTTGTCAATCGCTTGGTTTCTATATTTGGCGTCACACACACGATAACCCCATCAGCTATGAACTGGTACCGTCCAAAATGCGATGCAAGGCAATCGTCTGTGTTCTGTGACTACTTTCAGGTCCTTGAATAAGGTATAACGTGCGACAACCGATGGAGTTTCTGGTGCCCTTTGCAGACTGTGTAATATGTGTATTGGGAGTAGCGGTACTGGTACCTTCAGCCCCCACCATCACACTTTTTAATTGCAGAATCCGGTTCAAACAAATATGTCTGGACATTAAAATGCATCTATTCTTGTACTACAAACTATTCAGACATGTTTGTAAGTTCTGTTCTTTGGTTTGTGTGCAGATAAGTTGTGTTTTCTGTTGTAAATATTGCTGGTGGTCCTGTTGAAGTGAAACAATAAGTTTTCACTTGAACGCCCTATCTCGCTTGTGTTGCATATATAATGTTGCTCTCATGCAAATAGCTTTAAAGCTTGCATTGAGACTCATGAACGTGCACAGGAGAATAACGGTCAGTGAACATTTTTTACCAAGTAATGCATTAGATTTCGGTTTGTTTCACACCAAATGTTACCGTATGCTTTCATAATCATGAGTATCATGGAATAATTGATTACACTAAGGAATGATACTTTTGTGTCCTTTTGAAGCTTGAAGTGCTCACCACAAACTGCATATGTATGACATCACTGAGAACAAAATGTTTCACAATTTCTTTTCTGTACAAATTCCCTTTGTATTAAGAAAAAAAAGTAATATGGTTTTATAACAATATAGGTGTGAGTAAACAATAACTGAATTTAAATTTTTGTGTGAACTATCACTTTAAAGCAGATTAAAGGCCTTTTGTTGGTTTGTTTACACTTACATTTTTGACAGTTTCCATTTGTCAATGAAAGTCTATGGGATATTTTTCCATTTGTTTTATTTTCTCCTGTGCCAAAACCGTGAGTTTGATCAGTTATAAAAGACATGACACACTATTCCTGAACAGGCTGAATGTCTGTAACAAGTTTGGTGAATGTAGCTTGAAAGGAGTTAGTGTTAGAAATGTTGGTCTCCATTTAGGGATTTTGAAAAAAAACCTTGAATTTTAAGAATAACAGTATGCTGGCTTTTTCAAGCCAACGTAATGATAGTAAATCCTTTTGTTTTTCAGTGTTTGGTATGATTATCACCATTGGCCAGGCTATTGTGTACGTCATGACTGGAATGTATGGAGACCCTTCAGAGATGGGTGCTGGCATCTGTCTGTTAATCATCATTCAGGTGAGAGCATGGGCATACAGATTTGCTCATCTATTAGTCATTGAATGGCTGGTTTGGGGAAAAGTTGTCACTTTGCAGTTATATGAATGATCTCTGACTTTCATGTGTTTGGGATGAGATTTTATGTATGGAAATTAATTGAAACGGTGTGTTCTCTCTAGTTGTTTGTGGCAGGTCTGATTGTGTTGTTGCTGGATGAGTTACTGCAGAAGGGTTACGGGTTGGGCTCTGGTATCTCTCTCTTCATCGCCACCAACATCTGTGAGACAATTGTATGGAAGGCATTCAGCCCAACCACAGTCAACACAGGCAGAGGTATGTATGCAGAAAGATATTGTATGGAACCATTCTGTGCTGTCAAGTTTGAGTGGTGTTGACTGAATCTTGTTTGTGTGTGCGTGTGCATTCAGGTACGGAGTTTGAAGGAGCCGTTATTGCTCTGTTTCACCTGTTGGCAACTCGTACAGATAAAGTGCGAGCACTGAGAGAGGCCTTCTACAGACAGAACTTGCCCAACCTCATGAACCTCATTGCTACAGTCTTTGTCTTTGCTGTGGTCATATACTTCCAGGTCAGGTTTATAAAAAAATTGTTGCATGCAGTTAGAAATGTAAATCTAAATGGGTTTTAACCTTTTTACATGAATGGAATGTTTGTTTTGTTCTCTCAATGATAGGGCTTCAGAGTTGATCTGCCCATCAAGTCTGCACGTTACCGTGGCCAGTACAACACATATCCCATCAAGCTGTTTTACACCTCAAACATTCCCATCATCCTGCAGTCTGCTCTGGTGTCCAACCTGTATGTCATCTCTCAAATGCTCTCCACTCGTTTCAGTGGGAATTTCTTGGTCAACCTGCTTGGAACTTGGTCTGTAAGTAACATCTGATGTATACTCAATCATATATTCCATATATATATATATATATATATATATATATATATATGGTAAAGATGAGGCCACATAGATATGGCCTCACTAATGGCTTGTGGTGATAATATATTTTTAGGATTCCTCATCTGGTGGCCCGGCCCGAGCCTACCCTGTAGGTGGACTGTGTTACTATCTATCCCCACCAGAATCATTTGGTTCAGTGCTTGATGACCCAGTCCATGCAGTTATCTACATTGTCTTCATGTTGGGATCCTGTGCCTTCTTTTCTAAGACCTGGATCGAAGTTTCTGGATCATCTGCCAAAGATGTAAGGCTCTAGTTGTGTTTTTGTCTGTATGACTAACTGAACTCTAAAATGCCTAACACGTTGACCAGTACTGTTTACTATGTACTATTTTATCAAATTCAGAATTAAGTAAAATGTGTTTCAGGTGGCAAAGCAGCTAAAAGAGCAGCAGATGGTGATGAGGGGTCACAGAGAGACCTCCATGGTTCATGAACTTAACAGGTAAATTGAAAACACATCTGAACCATGGTCCATGTACCTTCATATAATTCAGTTACTCGTTTTTGTCTTTAAACCGACCATTTACTCATTTTACATCTAGAAAGAAATTATAAAAATTGTGAAATCACTTATTTTGAATTTTTTCATTTCATATAAGAACTAGAAAAATGTTCTTGTTGTTTCGTTCAAATGCATAAAAGAAGTGTACAACCTTATTACAATCAAATTATTTGATTTGCGCAATTGAATGGACGTGATGCGTGCATTTCTACTGATAAACTAAACCTGCAATGTCATTTGCTCCTCATTCCTTTACTTAAGAATAAAGCCTTTTCACACGGGACATGGCGAGTGCTAAATCACAGCAAGTTTATCATATTTTTTTTTTTTTTTTTACAGTCAATGCGGTGCTCACGATGCGGTTTCAGATGCTCACGTTGCCATGTCAACAGTCAGAATGGGCTTTATTTTCCCTGACATGTCATATTAGTGGGGGTGTAAATTTGTATCCATATACAGTATGTGTTAAACAGAACAGAATGAACCTTACATTTTTAATGGTTACAATAATTTTATTTTTAGGATACAACATCTAACCATGAACTGATTGAATAAAATGAAACCCTTATCTATTATGCAGTTGTCTCTCTAACATCTAGACTATATGATCTGCATACCGACAAGATGTTATCTTCACTAAATGCATTCAACCATTACACAATAAAATATCATTTATGGACATTGAATGTGTTTAAAACTTTGAGAATTGAGTAAAGTAATTGTACATAGTCTAATAAAGGCTCTTCTAGCCATTATTTGATTGTTTATTTATATTATTACCCCATTTTAATAGCTTATTAATATTTGGCCTATACCCCATGTGAGTGCCTTGGAATTTTGATTTGATGTAGCCTACCAGCACCATTTTGGATTAACGGGCAGCACTTTTAATACACTTTTGGTGTAGTTTAGTTGTGTTTTATTGAAGAAATTCAGTGGATTGATGAGTGGGCCACAGACAGGTTTTGGCTATTTCTTTTTAAATTGAACAACAAGCAGATACAACATACATTTTTGTGATGTGATAAAGTGATATAATGGAAATGTGATAAATGAATGGTTAATTGGTTATTTGTTTTTGAAGACAAAAATGAGAAAACAAATTATCCGAAGGTACACAGACCAACCGTACGCTCCGTATTTATGTAATGATCAGAACTTTCATTAACCTCAGGGCTTCTCTGGTTATTTGTGCAGGTACATCCCCACTGCAGCTGCATTCGGTGGGCTGTGTATCGGAGGCCTTTCAGTTATGGCTGACTTCCTGGGTGCCATCGGCTCAGGAACAGGCATTCTATTGGCTGTTACCATCATCTACCAGTACTTTGAGATATTTGTAAAGGAACAGAGTGAAGTTGGCAGCATGGGAGCGCTACTCTTCTAAAAATGGACACTCACTAATCATACATGCATACTTGCTGACACTTTTATTATTTTTATGATTGTTATTGTTGTTTTATATTTTATTTAGGTGCAATTTAAGCATTTAAAATGGTCCGACACCAGTGCTGTCTGGGTAGAACGTGTTCTTAGTAGCTAGTTTAGGCAGAGTATGTTCTCACATTCATCAGAAGTGGCAAAACATTTTTTAAATATTTGATTAAGCTGACCTTCAGTGTTGGGACAGTAAAGATAGACTCTGTGAGCTCTGACAAGGAATATTGAGGAACTTTCGCTTCTCACTCTGTCCTTCCTCTGTCTCCATGTTTCACTGAATTCCCTCTTTTTACCTTTTTCTTTATTTCAAGCCTGATTCTAGTTAACCTGCTAAAGGGGTTTTCAGAAAGCATTGCTAATGTTGAGTCATTGATTGCTCAACACTGCCAATTCTGTATCCAGACAAACGCACTACTGTTAAGTCTTTGCTCATCTCTTATATCAGTCATTAATCTGATTTTTTTTATTTATTTTTTTCATCCATAATAGTTGGCGGTTAGTGCAAAGATCCTTCTTCTCATAACTTATTTAATCTCAGAAAATGTGTTAGTTATGGCTGAAGATCTGCGAACAGAAATGCTTTGTTTCAAATCAGCAGAATAGCGTGTCTAAACAAAACAAGATCACAACAACAGATGCAATGCTCAGTGTGGCAGCAGTCCCCAAGTGTTTTTTTCTTTTACTGTTTGAAGTGTACTTGCTGGAATGGTTTTGTACAGAATACATTTTATACAATAGGCAGCATGGATTTTCTGTATTTGAAAGTGCTTGGTGTGTATCGAGAGCTTCTCCAACAGAAATATTCAAATTAGTTACACAGACAGTCCGTTTACTTCTCAGAATAAAGCACTTTTTTCTGTATCATTTGGTGTCTGTATAAATTGTTTAATGCAGTGCGCAACCATGTAAATATAAATGTTCTGAACAAATAATAATAGCAAATAATCAGCAAAGACTGATCATTCTCAATAAAAGCTCATTTTTGGGAAAAAGTTTTGTTTTATTTTTGAGAGACTATGGCTTTAGATGCTACTCCCCACTGGACAGCTGAGTCTTTGGGTTGTTTGTGTTGGTTCTGTTTCATTCCTGCTGACTGCCAGAGGCAGTGTTAAGCACTAATTGATAATCACAGTGCCAGCTAGATAGGTACACAGGGGCGTTTCTAGAGACACTGGGGGCCCCAGGCAGAAGGGACCCCGTTGCAACGTTTCTGTAGGTACAGAAAATATAACAACAAAGTCACGTTGTGACGTAGACAGAGCAAGAATATAATCCGCAGTAGTTCAGTACCCTGCTTTCTCGCTCTGATAGGTTGTTTCTCCGCGCTGTTCAGTGCAGCTTACAGGAGTAGTGAGGACTTGCCATCTCAAGCTGTGACTGCGCTCTTCACTTCATCTGGATAGAACTTCAAGGAACTATCCGGTGGCTGGTATCTAAGGTAACAGTTGCCCCGTAATCTATATTTTCGATTCATCTGCCATTATATGGTTATTTCCAGTGATAACTTATTGAGGGACATACGGTGCTATCCGACAGCCGGTTATTTTGTTCTCGTGCATCTCTGGCTTGCTTGTCGTTCACAACTTACTATTTTCGGTTCTATCTGAAGGTATAATTGATAGTCCAAGATTTTATTGATTATATCTTGGCTGTCTGATTCCCTATGGTCCTAACCGAGGGCGTTCAGTAATCGGCTGTCTCATGGCTCACAGCTCAATTGTCACCGGCTTCCCGCTGATTTGTAAGCTGTATCCAAACATGCTTCTCCCTGATGACGGACACGATCGCTTCCCATCGTGTTTAGGAATCCAGCATTTAAGAGAAGCTTTGATGGATCTATGTTTGCTCTGTAGTATGCTGCCTATGTCAGAGAGACAGCTTAGCCTCCCGAGTTCTCTCACCTGTTAGCCTCGCACAGCATGATTCAGCCCCACGGTGCACTCAGAAGCACCATGCGTTGTCAATGGCTGGTGCTCCGCCGGCGAAGAAAAATCTGTTCCGCAAACCGACAATTCTGAGCACTTGCTATCGAAGTCTGTCGCTAATCTCTCATCAGAAATGGCAGAAATTAAATGTCTTCTTCAAGCTCTCCAACCTCCAGCATTACTTGCATCCTCTGGGAACACACCAGTGGAAGAGTGTGACTTCCAACCTTCACATAATATTGATTTGGATGTTCTTTCCATGAGTGCCTCCAATTCAAATTTTCATGACGAGGAGTTGCTTGATGCTGTTATAAATCATCCTCATCAGAAAGTTTTTTCCAGCCTATCTGTTACAGGTGGCTGGAGCAGGGGTTCGGCTCATTCACCCGGAATGGGCCTGTCCTCTGAGAATGACATTTTGACAGTGCTTCAGATGGCAGTGGCATGTTTGGGACAAGATGCTCTTGCCCACAAGTGGCCAAAATTCCTGTTGTATGCATTCCCTCGTTTTCCACTGTTGTGGGAGACGCTACACAGAATATCCCTATTCAAGTGCAGGGTACTTCTAGTGGCGTCTCGATGGCCAGCCAGACCATGGTTCCCTCTCCTCCTGAGTCTGTTATAGGGCGAGCCATTGCAGCTTCCAACCAGGAGAGATCTCGTCTTCCAGATGGACGGGCACATTTGGTATCCTTATCCGTTTCTCATTCAGCTTTGGGTTTGGCCACTGGGGCCAACCCACTTCTAGCAGATTGTGATCCGGCGGTAATCTTTACTGTGGATAATACCAGAGCTGCTTCAACACAACAGGTTTATATTGCTCGTTGAAGAATATTCTCTTCATGGTGTGGAGCTCAGGGAATTGATCCATTTCACTGTACTGAAACTCTTTATTTAGCTGGCCTGCGATTATCCATTAGTGCTTAACTACCTCTGGTGGTCATCTGGAATTCACAGAACCACAGTTACATATCTAACTAGCATTTCTGAAACACCACAATACCTCACAGTCCTCTGAATTGTCTTCACTGTTTCTTACACTCCAAATGTAAATCTGGGCCACCAGATGTTTTTTTTTCTTCTGTGACTAGCACATACACTTAAAAATACTGAAACATTATTGTCAAATTGTCAAGTAATAAGTGGGGCACTGGTTGGACATTTGCAGTGAAGTTGCTCTTTAAACTTCTTATATCGGATTGGTTTCTCTGTTATACTTAAATACTTACAATAATTAATTTCTAGTCCATTTCAGTGCTTGTCTAAAATTCTCAACACATTATTTTAAATCGCACTCGAACGAATAGTTTAATATTTTCTCACAGTTAATCTGAGGGGAAACATGGGTCTTTGTCGACTTTTTATGACGTCACGATGTTTGATACGATAACAAGGGTTGCATTCCACTTGATTGACCAAATTATTTTTTATTTCTTATGGAGACACAAAAGACACTACATTAAAAAATCTGTTGTTATAAACAGCTATGAACACGGGGGGCCTACATTTTCTTGACTTTAAACTATACATTTTTTAAAAATTGGTTACGGTAATTCTTAAATGACCCTGAATCTATGTGGAATGCCATTCCCAAATATATTTTCTCCAAAGTGGGTGGTCTCTCCTTTTTGTTAGGTACTGTGGGCCTGGCATTTAATTTACAAATATAATTTTAGTCCCCAGCATTATTTTATTTGGAATAACCAGGATATCCGATACAAAAATAATACTTAATTTTTTTCCTAATTGGTTCAAAAATAATCAACTTTTTGCACTGATATTCCCGGCCAATTGAGAATAGATGCTAAGGATGGCCATAAAATATTCACATGCCCACAGCAAGTGATGTCCTTCATAAAGTCAATGGAGTAAGTCATCTTGAGGTACTCACGTTACAGCCGAGTGGACCTGCTCACTGAACATTCACTTGAATGTTCAAGAAAAACGAGCGCCTTTTTTTGTGTTGGTTCTGCCTAGCAGCTGGAGTTTATTTGGTAGAGTAACACACTTTCAGGGCAGCTTTATGGATGAATCTACACGCTCTTTGTGTTTATTCCGCCTATTGACTGGAGTTTGTTTTATAGATTATATTTTGCCGTGTAATTCTGTCTCACAAAATTTGCATAGAAACACCAGACTTGAGCAATCTGACAGCAAAGTCGTCGTGGGGTTCTAGTAGGTGTACATGGACTGTTTGAGTTTGGAGGGATGGACGCCAGTTGGTGCTGTTGTGCGTGGGGTTAATATGCATGTTTTTTGGGGGGTTTTCATGGGTGCAGTAGTGTTGGAATGTGTTCTTTATAACCTTGTTTTTGCCACACTATCTATTTTTTCTTATATGTTAAAAATGTCAAATGTTAATATGAGTGGATTGTCTCTCTCCATCTGGAATGTGAATGAGTTGGGGCACCCCATAAAAAGAAGGAATGTAATTTCTCTTCTTAAGTCTAAGAAATATGATATAGTGTTTCTTTAAAAAAAATAATCTTTCTCCACAGGAAGTTGAAAAATTTGGAAAGATATGGGGTGGGCATTTTTGTATAGTGCTGGCTCGAGTAAGAGCAGGGGTGTCATTACACTGATAAGTAAACTTCTACAATTCAAATGTCTCAAACAGAGTTAAGATAAATTAGGAAGAGTCATTATTGTTTTAGCTGAAATTCAGGGACAAAGTCTTATTTTGGCTAAAATTTATGCCCCTAACATTGATGATCAGGACTTTTTTAAAAGACTTTAGATCTTGAAGGGATGTTGCAAGCCCCTGACACCCCTCATGATATAATATTGGAGGAGACTGTGATCTTTTGATGGACTCAGTCCTTGATCATAGTGTAGCCAATGTGTGCAAGCACCCTAGAGCAACACTGACACTTCACAGGATGTGTAAAAATCTTGGTCTTAAAGATATTTGGAGACTTTTGAACCCATCTGGTAGGGACTATACATTTTTCAGTCATCAGTCCATAAGATTTACTCTTTAATAGATTTATATATATAATGCACAAAATCCTGAATTCCAACAAACGCTAAAGGCTGAAATCAATGTCTATATGGAGATCAACTGGTCCTCAGTATCCTCTGTTGGTGTGGCTTGGGAGGCATTTAAGGTGGTTCTTAGGGGCCGGATCATATAGTATGTTGCATTCACCAAAAAATCCAAAGCACAAGAATTTGTGGAATTGGAAGAGAATATTAAAAGTGCTGAGGCAGAGCTGAAGCACCGAATGTCATCTAATGGCCTCAGAGAATTGACCTGATTGAAATACAGATATAATACAATTTTGGCACAGAAGGTGGAATTTTGGTTATTCAGGGCAAGACAGTCATACTTTGAATCGGGGTACAAAGCAGGAAATCTTCTGGATAGATATATAAAACAGAGACGGTCTTTTTTTACCATTCCCGCAGTTAAATCTGCTGGTGGTGAAATATTTACCTCGGCCACTGATTTTAATAATGCTTCTAAAGAATTCTATCTTGATCTTTATAGCTCCACATCTTCATCTACTGAAAAGGATATTAAAAACATAGAACTTGCTAAGCTGTCGGCTGAGCAAAAAAATTCCTGATTCTGAGATAACCTTGAAGGAGCTTGGCGTAGTAATTAAGGCCTTGCTCTGGGGCTAGATGGTTTTGCTGCTGAATTTTTTAGTTCTTATGCTACAGAACAGGCTCCACTTTTGATAGAACTTTATACAGAATCATTAAAGAATGGAAAGCTTCCTCCAACCAAAATTTGTCCCGGTTGCTAGGAGTCACATGGGGTAAACTCCTCATGGTTGCTATAATGTGGTTTGCGCTCGGTGGGACGCATAGCAGGTTGTGCGGGGATGCTGTGGAGAACAGCTTGAAACCTTCACAAGCAATATGTCTCTGTGATATCACATGGCTTGTTGAGCGCGTTAAGATAACCGGGTTGACGGTCTCAGTCATGGAGATTCGTCCTCTGCCACCCGGATTGAGGCGAGTCACTATGCCACCACGAGGACCTAGCACACATGGGGAATTGGGCATTCCAAATTGGGGTGAAATAAAGGGAGAAAATAAAAAAATGGAATAAAAAGGACAAGGATGAAAGCGAGTGTAAGGGTTTCCATCCAATTTCCCAGATCCAGCTAGACATTAAATTATTGTGAAAAATGTTGGCTAACCGATTAAGTAAAGTTATGACACCTCTTATACATATAGATCAGGTGGGTATTCTGGGCTGCAGCTCTTCTGATAATATTAGGCATTTCATCAATATCATGTGATCAGTGGCGAATGATCAGTTTTTGGTCGCTGCATCTCACTTGATGTCGAAAAGGCGCTTGATATGGTAGAATGGGATTATCTTTTAAAATTTTGAAAATGTACGGTTTGTTTGGGAATACTTTTATTGGATGGATTAAGTTACTTTATAGACACCCGGTAGTGGCGGTTCAAATTAATGAATTATTTTCAGATTATTCTGGCAGGGTTGCCCTCTTTTCTCATTATTGTTCTGTCTTGCCCTTAGCACCCGCGATAAGAAAGAAGGATGATTTTCCAGGGGTGATGGCGGGAGGTGTGGCGCATAAGCTTTTTCTTTATGCAGATCCAACTAGATCTATGCCTTGGCTCCACAGAATTATTCATTCCTTTTCAAAGTTCTCAGGATACACATTTAATTGGTCTACATCCAAAGCTTTGGCTCTGACAACGTAGGCCTACTGTCCGGTAACAGCTTTTTAGTCGGGCACCTTCCAGTGGCCCAAACAGGGCAATTAAGTATTTGAGTATTTTCTTCCCAGAAAATTTGTGTGATTTAGTTAAGAGTTACATTGTAAGACATAGGCTAACGTTTAACTGTGGGATAAAGTTAGCTTTAGGCTCGATATTAGTTAGATATTTGCCTATGGTGTGTAAGGGACCGTCTGAAAACTCCACCCAGAACTAAATCATCACTGGCGTCAAAGCAGTAATTTATTTGAATATTGACTTCAAATAAACAAAACAAAACACTACAACATTTGGAATGTAAAAGTGTACTTTTAATGTTTTATGTTTAACTTGCACATCAACTGAATGACTGATTGGACACCGCCTGTGTTTAATAGTGAGTGGAATTTTCAGACAGTCCCTTAAGTATGCAAGGCAATTCAGTCATTATTCTGCAGCTGCCACCCCAACCGACATTTCAGAGTGCAGTGTTTAATGTCTGTATATTATAGTTACATACCATTAATATTTATATACCATAACATCAAGCCAAGTGTGCGAAATCTTTGCAAACTTGATGCCTGCAGACATAGGTGAATCGACTGGAGTCATGTGAATTACTGTTATGCTGCCTAAATTTGTCTTTGGACGTCAAATAGCCAGCAGTCTAATGGCACTCTTTATCTTGCATTGTGTGGACAAAAAGAGCTGAAATGTGCTTATAAAATCTTCACTTTGGTTCTGCTGAAGAAGGAAAGTCATACACATCTGGGATGGCTTAAATGTAAGTAAATCATGAGGATTTTATTTTTTTGGGTGAACTAAAACCCTTTAAAATCTATTTATTTCTCACCCACACCTATCATATCACTTCTGAAGATACTGATTTAACCAGTCTTATTGATTACTTTTATGCTGCCTTTGTGCTTTTTGGACCTTCAAAGTTTTGATACCCATTCACTTGCATTGTATGGACCTACAGAGCTGAGCTATTTTTCTAAATATCTTTGTTTTTGAAGAAAGAAGAAAGGAAGTCATACACTGGAATGGCATGATGGTGAGTAAATGATGAGAGCATTTCCATTTTTGTGTGAACGATCCCTTTAATACAATGATACATACATATATATATATATATATATATATATATATATATATATATATATATATATATATATATCATTGTAGTGAATGATTATCACATTCATGTATTTGTATTTAAATGCATTAACATACTCCAAGGTATTTCAAAGTATTAATGAAAAACAAACAAACATGGTATTACTATAACTACCAAGTCCAGAGAACCATAGTTCTACTATGGTATTTTTTGTTATTGTGTAGGACTCCTCAAGAGTCAGTCCTGTTAATAAAGGAAGAATATTTCAAATTGTAAATATCTCTTTTAAATCTGTCAGTGTGTACAAAAACAACTGATTTCATTTGAGTACTCAAACATTGATCTTAAGTTTATTAAATGTGAGGTTTGGTCTTAACATGGAATTAAACTAAGAATGCTTCAGAAGCATGTGACTATCTTTGAGAGAGAAGCAAGTAAGAGACTAAAAAAAGAAGAGGAAGATTTGACCTTCTGAGTAAAGGAGACTTGAATGGGTGTCATGGATACACGTGTAAACATGACACCCATATTCTTTGGTAATTTACAGCTATAGAAATGGTTGGCGGTGAAAAACAGCTTTAAAATATATCTCACAATTTTAGCTTGATTTTAATCGCATAGCTTTGGGACAAGCACGATATTTTACTTGAAAGTCAAAACGTCAACTGTTGCTTTAACAATGCTAAACAGTTCAGTATTGGGGTTATTAGGTGACCCGGCATTGGAAGAGGAATTCAGGCGGTTAAAAAAGCGTGACTTGACAGAGTCGTACTTGTTTAAAATGGCATGTGGTTCGTCTCGACCTCAAAAATGCAGGACTACTGTCATCAGTAAGCAGATGGTGGATAAAAGGAACGCCATAACTTGTCGTCCACTGCCTAGAAACTTTAGCGTTCTACCTGATACACCTGCAACAGAGAACAGATGCACGTCGTTGCATATGTTCACACATTACCCTGGGAAGAAGCCCGTGGAACACCCGGAGTGGATCAGCGAGCGAAAAGCATTTCGACAAGCGCTTGACGGGATGGGTGATCTGCGTAGATGGCTTCATAGCAAACCTATTCTCTCAGATATTGAGGTTTTTATCACGGAACGAGAGGGACAAGCTAAGATGATGTCATTGTCCTTTCCAGAAAAATGCAATTATCCTTCACCACCAGACGCTGCCGCTGTAAGAACATAACAAACTAGATGACAAAGGTTTAAGTACAGTGACCCTCAAGTATTTGGACACTTGAGCCAAACTTAAAATGTATGAATTGCATTGCATTAGATAATAAAATATCAAACCATGTGGCATATGCAAACAAATAAACTTTTCTCGGGAGTAACAACTTTTCTTGGCAATTTTTTTAACGATGTCCCCTTTAGCTAAATTCACACAGGTTTTCTAGCAGAGCAACCGCAGATATATATCCATTAAAGGTGCGCTCAGTAAGCTGTTGTTCATGTCGTCTTTTACTTACACTGTTACCTAGGGCCATGAATGCAGCACCATTCAAACACAGTAGTTTTCAGTAACATATGCCATTGTAGAAAATCAGCATTCATGGTAAGCCATGATTCATTTTATCCAACAAGTAAAATTGTCCAATAACAGGGCAGTTACTGAGATTCAGCCAGTAGTATTGGACTGGTCATGTGATCTTAACATGTCAGCCCCCATGAGGGGACCCTCTCCATGTAGAATAAAATAGCTTATATAGCTAAGGTTATGAGTCACTTGATAGTAGAGACTTCATCTAAAGTGATTAATCATTATTTATATTTGTTTCAAAATTACTATCAATATCTTTGAGTAAAACTTTTTTAATGAGGAAAAAATAACTGAAAAATGTATTGAAAAATTGTTTGAAAACCAGAAAATGTCCAAATACTTTTTATCAGAAATATTTAACAGTATATGTATTGTTTTATTTTTAAACCTAACAAACTTGTTTTTATCAAGTGTTTTTCTTGAAAATGCCATGGTTTGATATTTTGCTATCTAATGCAAAGACAAAATAATTGTTTTAGGTGTGGCATAAATGTTCGGTAACACTTTACAATAAGGTACCATTCGTTAACATTAGATAATGCATTAATGTTAGTTAATAAAAATACTATTGTTCATTGTTAGTTCTTGTTAGTCAGTAGTGCATTAACTAATGTTAACATATACAACATTTGATTTTAAAAATGTATTACTATATATTGAAATTAACATTAACCAAGATTATTAAATGCTGTATTGTTCATTGTTAGTTAATGTTAACAAATGGAACCTTATTGTATGGTGTTACCAAATATTCAAATTTGTTTTTGGTCCACTGTATTTTTAATGGACACCCTGATCTGGATTCTTGATGAATAAGATTTTTGTCTTTGTATCACAGTCTCCTTGTGCCCTCAAACATGAAGTTGAAGAAGTGAAGAGGTATCTGCGCACCTTCAAGCTCCTTGCCTGCAATCTCTCCAAATACTTGGACTGGCATGGGACTGGCAAAATAAAGCGTGCAGACCTTCATGCGATGTTTGAGAAGGTGTGTATATATAGCTTTAGTAATGCAATGATTTTTCTATTTCATAGATTTTTCACATGCTTAAGAACTTAGTTGATACAAAAAGGTAGTGTGTACTGTGATTTGGTTTGTTTGTTTGTAGGAGGGCTTCTTACTACAACCTGAGCGGCTGGATGCACTAATGTCCTCCTTAAATAGTATGGATGGGAACTCAGTAACTGTGGCAGACCTGGCTGCTGGTATACAGGCTTGGAGTACAAAGCTTAAGGACAGGGAAAAACAAAGAACAAACTCAGGCATGTGTTGGTATGGTGTAAAAGTAGTGGCCAAAATTTGTGTGTGTATAGACTGTGTTTTGAATATGACCTTCTTCTTTTGTGTAACATCACATAACAAATTACCGGATTTAATTGAAAGCAGACAATCAAAGAGTGGTTGGGTCAAGAAGTAATCTTCAAACATATGGAATCATAAATGATCAGAGAGAGGACCAGGACGAGGTATAGCAAAATACGCATAAGCAGTTTTCCATAATACAATTACATATACAATTTTGACTTGGGCCTATAGGTTGCAATTACTGTATATATATATATCAGAGAAAATATATTTCACCAGTCCAAAAATGTATATTAATTACACTATCAGAATAGTTTTGATTAAGTCTACAATAGTATTTTTTGAATGTTGACATTTCTAGGAGGGCTTGCAGGATATTGAGGTGTTAGTGATTATGCGAAGAGTTCTGTGCAGTAAGATCCAGGACACCTTTTCTTGCCCTTCTACTCTGAGTGGCCCTATGGGGAGAGAAGTAGACCGTTACAGGAGACTTTGTTTTAGAGAATATCTGAAATCACTGGAGCAATGCCAACAAAATATTCATAATGTGAGCCAAGCCACTCTACAGAAAGGTAAAGCTACATCTTATAAATAATGTGTAAATGTAGCCCCCTCACACACATAAAAAAATACAAAGTGAAAATAGATGAAAAGCTATAGCTTAAATTGACTAAGAAACACAGGGAAATTGCACCACACTTGCACAGATACACACATTTTTATTAAAAGTAATTGTAAAAAGAAATTTAACCTCACAGTCTCCCTTTCTCTAAGTCCTGTTGCACCCCGGTGACAAGAGCATATCTAGCTGCTCCAAAATGGGAGGCAAAGATCTCTTCCCAGGCCGAGATAGACACGAACCGGGCCTGGCATCCCTCTGTACACCCAAAATGAGTAGAGTGGAAAATGAGAAAGGTGCACCACAGAAATGTCACAAAAAGGAGTACCGGTAGGTCTCTCTATGACAAATAATTCTCAACAAGTTAATATGGAGCGATGTTTATTTCTTGACCTTCTTTAGTTAAATGATCTTTAGTTAAATTATATTATGAAAACAAAAGCAGAGATTAAAAAGTTATAAACATGTCACATTGTAATATCTAGGCCTGTCTTTTTTTCTGGAATCATTGTTTTATGTTTGATGAAATATTTGTTTGTGTCTGTATATGTATGGTAGGAAGAAGCAATCAAGTCGTTGGGCAGACCCTAATGCTTTCTGGCCTGGGAGGGAAGATCATGTGCGCTTGTTCCTACCTGTGATGACACAGTCTCCTGCAATGGTTTTGTTTCAGTGCATTGAACGTACTGCTGCACCAAGTCCTGGAAACTGGCCTATAAATCATTTAGGATACTCAACTTCTGGAGTTATAGGAGCACACAAGGTGTACACCCTCTAGATCTTTTTGATTATTTTTTACCTAAACATCCCATAAAGACCTTTCTCATATTGCCAAACATGCTGATCTGCTGGCTTTATAAAATAAAAACATTCTTTACTGTGTTAAACAATCAAGCTTAACTCCAAGGACACAAATTCAAGAGACTTCAGCTTCTATTCAACTTCAGCTTTCATTTGATTTGATGCAAAAGAATTCAAGTGCAGTCTTATCAATAGGTTGTATTGTCTTAATGTAGGTTACTGTTAATTTTAACAACTATTATGTTACAGAGTTTTCTTTGTCTACTGTATTTTTGTTATTTTTTATTTTTGGAAATATTTTTTTCATTCATTATTTAATTGCTTATTCGGCCGAACATCTCATTGTAAGGAATAGAATAGAAAATAATAAAAAAAAATGTAATGTCATATGGCTAGACCGGTGAACATTTTAGGCACTGTGTATAGCTATGCAACAAGCATGGGACGCAACATAACAGGGCACAGATGGAAGTTAAAGGTGCACTCAGTAACTTTTTTTGTTTATGTTATTTTGAACTTACTCTGACTCCTAGCGGCTTGGATGCAGCATCATTTAAAATAAATCATTTTCATTTTCAGATGCCATTGTAGAAACATCCCAGCAAACACAGAACGTTCCCGTATGCTTCCCATTTGGTTATTTTTTTGGGAACCAAACAGGAACGTTCTGGGAATGTTCCCTGTAGGTTATTTTAGGTTCTATTTTTCTTAAACAAATTAAAAGGTTGCAAATGTTTGCTTTAACAGCAGTGATCAAATGCTTAATTACATGACCATTATCAGGCAGTAGAGAGCGCTCATTGATTGGCAAAGTCTTTTTTTACATTCCCATAAAGTTTCCAGAACGTTCCCCTAACCTTAAGGGAACGTTCTATTTATGTTAAGAAAACTTTACTGGATCACCAATAGGGAACTTTCTGGGAACGTTCTGGGAACCAAAAACTAACGTTCCCAGAACCTAAAATTGTTTGCTGGGATACTATTCACAGTCAGCCATGATTACTTTAATCCTTGAGTGAAAGTGTCAGATAACAGGGCAGTATTAAGATTAAGCCAGAAATATTCGGCTGGTCATGTGATCCTAACATTAAAAATACAGACAAAGGTACAGTTCAGGCATTTACAGACATTACACCATGTGAAATGGAGGATAAAACGAAACCGAAAGTAAAACAAACTGCATACTGTATAACCTGCAGCAGCACTTAATATCAAAAAATCTAAGCAAAATTTTAATGTCGAAGTAAAACACGCCAACATACAAGGATTATAAAATAATCGTACAACGCTGTGCTTTGTTAACTTGTTCATTTAGACGTGACGTCAGGAAAGTACACGACACGTGGCCGCGCTCTTGTCTACCTTTATGGTTCGCTGTAAACACCGCAGAGAGTGGACTTTAAACTGAAAAATGCGTTATTTAGGGCTTTTACATTAGATCAGCATCGTCTCTGGCTCTACTGTATAAAACTGTATATAAGCATACACACTTCAATGAAAATGAATATGGCATATTTAGTATTGGAAGACGGGACATCGTTTCAAGGCCGTCTGTTTGGGGCCAAAGCTTCAGTGTCTGGTGAAGTTGGTAAGTTAAAGAATTTCACTGGTTCCTGGATTCCAAAGCTATAAATTTCTCATTGGATAGAGTACAAGTGCTTAAAGCAATATCACTTATTTAAATAATATTGTGTTGCAATTGCAAATAGGTTTAAAATATAATCTCAGCAAAAAAAGAAACGTGATCCTCTCACTTTCAACTGCTTTTATTTTCAGCAAACGTGTGTAAATATTTGTTTAAGACAAGTTTCACAGACATGATTTGTCAGTCTTGCTGTGTTCCTGGACATTTCTGGGGGGGAATGGCCCTAGGCCCAACCCTCCGATCCAACAGGTCCCAGACATGCTCAATGGGATTGAGATCTGGGCTCTTAGCTGGTCATGGCAGAACACTGACATATCTGTCTTGCAGGAAATCACGCACAGAACGAGCAGTATGGCTGGTGGTTATAAATATAAATAGTTTATGGTTCATTGAACAAGCATGGACATTTTTTGAAACCCTTTACAATAAAGGTCTGTAAAGTTAATTGGATTTTTACAAAATTATCTTTAAAGTATCCTGAAAAAGGGACATTTCTTTTTTTGCTGAGTTTGTGTGTGTATATATATATATATATATTCACAGTTTAAGGTAATTCTGTCATTAGTGATAATCAAAACATATGAAATTTGCCATACAAGGTTAAAACATGCATAAACATTCATTTGTTTCCTTTTTTTATAATAAACCGTATATATTCTTCTCCTTAAGGCAGACAAATGGTTTTGAATTTCAGACCACTGCCATGGGTTTTCCTCAGACCCAACCATTAGTCATACATACTAATGTCATGTTATTGTATCCATAGTTTTCCAGACAGGAATGGTGGGTTATCCAGAAGCTCTCACTGATCCCACATACAGGTCCCAAATACTAATTCTGGCTTACCCACTGATTGACAATTATGGTGTTCCAGAAGATGAGGACGAAGAGTTTGGACTCCGCAAGGTGTTTTCTCCTTCATGTCCACAAAGCCTAATTAATATTACATCATTCATCTAGCACATTGCAATGCTACTATTTATTGTGGTCAATTACATTTGCAAACATCTTCTGAACACTGTTCCTCTCTGTGGTCCTCTAGTGGTTTGAATCTTCCAGAATTCACGCATCTGCTGTCATTGTTGGGGAGGTCTTTGAGAATCCCAGTCACTGTAGCTCAGCCAAGTCTTTGGATCAGTGGCTCAGAGAGCAAGGCATCCCTGGGCTGCAGGGTCAGTCAGTGTGAACACTTGTATATAATGTAGTTTTGATTCATACAAAGTAATTCAAGTTATTTGGTTTACTTTTAAGTACTTTTGAGAAATGCCAAAACATTTTTCTCATGAAATCAGGAGTTGATACACAAAATTTGATCAAAAAGATCACAGAAAGCGGAACCATGTTGGGAAAATTTGTGATGGAAGGAACTTCAGCTACTGACATTGAGTTTGTTAATCCAGACAGCAGAAATCTTGTTAAAGAAGTTTCTGTTAAAGTAGGTTTCTGTCAAAATGTCATATATGAATAAGTTGTGTTATATTTGCATAACTTAACATTTCTATTTTATTTACACCTACTTCAATAGAAACCAAGAGTTTTTAATATAAATGGCACTGTGAAGATCACTGCCATAGACTGTGGCATTAATTACAATCAGATCCGCTACCTGTGCAAGAGAGGTGCCCGGGTCACTGTGGTCCCCTGGGATCATCCTTTGGAAGCCAATGGTGAGCCATGGTCTGTGTTGAGCTAAACATTTTCTGTGAGAAAATTGCATTTTAAGAATTTTCAAATAACTTGAAAATCTCATTGTGAATACTAATTGTAATCTTAAAGATCAGTGATCAAGAAACCTGTATGTTTCTCTAGACTTTGATGGGCTATTCATTAGTAATGGCCCTGGCAATCCAGAATGCTGTAAGGAGACTATAGAGAATATACGGAATGTGGCATGTGTGGAAAACCCTAAAACTGTCTTTGGAATAGGCTTGGGTCATCAGCTTCTATCTTTGGTCATTGGTGCAAAGACCTACAAAATGAAGTAAGCAATTAATTATTTTTAATTAATTACAATGGTATGTGGATAATGAGACTTGTGTGAAGCAAAAGGTTGATTCCTTGGCCTTTCCATGGAATTCCAGTTTTCATGAAGGATTGACATGGGGTGAAATTCAGTTTATGCTTAACTCAGCAATCTTGTCAGGAGCTACTGCATTACTCTGGTCCTGGGATAAGCTCCTATGTTTTTAAACATCCTGGAACAGTTGCTTTTTTTTTGCTTGTGCTCAAGGCCTGATGAAATGCTACAGTCAATGGGCTCATTCAGGACCTGATCCAGAGACCTTTATTTTTATGTCTAAATCATTGCATCTCAATATTGTTAATCATAAAAAGTACAAAAGAATGTACTGTGCATTTCAGGTATAGTATCTGTGGTCATAACCAGACCTACATCCATAAAGGTACCGATTACTGCTTCATCACCTCTCAGAACCATAGATTTGCTGTGGATCCCCAAACTCTCCCAGAAGATTGGGATGTACTCTTTACCAATACCAATGACCAAACCAATGGGGGCATTGTTCATAACCACAAGCCGCTTTTCAGGTTAGCCTTGATGTCTTGTTTATTTGTCCTGCTTACAGCTAATGCAAAATCAATGGACATTTATGCTGTAAGACTATTTTTAGAGGTTGCTGATGAAAATGTCTAAATGGAGAACCTGTATTCTGCAAATTTCAGTGTCCAGTTCTGTCCTGAACACATGGCTGGGTCTACAAACCTAGTCAGTCTCTTTAATGTCTTTATGGACACAGTCAGAGACTCAAAAGAGGGCAAAGCTGGAAAATCAAGTGAGATGTTTTGTTTGAAGTGATAATCATTGTTTGTATAAATCTGGTGATGTGTTTGCTGGTTCCTCAAGACATACAATTTGAAATACAATTAAAAAAAAAAACAGTTATTCTTTCAATAGTTCTTACTGGGCTGCAACACAGTAAGGCGACAAGCAATAAATCCTATCTCTTCCATGCTAATATGAGTTATATTTTGTCCATTGCTTGGTTTCTATGTTTGTCACATCAGTAGCTCTGTCCACAGTGAAATCTCATTGGTCTAAAATACCATTCCACATAGCTGTGTATTAAGTTCTAAATTGTATTAAGACAAAATTCTTAATGTTTCTCTAATGACAAATGATAAGCACCTAACTCTTACTTTTAAAGTTAAGCAAAGACTGTCAGAGCATCTTAGTTTCCCTGGATCTTCTGAGACAGAAGAATTTGTTCGGCCTTGTAAAGTTCGAATTCTTAGTTCGGGAGGGCTTTCTATTGGACAGGCTGGAGAATTTGATTATTCTATTCAGGTGAGTGTCAAATCAGGAACAAAATCTGTTGAAGCCATTTGGAGTACAATTTATGGGAAAACATCTGGTTGGCAGGCGCTGAGGAAGACTGGTCAAGATCCTCCAGTAAAGATGAATGTGGACTGCATGACGTCTAAGAATCTCATTCGTTTACCTGGTGAGTACCGCCCTATCAATCCTAAATATGGTCCCCAGCTGACCTGTTACTAGTGGAATAAATATTCATAATTGGGCTGTCAATCGATTCCATTTTTTACAGAGTGACTATTTTCACTAGGTATAAATAGCACCTGCTACAGTACACAGGTCGCGGAGTTGAAAGGTTTGATCCGGGTAAATTTAACGATACTTTTTGGCAGAAGCCATAGTTTTAATGCAATTCACCATGGTTTTACTACAGTAATATGATGTTAATATAGTTTATATGTTTAAATGTTTGGTTACTATGATGTAACCACAAAAAACATGGTGATACTATGGTTACTGTATTGGAAGGTTAGGTTTAGAGGTAGGGGTTGGTGTAGGTTATCTGTGGAACTCTACATAAACACAATAATCATGCTGCAGTGATGCCCCTATACTGTATGTTATTTCATTTGGGGCGCAAATAGCATCTAACACAAATATTTGCTGCCAATTTTTAATGTTAATTAAATTATTGAAAATCTCTATACAGATTTTCTGAGAATGCCCATTAAATAACAATAATTAAATACCTAATGATTAAATTATTATTAATAGTTATATTATAATATATATATTATATATATATATATATATATATATATATATTATAAATATGATGCATTACATTATTGTTGCAGATGAGTAAAGCATTGATAAGACAAAACAAAAAGGGGCTTTAGAAGGCAATATATTGTTTATTTCCATATTATTATTATTATTTGTTATTGTTTTCTCCCTCTTTTCTCCCCAATTTGGAATGCCCAATTCCCAATGCACTCTAAGTCCTCATGGTGGCGTAGTGACTCGCCTCAATCCAGGTGGCAGAGGACGAATCTCAGTTGCCTCCGCGTCTGAGGCCAACAATCCACACATTTTATCACGTGGCTTGTTGAGCGCGTTACCGCGTAGACATAGCGTGTGTGGAGGCTTCACACTATTCTCCATGGCATCCATGCACAACTCACCACGCACCCCACTGAGAGCGAGAACCACATTATAGTGACCACGAGGAGGTTACCCCATGTGACTCTACCGTACCTAACAACCTGGCCAATTTGGTTGCTTAGGAGACCTAGCTGGAGTCACTCAGCACTCCCTGGATTCGAACTCGCGACTCCAGGGATGGTATTCAGTGTCTTTACTCACTGAGCTACCCAGGCCTTGTTTCCATATTATTGAACGTAAGCCTATAATTGGCCTACAGTCCACAGCAATCCATTTTACAGTTGAATTTGTCAATCTCTCTGAGGTAGATTTATTATAAGGACTTCGTCGATGTAAACCTGCATCGGACTGGTGCTTTTCAAGCATCTCACTTTGGTTGCGAAACATCATAGCATTTTTAGGTCACTGTGTTAAGTTAAACATAGTTTGAAACTTAGCAAAACATGTCTCAGGATCCCCGCATTCGGAATTGTGCTCCATCCATTTGTGTTTGAACACAAGTACAGGTTCTCATCTTGTGCTGTTGTGTAAAGCAAGCCTGAGTGTGGTTTGTTCTCTGTACAGAGTTTCGTTTACTGCCCCCTGCTGAAAACAGGTGCTACTTCAATCCTGAATTACTCCAATGTTAAAAATATTCCATATTATGGTCTGGGGACATGATTAATAGCACCATTTTTTTATTGCATTATTTTTTTATATAATTAATTACACTGAAATAATGCATTAAATCGACAACCCTAATTCAGAATTTTTTTTCCGTTTTGCAAAGCTATACTTTCTAATTTAGTCCATTTGTTTGATCCTAAAATTGTATCCACTAATTCATATTTGATCTTAAATAAGTAGTATGTGCCATTGTTCTTTGTATGAAGGTCTGATTGATGTCCATGTACACTTGAGGGAGCCTGGTGGCACCCATAAAGAGGACTTCTCCTCAGGCACAGCAGCTGCCCTGGCTGGAGGAATCACCATGGTGTGTGCCATGCCGAACACCAACCCTGCCATCACTGACCCAAGCTCCCTTGCTATGGCCCAGAAGGTAACATCAACACAATTTGTACATCCAAAGTACCATACAGAGGTTTTTTTTATTTATTTTTTAGCATCCTCTATGCTGTTCTTCTATGACAATGCTTTTTTATGTTTTACCCCCTACCATGAACTGGTCTAGCTTGCCATGGCTGGTTGCCGCTGTGATTATGCCCTCTTCCTGGGTGCGTCATTAGACAACGCCTCAATTCTTCCATCCATTGCAAGCTCTGCAGCTGGCCTGAAGATGTACTTGAATGACACATACTCCACTTTGAAAATGGACAATGTTTCAATATGGATGGAGGTAAGTAAAAAATTAGATTTCCCTGTTGAAATGACTATGTTATGTTTTGGTGATGTTCAGTGTACAACAAATACTGTAGACTATCACCAAACCAGCATAAACCAGCCTGGAAATGAATGCGAATCTGAGCTGGTCTTTTCAGCAAAGTTGATTTTTTATGCTCCTAAATTGAATTCAAATTTGACATGTCTTGCTTGTTTATTATGGATATCACAGTTACCACAAAACCATCTTTTGCAGCACTTTGAGAAGTGGCCAAAGCACCTGCCAATTGTGACACATGCAGAGAAACAGACTGTGGCAGCCGTCTTAATGGTAGCACAGCTGTATCAGAGACCTGTTCACATCTGCCATGTTGCCAAGAAAGAAGAGGTTAAGAATGCATGGGATATGTGCTTTGACTTGTTTGATACAAGTTCCTGCATTTTGTGTATTAATGCATTACTAACTCATGTCTCGTTTCTTAGATTCTGATCATCCGAGCTGCTAAACAAAAGGGGATCCAGGTGACGTGTGAAGTTGCCCCTCATCATCTCTTCCTGTGTGAAGATAATGTGCCTGTCATTGGGAGCGGTAGGGCAGAAGTACGGCCCATGCTGGGAACACGAGAGGACATGGAGGCATTGTGGGAAAATTTAGATATCATAGATTGTTTTGCTACCGACCATGGTAATAACATGTACAAATTGCTGAGATTCACTATCTGTTTTACCATGCAACAAAATTTGATTTAAAGTTATAAAGAATTATAATGAGTGTTGTTGTTAGGCAATTGGTCGAGTCCATTCTTGAGCAAGTGTTGGAGGTCATTAACTGTCTTGTGAATTTGCAGCTCCTCATTCAGTAGATGAGAAGAACTCAGAGAAACCACCTCCAGGTTACCCAGGGCTAGAGACCATGTTGCCTCTTCTGCTTACAGCAGTCAATAAGGGGTGCCTCACCATTGATGACATTATTAAGAGGCTTTACGAGAACCCCAGAAGAATATTTGCTCTCCCTCCTCAAGAGGACACCTACGTAGAGGTATCTCAATAAAAGATGGGTTAAAGGTTTTAAAGTTCATGCTGGTTGCTTTGTGGATGCAGTGTTTTGTGTAAATGTCTTTGATGGAGGGAAGAGAGACCCTGATGATCTTCTCACCTGTCCTCACTATCCTCTGCAGGGCTTTGCGGTCTGAAAGGGTGCAAGTCCCAAACCAGGCAGTGATGCAGCTGCTCAGGATGCTCTCAATAGTCACTTTATAGAATGTAGTGAGGATGGGGGGTGGGAGATGTGGTTTCCTCAGCCTTCGAAGAAAGTAGAGACGCTGCTGGGCTTTCTTGGTAATAGAGCTGGTGTTGAGGGACCAGGTGAGGTTCTCCGCCAGGTGAACACCAAGGAATTTGGTGCTCTTGACGATCTCCACAGAGGAGCCGTCGATGTTCAGCAGAGAGCAGTCACTCTGTGCTCTCAACAACCATCTCTTTTGTTTTGTCCACATTCAGAGACAGGTTGTTGGCTCTACACCAGTCCGCTGCACCTCCTCTCTGTATGCTGACTCGTCGTTCTTGCTGATGAGACCCACCACGGTCGTGTCATCTGCGAATCTGATGATGTGGTTCGAGCTGTGCATTGCTGTACAGTCGTGAGTCAGCAGAGTGAACAGCAGTGGACTGAGCACACAGCCCTGGGGGGCCCCAGTGCTCAGTGTGGTGGTGGTTGAGATGCTGTTCCCGATCCGGATTGACTGAGGTCTCCCAGTCAGGAAGTCCAGGATCCAGTTGCAGAGGGAGGTGTCCAGGCCCAGTAGATTCAGCTTTCCAATCAGGTGCTGAAGAATTATTGTGTTGAATGCTGAGCTGAAGTCTTTGAACAGCATTTGAGTCCTTTAGTGTTCGTATGAGTCCTTTTTATCTAGGTGGGTGAGGGCCAGATGGGTGGCGATGACATCATCTGTTGAACGGTTGGGACGATACACAAACTGCAGTGGGTCTAGTGAGTGGGGCAGCTGGGTCTTAATGTGCCTCATGACGAGCCTCTCGAAGCACTTCATGATGAGGGTGTGAGTGCGACGGGATGGTAGTCATTGAGGCAGGACACTGAAGACTTCTTTGGCATTCGTCACGATGGTGGTGGCCTTGAAGCACGTTAGTACGATGACACTGCTCAGAGAGAGTTGAAGATGTCAGTAAGAACATCTGCCAGCTGGTCTGCACATCCTCTGAGCACTCTGCCAGGAATGTTGTCTGGTCAGCAGCCTTCTGTGGGTTGACTGTACATAGAGTTTTCCTCACATCAGCCGTGGTAAGACAGAGCACCTGCTCGTTGGGAGGAGGGGTGGTCTTCCTCGCCACCACGTCATTCTTTTTCCCCCAATTTGGCAAGCCCAATTCCCAATGCGCTCTAGGTTTTCATGGTGGTGTAGTAACTCGTCTCAATCCGGGTGGTGGAGGACGAATCTCAGTTGCCTCCGCATCAGAGACCATCAATTGGCGCATCTTATCATGTGGATTGTTGTGTGCATTACCGTGGAGACCTAGTGGGTATGGAAGCTTTGTGCTATTCTCCGCGTCATCCACACACAGCTCACCACGTGCCACACCGAGAGCGAGATCCACATTATATCAACCACAAGGAGGTTAACCCAACGTGACTCTACCCACCCTAGCAACCGGGCCAATTATTTGTTTAAGAAGCCTGACTGGAGTCACTCAACACACCCTGGATTTGACCTTGTGACTCCAGGTGTGGTAGTCAGCATCTGTACTTGCTGAGCTACCCAGCCCCCCAAAAGCTCCCATCTTAATTTTTCCTTTTTCCTTATAAGAGCTTTTATTCTTATGTTATTTATTTTTATAGTGTTGTTTTTATTTATGTGATGTACAGCGCCTTGAGAATGTATGCTAGGGCTGTGTGATAGGACGATGTAATCTTTAATCAATGATATCTGACAATTATCCCGATGCTGATTGCGACATTCATTGACAGATTATTATCGACAATATCAGTAAATTACAAAACCATGAAGCAGGGAAGTTGCCAAATATATTAATTTGTAGCCCAGGGGGGGCCTGTGTAGCTCAGTGAGTATTGACGCTGACTACCACCCCTGGATTCACGAGTTTTAATCCAGGGTGTGCTGAGTGACTCCAGTCAGGTCTCCTAAGCAACCAAATTGAACCGGTTGCTAGGGAGGGTAGAGTCATATGGAGTAACCTCCTTGTGGTCACGATTTATTGGTTCATGCTCTCAATGGGGTGCGTGGTAAGTTGTGCGTGTATCGCAGAGAATAGCATGACACTCATGTGGAGACTCACATGCTTTGAGTCTCCGCAGTGTCATGAACAGCGCAGATTGACTGTCTCAGAAGCGGAGGCAACTGAGAAATGTCCTACACCACCACGAGGACCTAGTAAGTAGTGGAAATTGAGCATACCAAATTGGGGATATAAGGGGAGAAAATTTAAAATAAAACAAATAGTAGCCCAGGGTATGAAGTAAGTACCTGACTAATGCAGGTAGCCTACATCATGCGCATGGTGGGTATACTTGCACATCTACCTACCATTGTGGCAGGCTAATTGTAAGACATCTCAGAATGACACATGACATGAAATGCTGGTAGACACAAAGACGTGCTTGAAGTAACACACTTTATAATATTTTGAATAACAGACGAATGAAAACTTGTGTGTCTCTGATTCACAATTTGTTCAGAGACGTGCAGCGGGAGCGTGTCTCGCTGAACATGCACATTTATAGTGTTCTCTTTCTAACTTGTTCGGTATTTCACTAAAGGAATGCCCCAGGCATGACTGATTATAGAAGCTCCAATAACACAACATCTGTCATGATTGACAGACCAATCGCTGCAACTCTTAAGAAGTCCCAACTCCCTAACATAAACCACAGCTACTTGTTGCTGCCTCATTCTCGCTCTCTTCCCCGTGGAATATTTTGGAAACTGCCCTCTGCAGACGCACTAGGATTTATTGTTCAACGGTTTGATGATGGAGCCACTAGTAATGTCCAAAAGCATTAGATCTTTTTCTGCAAGCTTGTGGAGTGGCAATTACCTCTCTATAGTGAAGTAAAGTGTTTAATAAATTAAGTAATCACACAGTCGTTTAGAATATCTTGTGTTTTTAAATCCAAAAGGATCTCTTTGTCAACGGCAATACCAGCAGTGATGACAGCCGACTCATCAGACAGCTTGATCTTATTCTTTTCTCTCTTGAATTACGTACAGCACTTAAAGCGTGATTGCGTCACTTAGGGCCAGCTAGAAGTCCTCGCCCGGGAAATATCCTAAAGATCACACACACCAAGAACAAATAAATCAATCTGATTGGCTGATGAATCTGACAATCTGACTTTAGTTGCCTATTAATTTGCACTGTTGAGGGATTCTGAAGAAATTCTGAAGGTCTAATGGGGTGGAGCTCAGACTGTATTTGTGAAAGTTTGCTTGTAAGCATCAAGGAATAAATTCTGACTGGATAAACTTTTAGTTTTTCTCTATTTGTTTGTAGATTAATTACGAGTGGAAACCGATTAAAAATACATAGGCAAAAAGGTGATTGAGAATAAAAAAAAATATATATATTTATTTATTTGTCATGTTAGGCCAGCAGAGAAGGCTTTGCTGGCCCTGAGAATTCTCCACTAGCGATTGGTATGTAAATCTTGTCAGACATTGTGTTATTGGAGCTTCCATAATCAGTCACACCTGAGACGTTCCATTAGTGAGATACCTCACTTCATGTTATCAGAGAACTGGGGTTACGTGAAAAGTTATCACTTTTTTTTGGTTTTGTCTGAAAACTGTTTGCAAAAATAGTGTCCTCTATGCTGCAAATAACATCAGACCATATCAGGAGGTGCTTGAAGTTTAGTTCGCTTATTTTCACGCATTCGTGTTTAACATGCATTTTGACCATAATTCTGCAGATTCACTGTCAACCTAAACAAGTTCACCTTGAACCTAAAATGCATTTATATTTAAATTATTATTATTATATTTAGATTTATAATTGTCTTTAGATCTTAATTTGTATGAGTTATTTTCCACCTGTTGTAGACATAATTTTGTGTGAAGGCAAATGGAAGAGTGGTTATATAATATTTTTTTTTGACCTTTTCGTTATTTGAATTTATTTTTAGTTTTGCTTGAAGTGAAATTTGAATTTAGAAATGTATTTAAGTTTTTTGTGTTTTAATAAATGTATTTAATTTATAAAGCAAAATCAGTAAAGCAAGAATATTCACCAATCCCTTGGCAAGAAGTTGGCAATGTAATGGGATATCACGATATTTAAAAAAATATATTTGTTGTGAACATATTTCTTACATATCACCCAGCTCTGAGGTACACTATTAAAAAATACGCCATAGAAAAATTGTTTATTTGTAGTAGTAGTATTATAAATAGTGGCCTTATATAAGAATTTTGAAAGCAATCCTTGAACTTTCCAGGTGGATTTGGAGCAAGAGTGGATAATTCCGAAGCACATGCAATTCACAAAGTCTAAGTGGACGCCCTTTGAAGGCATGAAAGTGAAGGGAAAAGTCATGAGGGTGGTGCTCAGAGGAGAGGTGGCCTATATTGATGGACAGGTGCGCTAATGCTCATTTCTGTTAAATGCCATTTTTTTATAAAGACAGTAGAGAAGGATCTGTACATTTTTAGGAAAGAAAGGAGTACTGGTATCGGGACACACCACAGGATGGATTCAAACTTGTGTCTCCCACATAGTTACCGAATTGGGAACTTGTCAGACCATAGCTTCACAATATATTTCTGTCTAAAAGAAAGACCTTTTTTCCTTTTTCTGTTCCTTTTTCTCCTAAGATGTTGGCACAACCAGGTAATGGTCACGATGTGAGGTCATTGTCAGCAGTCTCCACAGGAGCACCTGAGACATTAAAGAATGCACCTAAGGTAATGCACAGACAGACAATTGTTGTCAGTATACTAGGGCAGTTGATTTAACGCATTCATTCAGTGCGATTCATTTTATTAAAAATAACGCGCTAAAAAAATTTACGCAATTTATCACAATCCCCCTGGATTGTAATAAGGAAGATTCCTGAGAAATGCAAGCTTGTAGTACCACCTGTTTACTCCAGAGGGCAGTAATTGAAATTTCAGCTGTGTTGCAAAACGCAGTTTATACAGTGAAGAAAACAACCTTCAGCAGCAACAACACAGACATGCATTACGTTCTTGCATTCAAAACATTTGATGGAGCACAAATGCGAACTAAGGGATCTCAAGATGAAGAAGAAGAAGTGTTCTAAGTATTAAACTATATTTAACTTGACACAGTGACCTAAAAAATGTATGTTTATGGTGCAACGCACCCGAGACATTACGCAAGCATGTCTGATGCTTGTTGAAATCGACGGGTCCTTAAACAAGCCCTCATAATAAATCAAACACTGATTGACAAATTCACTTGTGAAATGGATTGCTGTGAACTGTATGCCAATGATTGATTTATGATCAATAATATGGTAGTTAATTCTGGAATTTAATCAAGGATGGACTTCAAAGACACTGGTCACTAATCTTGCAGTTCAAACACAATCACTGTCTAAATACTGACCCTTAGCACTTAATAAGTTTAATATTTTTTTTAAATCATGTTTTTTAACTATAAATAATTCTTATTTACATTATTCATGATGTTAGCCAGAGGGGAACTGGCCCCCCACAGTGAGTCTGGTTTCTCCCAAGGTTATTTTTCTCCATTAACCATCATCTTTTGGAGTTTTGTGTTCCTTGCCACAGTCGCCTTCGGCTTGCTCACTGGGGTTAATACAATTATTATTTAATTATTTTTAAACACTATAAAGAATCATATCTTATCTAATTCCACAACAAGGCTCCAAACAAAAAATCAATTAAGGAGCCATTGGCTCCTATAGGGGGAAAAACAGGCGCAAAATATTTTCATTTTTAACTCCTTCCATTCCTTTTCGTCCCGCAGCTCACATGCAAGAAAAACTGCACATGCTAACAGTGTAGTCAGTGGAGCATTCTTCGCAATTATGTGATCACGTGCATTTTTTATGCTCGTTACTGTCACCGTGTTTTCTCAGTCTCTTTTTTTTTAAATGGTTAGTTCCTGCAATGAACTCCGTTTTCCCCGCTATTTCTTTGATATAAACTTTTGTAATGTATCTCGGGAAATGTAATGCAAATTTTAAAATCAAAGGGAGTAAATTTTTACTGTCGCCAATGGCGACCTTGACAGAAATTACACTCGCAAATAAATTTATTTGGTCATAAATGCGACCATTTTTAGTCGCAGTTTGGAGCCCTGCACAAGGATGATGATTTATCGACTTTATAGACATTACATTTTTATCGTCTGTTAATGCTGAACTTCTGTAAAGCTGCTTTGAAACGATGTATGTTGTGAAAGGCGCTATACAAATAAAATTGACTTGACTTGACTTGACTAGTAAACAATACATTGTATTCTAAAGCCGCTTTTTGTATTGTCTTATCAATGATGAATTCTTCTGCCACAAGAATGTAATACATTTTTATTATCTGAATATATATATATATATATATATATATATATATATATATATATATATATATATATATATATATATATATATATAATTATTTTTTTTTTTTATTTTTTTTTTTATATATATATATTTAAAGATAACTATGTAGCCTATAATTATTTCATCATTATATATTGAATTATTGTTATATGAGGGGCTTTCTCAGCAAATATTCGTATATGCGATTAAATGCAATTAATTGCGATTAATTAATCGGGACATCATGTAATTAATTAGATAAAAAAATGTATTGATTGACAGCCCTACAATATACAGTATGATATTGACAGTGTGATATGGCAGTATAACGATATCCAAGCCTCTAAATGCTAGTGGTGCCACAGTATAGAAAAACATACATGGTTATTAAAAACTTGAATCAATCAAAAGTTTAAACTTGAACAATTTGTATCAAAGTTATAAGTGCAATAACATAAAATAATAAACAATAATATATAAGAACTGCATTTATAATGTGTAATTTTCAGTTCTTTGTGAAAAAAAAAAAAGTTGAAACATTTTTGAAACAGTTTAGTATTGGAGATAGAATAGCTAATTGATTGAATTAATACTCAAAATTAAGCAAACATCCTTTGGAATTTGCAAACTGTGAAAATCTATTATTACAGATTTAATGCTAATTCTTTACCTTAGAACCATGCTTCCTCAATTGGTGCCCACAGCCAGACAGCCACGCCCAGGAAGTTGGAACCCACTATTCACAGCTTGATTAAGAGTGCCGAAAAGGAAGAGGCAACATCTAAAGAAGCAGCTGTTTTAAACAGAGCAGTGGTGGAGTTCATTTGTATTGACCAAATACCAATATCTACAGTGGAAAGATCTGGATTTATGCAACTATTAGAGAAACTCAATGGCAAATATGAACTGCCCAGCAGAGACTTTTTCATGAACAAAGAAGTGCCAAAACTATACTCAGAAACTAGAGAGACAGTAAAGGGAGAACTTGAAGGGATTGGATGCTATGCCTGTACCACAGATCTGTGGACCAGCAGAACAATGCAGTCCTACATGACTGTAACCATTCAGTTCATAACAAAAAATTGGCAGATGCAGTCATGGTGCCTGGGCTGTGCAGAACTTAATAGTGACCACACAGCAGAGAGCCTGAAGGAGGCATTTAATGAGATGTTGGGAGATGAGTGGGGTCTCAATTTACATCACATGGCAGGAATTACGACTGATAATACCTCAAATAACACGAAGGCCTTCTTCGATTACAACTGGATTCCTTGCTTTGGGCATAATCTTGACTCGGCTATTCATAAAGGCCTCAATGTTGATTATGTAGGCACAGTGTTGTCTCGGCTTAGAGCAACTGTCTCTACTTTTTCAAGATCCTTTAAGTTGACAAGACAGCTGGAGTCAAAACAGGCAGATCTTGGTCTACCAAAACACAAATTGCTACATGATGAACCTTTATGTTGGGTGTCATCATATGACATGGTGGACCGCTTTTTAGAACAGCAACAAGCTGTTCATTCTGTGTTAGCTGATAACAGAGATAAGTGGCATCTCATGCCAAAGGAAATTGACATTGCTACAATAGAGGTGTTGAGAAA
Organism: Moxostoma hubbsi; assembly: GCA_032164185.1. Taxonomy (NCBI): domain Eukaryota; kingdom Metazoa; phylum Chordata; class Actinopteri; order Cypriniformes; family Catostomidae; genus Moxostoma; species Moxostoma hubbsi. The sequence goes on from JAVLUX010000010.1 coordinate 15,039,825, forward strand.
TGTTCTTGGTCCTTTAAGGGATTTCACTTGTGCATTAAGTGGGCAGCAGCATACCACAACATCCTCGGTGCTCCCACTGCTCTTCAAGGCTGAATCAATTTTAACAGTATCTGACTCTGACAGCCAACTAAGTTCTCACATCAAGGATTGTGTGAGATGTGATTTACAAAGCCGATACAATGGAGAAGACTTGCGGGCAACTTTGAACTGTGCCACATTTTTGGATCCAAGGTTTAAAGACACCTTTGTGTGTAAAGGACAAAAGCTGGAAGAGCAGTTGCAGCAGAAAGTTGAAAATGTGGCATGTACAGTCTCGAAAAAAGAAGTAACATCACACACAGCTGAGGATGATGTTATATGCTCTGCAGATCGACAGGTAGGATTACATTGAAGGTTCCCACTGTCATGAAAAAACTAGAAATATCAGGGATTATATTTTAAATTCAATATTTTAAAATTGTGTTTTCCAGGCCTAAAAAAGTAATGGAAATTACTATGGGGGTATTTACACTTGGTCATTTCATTTGTTTTTACTGATCGGATTGCTATCCGATCATGAAAAGATGCCCTCCAAGAAGGATTCGAGACATATAACCTCCGGAGGTGGTTTGAGATGCATTCCATTCGAAACTCGGTCAAGTGTAAATGCACCTGGCTGTTCAAGACACATAATTAAAATTTACTCTGCCAAAACAGTGTTACGTCACCATTGGGAAAGTGTGAAACATGAGAGCTGTATGCAAGTATTTGCATAGGGCTCACATTGCACAATAAATAATGCCAAATTAAGAAATGGATGCACATTGTAGAAGAGAGAATTTTTTTCTTAATTTATTTGATGCAGATTGTTGAAGAAAATGAAACTAAACAATGACAATGTGCGCAACTGACGTGCATGACCATCTTACCTACAAGAAGGCCCAAGGGCAATCGGATAGAAATCTGATCAGTAAAAATGCATGATGTGACCAAGTGTAAATACCCACTAAAGTGTATATACATTTTAAAAGTTACCCTCTGTTCTAAAACATTTCAGATACTGTTGATATTGCTCTTGTGCTGAGGAAAACTTGCTCTCAAGCCATAGTGATGTATAAGCAAATTTTGCTTTTGAGTCAAATGTTGTTCAAACCAGTGCACAAATTGTTTTGAATGATTCATTAGAGAATCAGCCTCAATTTGAATGATTTTTAAATATTGTCATCCACAAACGACTGAAAAAGTCAAAAATTCTTTGGTCAAAAAATGTGGGAGTGCACTCTGTCTATTATGGATGTCTGCATAAATTGTAGAAAATAAAGTACATTGTATAAAATTGCAATTGCAACCCAAATAACTGTTCACATATTTAATTTTACTTTATGTAACTGTTATGTATATTATTCACAGCAAAAACTAAGGAAAGAATTGGCAATATACCACAAAGTACCTGAGATCGACACAGAAAACGACCCGCTTGATTGGTGGAGAGAACATGAGGACAGCTTGCCATTCCTGTCAATGATTGCAAGGAGGTATCTTTGTCTCTCCGCAACAAGCTGTGCATCAGAGCGCAGTTTTAGAACCTCAGGTTATACATGTACTCCACACCATACAATGCTGACATCACAGCATGCTGATATGCTTGTGTTTCTTGCTAAAAACCTGCACCAGGTCAAGAAATTGAACATGTAAACTGGTAAAGCACTTATGGGCACTTTAGCCAAGTTGTTTTGAAGGATTATGAATTTACATTTTTGAACTTTTAAATGAAATTCTGATCTAATTTTTAACTTCCCAGGTGCACAGTTGTTTTGGAGTTGATAATTCATGTTCAGTTTTTAAAAGTTGTCATGAGAATTTGCATGTGAATCAAATTTGCATTTAAGGATCTGAGTCTATTAAAAATAACCTGTGTGTTATTTGAGAGGTGTCTATGGCAACTTTGTTGCAATCTCATTAGATGGTGTGTTTTCTTTTTTTTAAATAATTTCATCTATATTAACACATTTATCATATGTACTCTTTATATAATTTTATATAATCGGTTTTACTTTGACACTTAACAAAGAAGTAACTTTCCATTCCCTTTACTTGTTATAAGAACATTTGTATTCAATAAACTCAGCTATTTACTTAACACTCCTGCTTCTGCCCTTCTTCTGCATTTGCCTGTTGGTTGGTAAAATATTTACCTTGTTTTTTGCCTAATGTAAATGTTAAAGTGTTTCATTTGTGAAATTCAATTTTGGAGCTAAAATATCAGTGTGCGTACATTTACTCTGTTTTTACTCATCTTATTGCATTGTTGTCAAGTTAACACTTCTATGTGGAAATTATAGAAAAGTGTGCACATCCAAACCAAGTTGGGCACAGGTGCAGGACTTGACCAGCTTTAAATATCAGACAAAATTTGATACTTCCTGATGGAGAGAGAGATCTAGAGACAAAGTAAGCTAAATCTAACAATCTTGTTTTATGATGGAATGATGTTGCTGAACCAATGTATATCAATTACATATATTTATCTTATTTGCATTTTTTAGAATGTTTTCATCATTCAAAAACCTTTATGTAGGATGTGCTGCTATAAAATCAGAGCTATACATAAACAGATCTCAAATTCACTGTACTTTAACCACAATCTCTCTTCTTCTATAACGAAAACTACAGCCATGTTGGAATTTATAAACACTGTCGTGTGAATTTTCTATAATGCTTTAGTTTAGTTTATTTAGCACCATAAGAAGTATAGAAGAATACAAATCAGAAAAGAGATGTGCATGAGAGGTTTGAAAATCTAATGGGCTTATGTGAATACCTCACCTTATCAGTGACATTCATTTACTGCGTCTTAGATTAAAAAGTAAAATAAAGTAAACATTTGAGTTAATAAATGCACTTGCAATTTTTAAACTTGTCTGCTTACAGTGCTTGTATGTATGTATGTGTGTGTTGTTTCAATAGAGCTCTGTTGTTATTCCATACACCAGCTTATTTGCATTAGGAAGTATAAAGCATAGCTGTAAGATTTGTTTGCGCTTGTGTGGTTGGTGCCAGCGTGTCAGTTTGATACCAATATGTAGATTAGGGCACCTGTAAAATATTAAAATGTGAAAAGCTCACTGTAATAGAGAGCTGTCAAGGACGAAGAGATGTCACGATTACTTTGTCCACTCCTGTCAACTCGTGAGAATGGCCTTCTTTGCAGTTTACTAAGTCATGACTGCAGTGTAAGTACACATTTGTTCATTAATTTTTTTCCCTTCTCTAACTATCTCTTTATTTGTAGTATTATTTTTTGTTTTGTTAAAAGCAGTCATATTTATGTCAGTCCTTATAGGGTATTTGCATAGATGTCTGTGACTATAGTACCTTCCTTTATTCCTGTATAAAAACAACAAAAAAACAACTACTTTGTTTTAGTATTTTTGAGGTGCGATCACTTGGATATTGATGCTGTATGTTACGTTACAATGGTCTCATATACATGGATACGTTTTTATGTTACAAGTTATGTCAGTTACACGGGTAGAAATGGCTGCTATTCTATTGCCAACAGCAAGATTTTTATTTTTATGTGTAAGAATTACATTTTTCTTTCTAACGGAAAGTTGCCAGGGTTCAAACCGCATCCTGGAAATCCTGGAAATCCTGGAAAACCTAGAATTTTGCAATACAGCTTTCCAGTCATGGAAAAGTAATGGAAAATGAGGAAAATACCTTAATGTCCTGGAAAATATATTTGTATAAAAAACTATTTGATTGTGTCACTGACAAGTTTTTGTGATATGTACAAGTATTGATATAGTGCAATTTGTTTTATTTCTGCAGCACATTCAGACTATATATTTATTTGAAAGAAATCACTTTTTGGGGTTTAATAATCACACTGGGACATGTAGCAAACTGCTAATCCAGAGGTGAGAAACTACTGTCAAAAACACACAGAAATGCCAATATAAAAGCTTGATTAAAATGGACACGTGAAATGGGAAAATAGATAATTTTCTCTGCAAATGAATAATAATAAAAATAATTATTATAATAATAATAATGTATTAAAGCAATAACTCATATGTGATGTTTGTTGTGCAGCACTTCATTTGACTAAAATAATTCAAAGTTATGTTGAAAAATTTAATTAAATCTATTTTCATTTGACTACAATTAATTTTATTAGACACCATTTTGATGATGATGAAATTTAATTAAACGGTCTAATATGGAATTTAAAAAAAAATAAAAAATAACCACAATTTTATGACCTCTTGTGTGTCTTTGCTTAAATATTACAACCGTGTGGCACAATAGATGTCCTGGAAAATTGTGCCTTGAAAAGAGTGGGTACCCTGAGTAGCACATAAAGTATTCTGTGACTTATGCTCTAGCTGTTCACTATTCTGGTTTGCCATTGAAATGTATTGTGGCTTTGCTAATATTGTTTATGATAATTTGCTTGTGCTTTTTCTTATTTGTCAATCACTTTGGAGTAGGGTCTGTTAAATGAATAATTGCAAACGTAATGTGAATCTAATTTAATGTTGAGTTTCAGTATACCAATAATACATAACACTAGTAAATTATTACATATAATATTTGTAATATTAAAGACTCTTTGACAGAGAATGTTATTTTCAGACTGATTTGTTTATTGGTTTTTGTTGTGTAAGCCCTCTTCCTCCATTACTATTTTACAGATACTGTACATTGTACAGCCACAACTGTGCTACACACTGCATTGTTTGTGAGGCTATTACTATTGCTATTGTATATGTGGTTGAATGCATAGTTATGTTAAAAATGTGTTATTGCTCGTCTGTGAATATACACTGTATATACACTCTGTGCACTTTATTAAGAACACTACGGTACTAATAAAGTGTCAGACGTGGTCTTCTACTGTTGTAGCCCATCTGCCTCAAAGTTCGATTTGTGGTGCATTCTGAGATGCTATTCTGCTCACTACAATTGTACAGAGTGGTTACCTGAGTTACCGTAGACTTTCTGTCATTTTGAACCAGTCTGGCCATTCTCTGTTGACCTCTCTCATCAACAAGGCATTTCCATCTGCAGAACTGCCGGTCACTGGATGTTTTTTGATTTTGGAACCATTCTCAGTAAACTCTAGATACTGTTGTACATGAAAACCCCAGGAGATCAACAGTTGTAGAAATACTAAAATCACCCCATCTGGCACCAACATCATTGCCAAACGATTGTCTGATTAGATAATCGCAAGAATATGTAGGAGTACAGGTGTTCCTAATAAAGTGTAAAGCGTATAGACAGTACACTATATACACACACAAACTACGTATTCACAACCAGACTTTCACACTATGTATGTGTATATTACAGATATTAGCATGCAGTGTTGTCCAGCTGGTTATTGCAAACCCTCCACAGAAAAAAGAGTGGAAAATTCACAGTTTTGGAATTGTATGTCTGGTGCAAGATAAAACCCTGCATTCAACATTCATGAGGCTCTATTGTCTTAAGGTGAGGCTAACAGACATTTAAGAAAATGTATACAGACATTTGCCCCTTCAAACATGTCTTTATGTTTGTAGTTAAGTTGTGTTGTGTTTTGCTCTTTAGTATCTAAAACTGAATTCTTTATTTGTGAGTGGACACATGACCTCACACCCCTAGAGTGCAGAGGAGTCGCAGTTTAATGGGATGTCAGTTTTTTTTTTATTATTATTCACATGTGGAATTTTCCTATGGTGCTGATGTTAATTTTAGGCCTCTGTCTCTGCAGAAGGCCAAATTGGTATGGGAACAGGAGTTGTATACACCGTTTGAGTACTCAGAGGCTTGTCCTTACTTCCACACCTTCCCTGGTGATGTGAGTGACATGCCCACTGTTTTTAAACTCTGCTTAAATCTAATCCTGTCGTGGGTATCTTTGAATTTAGCATTAACATGTTCAATATGTGTGCTTATGTTTATTTGCATGGAGGTACTTATTTACATGTTTGTCTGTGTGTGGATATATAGGAGTGTCGTACAGGACTGAACTTTGCTGATGAGGAGGAGGCAAAGAAGTTCTACATAGCTGTGCAGAAGCAGATCAGTGACAACAAAGGTCTGCACATCTACGCATAACACTTCTTTTTGGAAAATAACATTAAAACGTGCCTCAATGAAGCCTGCTGTTTCTCACTTCTCCAGCAGCTCAATCGGTGCTTACACGCAGTTACAGTGTGGGGTCAGTTTCTGAATGGAAAGAAAAGCTAGACAACTGTCTCAGAGGATCTGCAATGAATAAGACGTGAGAAGAAATACATACACACACATCCAGATAGACTTAAGATCATATTCAGACATCAAGGTTCATGAAATTTGACTGTGTGTAGGTGAATTGAAAGGGATATTAGACCTACTAAATTTAAGTGTGATGCAAATTTAAATAACTTGCTCAACTTAGGGTGAAGTTTACACTTTTCATTGTTTAGAGATGAATTTGTTGCTAATAATATTATTTTGTGAGTAAATTTATACATATGGAAGGAGACAATGAAAAAAAATCTTGATCAGTATTTTTCATGTTTTCATGTAAAAATATGTAAAAATCTAAATATAAAAGATTAACTGACTAAAGAAGCAAAATTGCATCTGATATTAACTTAACTTAAGTGTATGCTTTACCCCATTGTCATTTATTTCTTGGTTTAGGAATAAATCTAACAAAGCTAGTGAGGTTTCTGTGTAAAACCAACAAAAAAAGAAGTTCCCCTGTCTGTCGCTCACTTCGACGTTGTGTTGAAGAAGCGACACTAGGGGTCTCTCTTGAGCGCCGAATATGCCTCTGATCTATGAAAAAAGGCCAATGAGAAGTTGGCAGACAGTATTTGCATACCCTGCCCCCGGACATACGGGTATAAAAGCGGGGAAATACGTCGAGTTCATTCAGAAATTTTCTTTGGAGTTGATGGTTGTACAGCGAGCTGCGAGTCACACACCCATTCCTGTTCCTCTGACTCTCTCTGCTGTTGGATCTACGGCGCACTACAGCGGCTTTCTCCTTCCTTGCACGGCAGTGCAGTATGCCCCTGGGCGCTTCGACAGTGCAAGAGCATATTAAAAGAGTGATATTTCTTTTAAAAGAGCAATACACATGCCATTCTGCCCCTGTGTAGTTTCTGGATACGGTTGATTTCTCATAAGTCATAAGAGCTGCCTCGCATGCCTGGGCTGCAATCACACGCAGGCAGCGTTTTATGAATGGTTCATGTTCTCAGTGCGAGAACATAGCCATGGCAACATTGTGGTCACGACTTTCTTTTGTCATGAGAGTCACTTCAGCCGCCCCCTGCGCCTCGCCTCCTTCCTACGGGATTGGGGCAGGTGCCACGGGCGATGAAGGCGATTTGGGGATAATGACGGGTTCCGTTTTGCCGTGTAAACCCCCTCGAACCACCCGCCTCCCCGGCACGCTTGCTTGCTTCCCCGAGCTCGGGATAAGTGCAGCCCGCGTCACGGCCGGCCGGCCGGTCCCTTGTGCTCCTGGATTTGGATGACATCGAGACGCTGCATCGGAGAGCGTTACAACGGCGTCTGCTCGCCCAGTCTGAGCTTGATGCGCAGAGGTCCGCTATGCTTTCCCGGGCTACCGCGAGCACGAGGCTGGATCTGTAAACCCCGCCCCCCCTGCGGCTACTTGATTGGTTCCGCAGGCATGTGCGCCTCTCACAGCCGCACCCCCCCGGTTCCTTTCTTCCCGGACGTGCATGACAAGTTGAGTAAGCCGCGGCTTCCTCACTCCTCTGCTCTCACTACCCTCGATGGTGGAGCGGTCCCAGACCGCTTCCGCCCTGCACGCCATGGCCCCTCCTGCAACCAACCCCAGGCCAATGTGCTTCAAAACTTGCACTTGGGTAGTCCTGTTCTTGATGTGCTGCAGGAACTGCACTCAATGACCGATCACGCCCCCCCCGGGCCACGAAGGTCAGAAGCGCCAGCACTCGAACGGGTGATGGCCACCCTTGTGGTCCAGAAACGCAATCTATGGACTGGACCTAGTCGAAATCCGGGAGGTAGACAAGGCATGCCTTCTCGAACGCCCCTGTCTCCCAGCTCCGTCCATTCGGCAGCACCATTGACGACTCCGCCCAGCAGTCCTCAGTGGTGAACCAAACGGAGGCGATTTGACACATCCTGCACGCCGCAAACCTGCCGCCATGGGCCATGCCCCGTCTGCTCACCGAGGGCGTCCCCCTGCGGCTAAGAAACAACTGCTCTGCCTCAACCCTGGCCCAGTTCTCAGCCCACGCGTCAAGCACCCCACAGGAAGCAGACGCCCCCCGTCTCACGGACCCCCTCGAGGACCCGGAAGGCTCCCAGCCGTTCCTGAGATGGACGACCCAGAGACCAAGACGTTAGCTCCAGAGCTTGTAAGCAGACCAAACCCCCCCCCCCCCCCAGACGGGGCTGCAGTACCCACATTCTCAATAACAGAGCTATTTCCTTTGTCTCTGGGTCACCTGGCCCGCAAATGCCACTCTGCCACTCAAATGCCACTCTGCCGCTAGATCTTTACAGTCCCGGCATGCTGGACGCGGACCCCCCCCCCCCCCCCCCCTTCAGCCCCACGACTGTCCCCCGGCCGGCCGGTTCTGACAAGTCTAGAGGACGCCTACACCGGACCTCCACCTCAGTCACTAACCCGCCCCCTGCCGGGTGTTTTCTCAGCACTAGAGCCCCGACGGCATACAACCTGCTCCGCCCCGCTGCGAAGCCCACCCGGGTACGTCAAAAATAACCGTCCCCTTGGTGCCCCTAGCATGGAGCTTGGATGCGTGGCTTTCACTTCCCAACCCGTCACGCTGGCTGGCCCGGACCATTCGACTCAGTTACGCAATTCAGATTGCCAGGCCCCCGCAAAGACGCGATAGAGCCTGTCCCTCCAACCGAAACGAAGATGGGTTTCTACAGCCCTTACTTCATTGTACCCAAGAAAGGTGGCGACTTACGACCGATCTTGGACCTGCAAGTTTTCAACCGGGCTTTGCTCAAACTCCCGTTCAAAATGCTCAGGCAAAAACACATCTTAACTTGTGTCCGGCATTTAGATTGGTTTGCAGCGGTAGACCTGAAGGACGTATACTTCCAAGTCTCAATTCTGCCTCGATATCGACCCCTTCTTCGGCTCGCGTTCGATGGCCAGGCGTATCAGTACAAAGTCCACCTCTTTGGCATGTCTCTGTCCCCTCGTGTCTTCACAAATGTCGCAGAGGCAGCTCTTGCCCTGCTCCAAGAAGCCGGCATTCGCATACTCCATTACCTCGACGACTGGCTTATTCTGACCAACTCGCAAGGGTTACTATGCACTCACAGAGACCAGGTGCTCAGGAACCTCAGCCGCCTGGGGCTTCAGGTCAACTGGGAAATGAGCAAGCTCGCCCCGGTTCAGAGCATCTTTTTTCTCGGCATGGAGTTAGACTCAGTCTCAATGTCAGCACGCCTCACCAACAAGCGTGCACAGTTGGTGCTGAGATGCCTCACCTCTTTCAGGCCAGGCTCAACGGTCCCTTTATAAACTTTCCAGAAGCTTCTGGGGCATATGACATCCTCCGCGGCAGTTGCGCCGCTGGGGTTGATGCAAATGAGACCGCTTCAGCACTGGCCCCAGACTCGAGTCATGAGACGAGCATGGTGCCACGGCAAACACTGTGTTACCATAACCCCCGCCTGCCGCCTGCCGCTAAACGTCAAAACCCTGGACAGACCTCTGCCTTCCAGTGTCCCGACGCGTCCTGACCATGACCGACGCCTCCAAGTTGGGTGTGCAACGGGTACGCAGCCGTGTGCCATTGGAAAGGGGCCCCACTGCGCTGGTACATCAATGGCCTAGAGTTGGCCCTGAAGTGGCGCTTGTTCGCAAATTGGTGCTCTTCCCAGGCTGAAGACCCACAGAGATGCGCAGTTAGGTCAGTGCTCTTATTTCTGCAGGAGAGGCTGGAGAGGAGGCTGTCCCCTTCCACCCTGAAGGTGTATGTCGTCGCTATTGCGGCTATGTGCCCAAGGTTCCTACTACGCCTTAAGACCAAGGAATTTGGTGCTCTTTACGATCTCCACAGAGGAGCCGTTGATGTTCAGCGGAGAGTGGTCACTCTGTGCTCTCCTGAAGTCAACAACCCTCTCTTTTGTTTTGTCCACATTCAGAGACAGGTTGTTGGCTCTACACCAGTCCGTTAGCCGCTGCACCTACTCTCTGTATGCTGACTCGTCGTTCTTGCTGATGAGACCCACCACGGTCGTGTCATCGGCGAACTTGATGATGTGGTTCGAGCTGTGCATTGCTGCACAGTTATGAGTCAGCAGAGTGAACAGCAGTGGACTGAGCACACAGCCCTGGGGGGCCCCAGTGCTCAGTGTGGTGGTGGTGGAGATGCTGAGGTCTCACAGTCAGGAAGTCCAGGATCTAGTTGCAGAGGGAGGTGGTAATTTAGTTTAATGGAATTAGATTATTACAAACATTTACACCGCTATACATATAACATATAGAATGTAAATTCCACAAATAAAGCCTTGTGTCATTAAAGGGATATATTTTTAAGAACATTTTATATTTGTTGTTATTTCATAATATCCATCCATCCATCCATCGTCAACCGCTTATCCTGTGTACAGGGTTGCGGATTTCATAATATCAAATGGTTAAATTGTTTAATTCATTTATAGAGTTAGTACATATATATAAATAAATAAAATTTAGCTAAATTTAGCTTTGTGCTAGGCAAAGAAAACCCATTCATGCATGTCTAATTTGGTTTGGCTTGAAAATGTGATTTGCATGGAGAGTTTAATGAGTACTGTTGAGAATGTCAATTACAAAACTAACTCAACCGCAGTGCGGTATCCGTGGAGGCGTCCGGGACCGTTCAGCTGGTCAAAGATGAATCCGAATATTTAATTCAAGCCAGCAAATTTCCGATGGCAAAGCCCATTAAACTTAAGAATGCGCTTGAGGTGTCTTTCACTTATAACATACCCATGTCTTAATGCCAGAGGCCACACTATATCTTTATATGACAGTCCTAATTCAAAGTAAAATATTATGTCATTAGTCATCTCCATCTCATGCAGACTGCTGTAGCATATGGTTACAGTGACGGATGTCGTTCACTCAACATGAGATATCGTGGCCACGACTTATTATCATGTTCCCATGAGTTAATATATCGTGGCCACGACAAAACCAAGTGAACCGAAAATGTTCCCTCCCGGTTTACCGTATTATAGCAATCAAATTAAAGGAATATTCGGGGTTCAATACAAGTTAAGCTCAATCGAAAGCATTTGTGGCATAATGTTAATTACCACAAAAATGTATTTCAACTCGTCCCTCCTTTTCTTTTAAAAAACTGATGTGACAGTGAGGCACTTACAATTGAAGTGAAAGGAGACGATTTTTGGAGGATTTAAAGGCAGAAATGTGAAGCTTATCATTTTAAAAAAGCACTTACATTAATTCTTCTGTTAAAACTTGTTAATTATTTGAGCTGTAAAGTTCTTTAAATTGCCCTTTTTAATCTCTTTGTAGGGTTTGTTGACATTATATCATCATGGCAACGAAGTTGTAAAATTGGCTATAACTTTACACAGAAAAGGTTAATAATTATCACACTAAAATCATGTTAACACACATATTGTTTACATTTTTAAGATATACTTTTAACACAGATAGTATTTTAACATTTAAAAAACTGTAAAACTGTAAACCAGATTTTTGCTTTTTTCAAAATGTATTTTTGTGGTAATCACCATTATGCCACAAATGCTGTCGATTGAGCTTGACATGTATTGAATCCGGAATACTCCTTTAAATTTTATGTATAAAATAAAGTTTTCTTACAGTAATAGATTAAGAAAAATAGACTTGGTCTATCAAAGTACAAAATACAAATAAATAAATAAAAAATATGGATGTTTTGATTTTTTTTTTTCTTTTTCTTTTTTTTTTTTTTTTTTTGTACTGGTAACAAGACATAATACAGGTGAAGAACATTTTGCAATGTATTTTTCATAATGTAACTCTTGGTTTGCTTTCATTTTCATGCTTTAAAAGATTTGAACCATGTAAATGTATGTATGTATGTATGTGTGTATATATATATATATATATATATATAAAGCTCTCAAACTAATTAAGAGACCACTGCATAATTATCAATTTCTCTGGATTTACTATTTATAGGTATGTGTTTGAGTAAAATGGAAATTTGTGTTTTATTCTATAAACTACTTTTTTAGAATTTATTTGCAGAAAATGACAACTGGTCAAAATAACAGAAAGATGCAGTGTTCTCAGACCTCGAATAATGCAATGAAAACAAGTTCATATTAATTATTAAACAACACAATACTAATGTTTTAACTTAGGAAGAGTTCAGAAATCAGTGTTTGGTGGAATATCCCTGATTTTCAATTACAGCTTTCAGCTTTCATGTGATTTGGCATGCTCTCTACCAGTCTTTCACATGCTGTTGGGTGATTTATGCCACTCCTGCCACTAAAATTCAAGCAGTTCTGTTTTTTTGATAGCTTATGACCATCCATCTTCATCTTGATGACATTCCAGAGGTTTTCAAGGGGGTTCAGGTCTATAGATTATGCTGGCCAGGTCAATCAAGGTGTGGATGGAGGACTAACGGATCCAGACCCTGTCACGGCCAGCCCAATCTCCAGACCTGAACCCCCTTGAAAACCTCTGGAATGTCATCAAGATGAAGATGGATGCCCACAAGCCATCAAACAAAGCCGAACTACTTGAATTTTTGCACCAGGAGTGGCACCTAACAGCAATATGAAAGACTGGTGGAGGGCATGCCAAAACGCATGAATGCTGTGATTGGAAATAAGGGTTATTCCACCAAATATTTATTTATCTCTTCCCAAGTTAAACATTAGTATCGTGTTGTTTAAATTAACTTATTTTCTTTGGATTATTCGAGGTATGAAAACACTGCATCTTTTTTGTTATTTTGACCAGTTGTCATTTTCTGCAGAAAAATGCTTATTTTAAATGCTTGATCATTTTTATTTGTAATTTGGGAGAAATGTTGTAAGTAGTTTATAGAATAAAACAAAAATGTTAATTTTACTCAAACATATACCATATATATTAAAGCCACAATATTAAAACCACCTGCCTAATATTGTGTAGGTCCCCCTCGTGCTGGCAGAATAGCATTCTGAGATGCTGTTCTTCTCAACACAATTGTACAGAACAGTTATATGAGTTATTATAGACTTTGTCAATTTGAACCAGTCTGCCCATTCTCTGTTGACCTCTCTCATCAACAAGGCATTTCCATCTGCAGAACTGCCACTGTACCATGGCACGATTGTTGGTGCCAGATGGGTTGGTTTGAGTATTTCTGTAACTGCTGATCTCCTGTGATTTTCACACACAACAGTCTCTAGAATTTACTCAGAATGGTGCCGAAAACAAAAAAACATCCAGTAAGTGGCAGTTCTGCAGATGGAAATGGCCAGAATGGTTCGATCAGACAAAGTCTACAGTAACTCAGATAACCACTCTGTACAATTGTGGTGAGAAGAATCTTATCAGAATGCTATTCTGAGATGCAGGTTGGCGCTGTTTTGGAGGTAAGAGGGGGACCTACACAATATTAGGCAGGTTTTAATGTTGTGGCTGATCAGTGTGTATGTATGTGTGTGTGTATATATATATATATATATATATATATATATATATATATATATATATATATATTAGTAGAATTATTATTATATTTATGAATGATTTTTCTATGTGTGTTCTTGTTTCAAGGCTTCCTGTAAGGAATACAGACAAAATCCTGCACCGTAATGATCCAGGGGCAACACTTCCAGAAAGCAGTCCCACAGTTGCTAGCACAAAGTCCAGCCAGTTATTTGACTCACCACAAACTCCCTGCAATGCTAATGAAGACTCTATCTCCCTCGCCAAAAGAAAGGGGCCCCTCCCACCTATTCCTTCTCATGCCAGAGCAGGCATAGTAAAGGTAAATCACAGTGGTGGTGAGGAAAACTCTGACTCCACCTTTCCCATTCTGTCATTGGTGCCATCTCCTCCCTCCTACCCTGCACCAAAAGTACCAACAAGTTCAGCTGGAATAAGGAAAAGCGCAAGCTTTGCGCCTGTGAGTAACAATATATTAATTATGTTCACATCAGATCTGACATTCAGAAATATTTGCAAACGCATGTGTACTTATCATATGTTAATATGTCTGAATGTGTTTAATGAAGGTTAAAGATGTCTCCCCAGCTGGAATGAAGCGCTTTCAAAGTTTTCATTTCAACGGTAACTCCTCTCGACACATACACAAACAAAAAAAAAAATTTTTTGCCTCTCAATGCAATTTTTCCCTAAAAGGTGCACTCAGTAATCTTTCCCTCATTTAAAAAGGTTTTACACATAAATTATTTACACATAAATTAATAAATTATATATATATATATATATTTAAATTAATGTAAACGCACAAGAGATGAAGACTAGTCATATCAGTCTTAAATAAAAAGCTGCTTTATTCCGATACTGGGCGTACATTCATGAGCGTGCTAATGTTGAGATTGCATGACCAGCCGAATATTACTCTCTTTATCTCAATAATCCCCTGTAAATGCAAAAAGTGAATTTCTACAATGGCATCGGTACCAGAATCTTTTCCTTTGCATGATGCTATGCCAGAGATTATTTAGCAGTGACTGTCTACTTCTATTTAAATTAATGAGAGAAATCGGAACACCCAAAGTTCAACAGATGAAGAAAGGACATTACCTGGATTACAGGTAAAAGAGCCAATCAACTTTTAGTTACAAACATCGTCTGTCAGTCAACACAAGATCTCACATGGGCATTAGCTATACAAGCCGGGAAAATATCTTTTTTTTAGCGTAATCTGAGGTAATGAAGCACAATTAATGGTAAATGGTCAGCACTAAATTTAGCGCTTTTTTTAACCTTAGAGGTTACCAAAGTGCTTTACACTGTGTCCCATTCACCCATTCATTCACACACACACTCATACACCAATGGCGGAAGAGCTGCCATGCAAGGCACTAGCCAGCCATTGGGAGCAACTTGGGGTTAAATTTTATATATAAAGGCTACACCTACACTGCTAGGTGTCAGCGCAGTATAAATAAAGCATTACTGAGTGCACAGTTAAGTTCTACTGATTACCCTCATCTTAAAAATGCTTCTTTATTCACAGCTGACAAGGAGCATGAGTCTGGCTTTGGTGATTACCTTTAAAATACCAGTAAAACCACCTTCCTCTCCATGACTGTGGCACTTTATGACTCGACAACACAAGTCACCCAAAAAGAATTGTTACAAACTGAAATATGTCATATTGAAATAATGTCTTTTTCTTAACTCTAAACTGGAGTTCTGTTTTAATAATACGCAGGAACATGTTTATTTGCGTATTTTAGCAAATTTACCTGAAATTACAGCACAGGTGGAACCAAAGCTGAACAACAATATGCATTATGTAGCTCCTCTTAGAACTTGGTAGTCCAATACAGCAGATATTGTTAGCTTTTGTATGAAAAATTGTTATCTTCCTCATTGTCGCTTTGGATAAAAACATCTGCTAAATGACTAAATGTAAATGATATTTAAAGCAATGACTCTATTTCTCACTTTTTTTGTTTGAAATAGATTTACTTTCCAGAGCCTATTATGGAATTTTAAAAAAAATTACAAAAATTAAAGCGCCCCAAAAAAGTATTTGGACACTTTAAAGCCACCCTTAAAAATGTATGAATTTCATAGCATTAGATCCTTGGTTGACAGTAGTTGCAAAAATAAGTTCTAAGAAAAGCTCTAGAATGATTTGTTTGGAGATGCCACTTGGTTTGATTTTGAAAGTCAGCTTAAGTGTCCAAATACTATTTGGGGCTACTGTTTTAACGTTATGATGGAATCAAAACTAATAAAAGCATAATGTATGGATATGTATGCTACAACTACAAAGTCCAAATACTTTTTGTCTTAATTTTGAAAAGGTTTTGCTTTAAAATTTACAACCTTACAAACTTCTTTTTGGTGAAATATTTAGCTTGAAAGTATGCTTGTGCTCATCTTTCTTTAAAATAAATGCTACTTGGTTTGTTATTTTTTTCGAATACAATTACATTCCTGAATTTTTGGGGCCTGAGTAGCTCAGTGAGTTTTGACGCTGACTACCACCCCTGACTCCAGCCAGGTCTCCTAAGCAACCAAATAGGCCTGGTTGCTAGGGAGGGTAGAGTCACATGGGGTAACCTCCTTGTGGTCGCGTCTCGCTCATGGTGGGGTGCGTGGTGAGTTGTGCATGGATACCATAGAGAATAGCTGAAGCCTCCACACGTACTATGTCTCCGCGGTAACACGCTCAACAAGCCACATAATAAGATGCACGGATTGACAGTCTCAGACATGTAGGAAACTGAGATTTGTCCTCCGATACCCGGATAGAGGTGAGTCACTACGCTACCACTAGGACTTAGAGCGTATTGGGAATTGGGCATTCCAAATTGGGGAGAAAATTCCTGAATTTTTATGTCAGTTTTAAGTATACAAACACTTTTTGAGACCACTGCATGAGTGGGAAATATGTCTAAATATAAAAATAAATGCACACTTGTATTGACTTAATATTGTTATAAGATTCTCTTAATCTAAGAAGTAGTTTTAATCCTTAAAATCATGACAATTTCACCAAACACTTTTACAAGCCACATATATCTATCACAGATGGATCTTTTTTTCTTTCTTTTTTTTACAGTGCCAATCGTGGTCATGTAAATGACCACAGATTTAAACTGTAAAATGTACAGGTTGTTCTGTCTTTGTTTTTGTTTTGTTTTTTGTTTTTTTAATCAACAGGATTTTGTTACAGGCAAGTCTCTAATGACCTTATACACTTCAAGTCACTAAAGACCCGAGGTATGTTTTTGAGGGTTAAAATGTTTATCAGTGCATAGTGACTTTATTTAATTTAAGTGGGTACAATCAATACGTTTTTTTTTAGAGCTTTGATGTCATAGTTGATGATAGCACAAAATGTAACATGGTTTGCTAGATAGTGACTTCACTAAATCAATCATTAACAGATTTCTACACCCACTTGATCGCTGTACTGTTTCTGCTCTTAGGTTCATGAATCATTATTTTCAAAGATATAAATGAAGTAGCTACTCTTCCAAAAGATTAACAAAGCATTTGTGCATTACTGCTAATTAATATGTCTAATGTATTTGTGTGTTTGAGGATATAAGAAAAACAGAGTGTTTTGTGTGCATTAGATTGCTTGGGTGTGACTGAGAGAGAGAGAGACAGACATGTTGTACTGGTATTTCTCCCCTGTATAATCAAACTATTTTTATATATTCTACCCTACTCTTATCTCATACAGCATTACATAATGCATATGTGTCATCACAGGCGGTACTCTGTCCTGAATCTGTTTCTCTGTAGTCTGAGACTCCCATGTGGCTGTTTTTAGTCGCGCGCCTGTTATCTAAACGCGCACAAATCCTGTATATAAAACCACCGTGTTCCGGTGCGCTCCTAAACAAATTGTCAGCGACCCAACGGAAACAAGTACACTTTTTCCACACAGCCCGTGCACGTTATCTAAGCTACACTCTTTATTATAACCCGGATGATGAGCAATTCCAACCGCTTCCGAGACGGACAAAACCAAAACGGTACAGGTAAGATACTGGATCAGAGTGGCTGCAGCTGTGAGTGTGTCTGTGCGGTCCATCGAGTCTCTCAGAACATCAAACTGTTGGAATGCTGTGTGTGTATTGAGCGTGTGAAGTAAACAAATCCTTACATATTAACGATAGACGATAGAATAGACGATAGCTCTTCCTGAGCTTAAGGGTGGAAACATAACTGAAAAGCAAACGAAACGTCCAGTAATTATATTGGTGTTCCTTTTCCTGTCACAATATTGTAAAACCATGCGTGCATTTAATTACCAGTGAGTTGCTTCACTGTAGGCTGTATGTCAACAGAGCCATATAGATCCACTATGTCAGTGGATATACCTTAAAAATGCAAGAAATGCTTAATAACTTAAAAAAAATTATAATTAACTTACGAATTGGTAAATGGTTGCCTATATATGGAGTACAGTTTATTTTTACAGCACCAGTTGTTCTTTGTACTGGTGAAATTGACCATTTTTCTTTCTTTCTTTCTTTCTTTCTTAATAACTGCAGTAATTATTGCTGTAAATAATGTGCATTCATTCTGATTTATGGAACGTGCAATTGAACAAATCTTTGAATAGCACTGGCATAACACATTTGTAATATTTGGTAGACCGATAACAGTTGTAACAGAGGTAATATTTCCCAGAGGTCATTTTCAGTATGCATATTCAAATTAGCATCCTCTAACTGTGTGAAAATTTGAAGAACATAGTCCACATTGATGAGAAGTTATTAAAGATTATTACAGCAAAAAGTGTTACAACTCTACTTGGTCTACCCTATAATATTAAATACTGTGCTGATGTAACAGATGTTTTATTTTTCTTTTATTTATTTTTTTAGAGGAAGGTGCAGTTGTGTAGTGCAAAAGCAGGTTTTGTCATGAGTTGTTGACATCAAAAATAAGACCAGGTCTTGGAAAAGAAAAAGTTTCTATGAAAAAGCACTGTGTTTACACAACAGCATATGCATGTAAATCCATTGTGATTCTACCATATACTTTATTGGTGTGTGGGAATGCAGGGGGCAATCATGAAATCTGATGATGGCATAAATAAAATAAAAAAATTATTATTCACATGCTGAGGTGAGGAAGGGGAACAGAATCCTTGCACAAGCATACTGTATGTTTTATGTCTTTACAATACTGATGTGAACAAAAAATAAAAGAAAGATGCTCCTATAATATCTATGGGATCAGACAGCTGGTGTGAGTATGCAAGACACATTAATATTAGCAGTTATGAGTGTTAGACAATGGTAACAAACTCTGGTGAAATATCTCCGGCCTCTGTGTAAGAGCTAATAAATCTTGCTCCCTATGACCTGTTCTATATTATACATTTTATATCTCTTTCTACATTAATTGATTCTTTGCTTTGTGTGGAATGTGACATCTATGTCCTTCTATACTTTTTTATGCTGTATGTCCACATACAGTAGTTCTTTCTGTGCTTTCACATAATCTTCCAATTATGTCGCTTATTTGTTGCGCATGTGCGGCACACTCTCCATCTCTGTCTTGCTCCCACTCCCTTTCTAGTTATCTGTGTGAAAGTTCAGCTCCATTCCACAAATCCCATTTAAGGATATGTAACCCACTTACATATATATAGACAGAATACTGTACTGTACGCTCATACATTTTCTGAATGGGCACTGGCAACACAGGCTGGTATGTAGGGAGTTTACATCTAGGCAGGAAAGAGAAAAAAATATTTTTGACCAACTAAAAATGTGTTGTTGTATTGCACATGTTCAAAATTACTATAAAAAGCATATGATAAATTTAATCCTTTGTGAATTTTAAGGATAGTTCTCATTATTTACTCACCCTCATGCTATACCAGATGTGAATGACTTACTTCTGCTGAACACAAAATGAAGATTTTTAGGAGAATATCTCAGCTCTGTAGGTTTGTACAATGCAAGTGAATGGTGACCAGAACTTTGAATCTCCAAAAATCACACAAGTCAGCATGAAAGTAATCCATATGACTTTAAAAGCAATATGATAGCTGTGAGTGAGTAACAGATCAATATTTAAGTCCTTTTTAACTATAAATCTCCACTTTCCCTTTTCACATTCTTATTCTTTTGAAGAAGACATGCATTTAACCACTCGAGTCATATGGTTTACTTTTATTCTGCCTTAATGTGAATTTTTGAAGATTCAAAGTTCTGGTCACCATCAACTTGAATTGTATGGACATACAGGGATTCAAATCTGCATCTTTGTTCATCAGAAGAAAGTCATACACATCTGTGAGTAAATGATGAGAGAATATTCATTTTGGGGTGAAATATCCCTTTAAAAGAATTGTCGCTTTTGCTGGGATAATCTCTGGAATGTGGAACATTCTATAATATAATAACATAATATAATAAATATGTAATCTAAAAAAATTAAATGAACATGTTTTTTTTTCATAGGAAACCTTTACCAATATTTTTTCAAAATAATTATAAATTTGGCTTTTAACAAACAAAACAGTAATTGAACAAAATTACCATTATAAAAATTGTATTCATCCCAAATATAAAACAAGTTTATAACCTTTAAAACCAAACAGTGAAAATAAGAGTTACTACATTATATCATTATAACATCACAAACAATCATTCACATAATTATACACTAGATTAAACTATATTGTTGATAGTTTGAATGAGCTTAAAGGGGTAGGGAGGAAAACTTTCATTACGTACCTTTTATTAAAAAAAATAATAAGTATAAATTATGAAATGCTTAAGAGATGAGTAGTTCATGAACATCCAAATATGAAATCATGTATAAATGTTTTGTGGCTTTTCTAACTAAACGAACTTAACTTGGCACTCGAGGTCTGTTTACCGCTTAATTCTATGAAATAGTCTATGATGACCACTGAGATCTCCGGTGAAATGTATATTACCTGAGCACCTTTTTTCCCAACTGGCTAAAGGAGATTTGTCCTCCTGACCCGCTGACTGGACTAACATTCTCTCCTCTCCTCTCTTCACTAACATTCTCTCCTCTCCTCTCTTCACTAACATTCTCTCCTCTCCTCTCCTCTCCTCTCTTCACTGACATTCTCTCCTCTCTTCACTGACATTCTCTCCTCTCTTCACTGACATTCTCTCCTCTCTTCACTGACATTCTCTCCTCTCTTCACTGACATTCTCTTCACTAACATTCTCTCCTCTCCTCTCTTCACTGACATTCTCTCCTCTCTTCACTGACATTCTCTCCTCTCCTCTCTTCACTGACATTCTCTCCTCTCTTCACTAACATTCTCTCCTCTCTTCACTGACATTCTCTCCTCTCTTCACTAACATTCTCTCCTCTCTTCACTGACATTCTCTCCTCTCTTCACTGACATTCTCTTCACTAACATTCTCTCCTCTCCTCTCTTCACTGACATTCTCTCCTCTCTTCACTGACATTCTCTCTTCTCTTCACTGACATTCTCTCCTCTCCTCTCTTCACTAACAATCTCTCCTCTCTTCACTGACATCCTCTCCTCTCTTCACTGACATTCTCTCCTCTCCTCTCTTCACTGACATTCTCTCCTCTCCTCTCTTCAATGACATTCTCTCCTCTCTTCACTAACAATCTCTCCTCTCTTCACTGACATTCTCTCCTCTCTTCACTGACATTCTCTCCTCTCCTCTCTTCAATGACATTCTCTCCTCTCCTCTCTTCACTGACATTCTCTCCTCTCTTCACTAACATTCTCTCCTCTCTTCACTGACATCCTCTCCTCTCTTCACTGACATTCTCTCCTCTCTTCAATGACATTCTCTCCTCTCTTCACTGACATTCTCTTCTCTCCTCTCTTCACTGACATTCTCTCCTCTCTTCACTGACATTCTCTCCTCTCTTCACTGACATTCTCTTCTCTCCTCTCTTCACTGACATTCTCTTCTCTCCTCTCTTCACTGACATTCTCTTCTCTCCTCTCTTCACTGACATTCTCTCCTCTCCTCTCTTCACTGACATTCAATTCAATTTCAATTCAATTTTTCAATTTAACGAGCTTTATTGGCATGACAAAGACATTTTGTATTGCCAAAGCAATTACATAGAAAAACAGAACAGGAACTAAACTAAGACATGACAACAATAATAAATATATATAAATAGCATTAATGCAACATATGGGGTCAGTAATGGGGGGGGGGGGGGGGGGGGGGGGGGATTGGGGTCAGGGGTCATCGATACATCATGTGTTGTTATTGGTTGAGTTCTGGTTGTCCTGCAGGTTTCTACAGGATAGTACAAATCTTGCAGCTATATTTGCACATTCCTCTTTTTCCCCCAGAATAAAACACATTTTTTGTGTCGGGGTGCAGTCATTGAAATCTGGGCATATGTTGTTAATTTTGGGGTAATATTTGTTTCTAATTGGTTGGTATTTTGGACATTCTGTGAGGAAGTGCAGTTCTGTCTCAATCACTCCCAGGATGCATTGGGAGCACAGTCTGTCCTCGCGGGGCAGCCATGTCTGTCTGCGGCGGCCCGTCTCTACGGCCAGGCTGTGCTCGCTGAGTCTGTACATCGTCAGTGCTTTTCTTAACTTTCTGTCGGTCACTGTGGTCAGATAGTTTGCCACCGTGTACTCTCGATTTAGTGCCGAATAACATTCCAGTTTGTGTTGAGTTTTAATGGTGTTTGTCCAATGCGTCAGGTATTTCTCCTTTTCTTTGTGTATAATTTGGTTCGGCCGAATGTTTGTGAGTGTGCCGTTATCCTGAGACTGGCCGATCTCCTCAGGTGTGACTTCAGTCAGTCTCAGGACAAGCTGGCATAGGGGACTCTTCACCCCGCTCAGCTCTTGGTGTTTTAGGGCTTTATAATGGTATGTGTTGGGGTCACTTGTCTTTAGATGCTTCCAGAATTTGATGGCTCTTTTCTGAATGTTCAAAAGGAGAGGGTATTGGCCTAATTCTGCCCTGCATCCATTATTTGGGGCTTTTCTTTGGACATAAATGATTCTTTTACAGAATTCCAGATGCAGAGTTTCAATGGGATGTTTTTCCCAATTTAAATAGTCCAATTTTACAGGTGGACCCCACACTTCACTGCCATATAATGCGATTGGTTCGATGACTGATTGGAATATTTTGAGCCAGATCCTGATCGGAATATCAATTTTAATGGATTTTTTAATGGCATAAAACGCCCTTTGTGCTTTCTCTTTGAGTTCATTCACAGCCAAAGCAAAATTACCTGTAGAACTGATTTTTAGGCCGAGGTAATTGTATGTCTTTGTGATTTCAATGCTTCTGTTTGATAATGTAAAAATGTTTGTTAGTCCCTGAGATCTGGATCGCTTTTGGAAGATCATGACTTTGGTTTTTTGGTGGTTGACTGTCAGGGCCCAGGTCTGGCAGTAACTCTCCAGTAATGCCAGGCTCTGCTGGAGCCCCTCTTTAGTGGGCGACAGGAGGACCAGGTCATCTGCGTAGAGGAGACACTTTATTTCTGTGTCATGTAAAGTGAGACCTCGAACGGGAGATTGTTCAATAGTTTGTGCCAACTGATTGATATACATGTTGAAGAGGGTGGGGCTTAAACTGCAGCCCTGTCTCACTCCTCGCCGTTGATGGAAAAATTTGGTTCTTTTGTTGCCAATTTTAACAGCACATTGACTGGCTGTGTACATTGACTTGATCACATCATAAGATTTTCCCCCTACACCGCTGTCAATAAGTTTAAATTTAAGACATTTAAGACATTCTCTCCTCTCTTCACTAACATTCTCTCCTCTCTTCAATGACATTCTCTCCTCTCTTCACTGACATTCTCTCCTCTCTTCACTGACATTCTCTCCTCTTCACTGACATCCTCTCCTCTCTTCAATGACATTCTCTCCTCTCTTCACTGACATTCTCTCCTCTCCTCTCTTCAATGACATTCTCTCCTCTCT
Source organism: Moxostoma hubbsi (assembly GCA_032164185.1). Taxonomy (NCBI): domain Eukaryota; kingdom Metazoa; phylum Chordata; class Actinopteri; order Cypriniformes; family Catostomidae; genus Moxostoma; species Moxostoma hubbsi. Next base: position 15,063,452 of record JAVLUX010000010.1, read on the forward strand.
TCACTGACATTCTCTCCTCTCCTCTCTTCACTGACATTCTCTCCTCTCTTCACTGACATCCTCTCTTCTCTTCAATGACATTCTCTCCTCTCTTCAATGACATTCTCTCCTCTCCTCTCTTCACTGACATCTTCTCTCTCTTCACTGACATCCTCTCCTCTCTTCACTGACATTTCTCTCCTCTCTCTTCAATGACATCCTCTCCTCTTCCTCTCTTCAATGACATTCTCTCCTCTCTTCACTGACATTCTCTCCTCTCCTCTCTTCAATGACATCCTCTCCTCTCTTCAATGACATTCTCTCCTCTCCTCTCTTCAATGACATTCTCTCCTCTCTTCACTGACATTCTCTCCTCTCCTCTCTTCAATGACATTCTCTCCTCTCTTCACTGACATTCTCTCCTCTTCTCTCTTCACTGACATTCTCTCCTCTCTTCACTGACATTCTCTCCTCTCTTCACTGACATTCTCTCCTCTCCTCTCTTCACTGACATTCTCTCCTCTCCTCTCTTCACTGACATTCTCTCCTCCTCTCTTCAATGACATTCTCTCCTCCTCTCTTCACTGACATTCTCTCCTCCTCTCTTCAATGACATTCTCTCCTCCTCTCTTCAATGACATTCTCTCCTCTCCTCTCTTCAATGACATTCTCTCCTCTCCTCTCTTCAATGACATTCTCTCCTCTCTTCACTGACATTCTCTCCTCTCTTCACTGACATTCTCTCCTCTCCTCTCTTCACTGACATTCTCTCCTCTCTTCACTGACATTCTCTCCTCTCCTCTCTTCAATGACATTCTCTCCTCTCTTCAATGACATTCTCTCCTCTCTTCACTGACATTCTCTCCTCTTCTCTCTTCACTGACATTCTCTCCTCTCTTCACTGACATTCTCTCCTCTCTTCAATGACATTCTCTCCTCTCTTCACTGACATTCTCTCCTCTCTTCAATGACATTCTCTCCTCCTCTCTTCAATGACATTCTCTCCTCTCTTCACTGACATTCTCTCCTCTCCTCTCTTCAATGACATTCTCTCCTCTCCTCTCTTCAATGACATTCTCTCCTCTCTTCACTGACATTCTCTCCTCTCTTCACTGACATCCTCTCCTCTCTTCAATGACATTCTCTCCTCTCTTCACTAACATTCTCTCCTCTCTTCAATGACATTCTCTCCTCTCCTCTCTTCAATGACATTCTCTCCTCTCTTCAATGACATTCTCTCCTCTCCTCTCTTCACTGACATTCTCTCCTCTCTTCAATGACATTCTCTCCTCTCCTCTCCTCTCTTCACTAACATTCTCTCCTCTCTTCAATGACATTCTCTCCTCTCTTCAATGACATTCTCTCCTCGCTTCAATGAAATTCTCTCCTCTCCTCTCTTCACTGACATTCTCTCCTCTCTTCAATGACATTCTCTCCTCTCTTCACTAACATTCTCTCCTCTCTTCACTGACATTCTCTCCTCTCCTCTCTTCACTGACATTCTCTCCTCTCCTCTCTTCACTGACATTCTCTCCTCTCTTCACTGACATTCTCTCCTCTCCTCTCTTCACTGACATTCTCTCCTCTCTTCAATGACATTCTCTCCTCTCTTCACTGACATTCTCTCCTCTCCTCTCTTCACTGACATTCTCTCCTCTCCTCTCTTCAATGACATTCTCTCCTCTCCTGTCTTCAATGACATTCTCTCCTCTCTTCACTGACATCCTCTCCTCTCTTCACTGACATTCTCTCTTCTCTTCAATGACATTCTCTCCTCTCTTCAATGACATTCTCTCCTCTCCTCTCTTCACTGACATTCTCTCCTCTCTTCACTGACATTCTCTCCTCTCCTCTCTTCACTGACATTCTCTCCTCTCCTCTCTTCACTGACATCCTCTCCTCTCTTCAATAGCATTCTCTCCTCCTCTCTTCAATAGCATTCTCTCCTCTCTTCACTGACATTCTCTCCTCTCTTCAATGACATTCTCTCCTCTCATCAATGACATTCTCTCCTCTCATCAATGACATTCTCTCCTCTCCTCTCTTCACTGACATTCTTCTCCTCTCCTCTCTTCAATGACATTCTCTCCTCTCTTCACTGACATTCTCTCCTCTCCTCTCTTCACTGACATTCTCTCCTCTCTTCAATGACATTCTCTCCTCCTCTCTTCAATGACATTCTCTCCTCTCTTCAATGACATTCTCTCCTCCTCTCTTCAATGACATTCTCTCCTCTCCTCTCTCCTCTCTTCATTAACATTCTCTCCTCTCTTCACTGACATTCTCTCCTCTCCTCTCTTCACTGACATTCTCTCCTCTCTTCAATGACATTCTCTCCTCTCTTCAATGACATTCTCTCCTCTCCTCTCTCCTCTCTTCATTAACATTCTCTCCTCTCTTCAATGACATTCTCTCCTCTCCTCTCTTCACTGACATTCTCTCCTCTCTTCACTGACATTCTCTCCTCTCCTCTCTTCACTAACATTCTCTCCTCTCTTCAATGACATTCTCTCCTCTCCTCTCTTCACTAACATTCTCTCCTCTCTTCAATGACATTCTCTCCTCTCTTCACTAACATTCTCTCCTCTCTTCACTGACATTCTCTCTCTCCTCTCTTCAATGACATTCTCTCCTCTCTTCACTGACATTCTCTCCTCTCCTCTCTTCAATGACATTCTCTCCTCTCTTCACTGACATTCTCTCCTCTCCTCTCTTCAATGACATTCTCTCCTCTCTTCAATGACATTCTCTCCTCCTCTCTTCAATGACATTCTCTCCTCTCTTCACTGACATTCTCTCCTCCTATCTTCACTGACATTCTCTCCTCTCTTCTCTTCAATGACATTCTCTCCTCTCCTCTCTTCACTGACATTCTCTCCTCTCCTCTCTTCAATGACATTCTCTCCTCTCTTCACTGACATTCTCTCCTCTCCTCTCTTCAATGACATTCTCTCCTCTCCTCTCTTCACTGACATTCTCTTCTCTCCTCTCTTCAATGACATTCTCTCCTCTCCTCTCTTCACTGACATTCTCTCCTCTCTTCACTGACATTCTCTCCTCTCCTCTCTTCACTAACATTCTCTCCTCTCTTCAATGACATTCTCTCCTCTCCTCTCTTCACTAACATTCTCTCCTCTCTTCAATGACATTCTCTCCTCTCTTCACTGACATTCTCTTCTCTCCTCTCTTCACTGACACTCTCTCCTCTCTTCTCTTCAATGACATTCTCTCCTCTCCTCTCTTCACTGACATTCTCTCCTCTCCTCTCTTCAATGACATTCTCTCCTCTCCTCTCTTCACTGACATTCTCTCCTCTCTTCTCTTCAATGACATTCTCTCCTCTCCTCTCTTCACTGACATTCTCTCCTCTCCTCTCTTCAATGACATTCTCTCCTCTCTTCACTGACACTCTCTCCTCTCTTCTCTTCAATGACATTCTCTCCTCTCCTCTCTTCACTGACATTCTCTCCTCTCTTCTCTTCAATGACATTCTCTCCTCTCCTCTCTTCACTGACATTCTCTCCTCTCCTCTCTTCAATGACATTCTCTGCCTCTCTTCACTGACATTCTCTCCTCTCCTCTCTTCAATGACATTCTCTCCTCTCCTCTCTTCACTGACATTCTCTTCTCTCCTCTCTTCAATGACATTCTCTCCTCTCCTCTCTTCACTGACATTCTCTCCTCTCTTCACTGACATCCTCTCCTCTCTTCAATGACATTCTCTCCTCTCTTCAATGACATTCTCTCCTCTCCTCTCTTCAATGACATTCTCTCCTCTCTTCAATGACATTCTCTCCTCTCCTCTCTTCACTAACATTCTCTCCTCTCTTCAATGACATTCTCTCCTCTCCTCTCTTCAATGACATTCTCTCCTCTCTTCAATGACATTCTCTCCTCTCCTCTCTTCACTAACATTCTCTCCTCTCTTCAATGAAATACTCTCCTCTCCTCTCTTCACTGACATTCTCTCCTCTCTTCAATGACATTCTCTCCTCTCTTCAATGAAATTCTCTCCTCTCCTCTCTTCACTGACATTCTCTCCTCTCTTCAATGACATTCTCTCCTCTCCTCTCCTCTCTTCACTAACATTCTCTCCTCTCTTCACTGACATTCTCTCCTCTCTTCAATGACATTCTCTCCTCTCCTCTCTTCACTGACATTCTCTCCTCTCTTCACTGACATTCTCTCCTCTCCTCTCTTCACTGACATTCTCTCCTCTCTTCACTGACATTCTCTCCTCTCCTCTCTTCACTGACATTCTCTCCTCTCTTCACTGACATTCTCTCCTCTCCTCTCTTCAATGACATTCTCTCCTCTCTTCACTGACATTCTCTCCTCTCCTCTCTTCACTGACATTCTCTCCTCTCCTCTCTTCAATGACATTCTCTCCTCTCCTCTCTTCAATGACATTCTCTCCTCTCCTGTCTTCAATGACATTCTCTCCTCTCTTCACTGACATTCTCTCCTCTCTTCACTGACATCCTCTCCTCTCTTCACTGACATTCTCTCTTCTCTTCAATGACATTCTCTCCTCTCTTCAATGACATTCTCTCCTCTCCTCTCTTCACTGACATTCTCTCCTCTCTTCACTGACATTCTCTCCTCTCCTCTCTTCACTGACATTCTCTCCTCTCCTCTCTTCACTGACATCCTCTCCTCTCTTCAATAGCATTCTCTCCTCCTCTCTTCAATAGCATTCTCTCCTCTCTTCACTGACATTCTCTCCTCTCTTCACTGACATTCTCTCCTCTCTTCTCTTCACTGACATTCTCTCCTCTCATCAATGACATTCTCTCCTCTCATCAATGACATTCTCTCCTCTCCTCTCTTCACTGACATTCTCTCCTCTCTTCACTGACATTCTCTCCTCTCTTCACTGACATTCTCTCCTCTCTTCAATGACATTCTCTCCTCCTCTCTTCAATGACATTCTCTCCTCTTCACTAACATTCTCTCCTCTCTTCAATGACATTCTCTCCTCTCCTCTCTTCATTAACATTCTCTCCTCTCTTCACTGACATTCTCTCCTCTCCTCTCTTCACTGACATTCTCTCCTCTCTTCACTGACATTCTCTCCTCTCCTCTCTTCACTAACATTCTCTCCTCTCTTCAATGACATTCTCTCCTCTCCTCTCTTCACTGACATTCTCTCCTCTCTTCACTGACATTCTCTTCTCTCTTCAATGACATTCTCTCCTCTCCTCTCTTCACTAACATTCTCTCCTCTCTTCAATGACATTCTCTCCTCTCCTCTCTCCTCTCTTCACTAACATTCTCTCCTCTCTTCACTAACATTCTCTCCTCTCTTCACTGACATTCTCTCCTCCTCTCTTCACTAACATTCTCTCCTCTCTTCACTGACATTCTCTCCTCTCCTCTCTTCACTGACATTCTCTTCTCTCCTCTCTTCACTGACATTCTCTCCTCCTCTCTTCAATGACATTCTCTCCTCTCCTCTCTTCACTAACATTCTCTCCTCTCTTCAATGACATTCTCTCCTCTCTTCACTGACATTCTCTCCTCTCCTCTCTTCACTGACATTCTCTCCTCTCCTCTCTTCACACATTGCCAAAGCTTGGAATACATAGAATAATTATAAAGACATCAAAATAATGGAATATTATAAATAATATTTAATATTATTTAATATTAAATATTATATTTATATTATAAATAATATTTTTTATAACATAAATTTAAAGGTACAAATTAAATTAGTTGTACAAATTAACAGTGTAGCAAATAAAAATAATAATAATTAGAACAGTTTATGAACATTTCAAAATTCTGTGAACAATTTAGAAGTGTGTGTGTGTGTGTGTGTGTGTGTGTGTGTGTGTGTGTGTGTATGTGTGCGCATCACTGATTAGTCGTCGACTCTCTCTTTTTGTGACAAGCATCAATGTATCTTGCTGCTAGTATGATACAATCTCTTTTTTCACCTAATAAATTTTGAAATTGTGTTTTGTTGTCTAATTTTATGAAGTTAGGGCAAAGTATTTCAAATTTAGTATAAAAAGTCCCTCTAATGTGCTCATAGTTGGGGCAGCTGGTGAGAAAGTGTTGCTCTGTCTCCACTTCTCCCTGGTCACAGTACGGGCAGATGCGTCTCTCTCTGGGCAGCCAGTTCTGTCTGAATATGCCCGTCTCTACAGTCAGAGTGTGATTGCTCAGTCTGTACCTCATCATCCTTCTTCTTAAGTTACAGTCTTTCTCTGTACTCAGGTATTCTGCACTTGTGTAGTCTCTATTTAGGGCCAAATAACATTCCAGTTTACTTTGTTTTTCTGTTGATTCAGTCCAATAGGTCAGGTAATTCTCTTTTTGTGCTTTTATCATGTGTTTGGGCCGGATTGTGTGGATGAGGGTGTCCGTGTCCCGAGGCTGATTATTGTTAGTCGTGTTAGTCTGTTTGTGGAGCCTCAGGACCAGCTGAATGATGGGACTCTTCTCAGCATTCATTTCATGGTTTTTAAGGGCTTTAAAATGATACGAGTTGGGGTCACTCAGTTTTAGATGTTTCCAAAATTTGTTGGCTCGTTTCTCAATGTGGATTAGTAGAGGGTATTGGCCTAATTCTGCCCTGCATGCATTGTTCCTCTGTACTCTCAGGATACTCTTACAGAACTCAGCATGAAGGATTTCAATCAGATTTTTGTCCCATTTGTCAAATTGGTGATTTAGGAGAGGACCCCAAACTTCGCTGCCATATAGTGCAATTGGTTCTATGACTGATTGGAATATTTTGAGCCAGATTCTAATTGGAATTTCAAATTGAATAGATTTTTTGATGGCATAGAAAGCCCTTCTTGCTTTCTCTTTCAGTTCGTTCACGGCCAAATTTAGGTTTCCAGTTGAAATTATTTTCAGCCCAAGGTATGTGTAGCTTGTGGTATGATCAATTTTGTTCATACCAAGGGTGAAATTGTGGGTCTTTCCCTGACATCTGGGTCTTTTCTGAAACTTTAGTATTTTAGTTTTAGTTGGGTTAATGGTCAGGGCCCAGGTCTTACAGAACTGATGCAGGCTGTCCAGGTTCTGCTGTAGACCCTATTCTGTTGGAGACAGCAGGACCAGATCATCTGCATACAGGAGGAACTTTATACTGGAGTCATGTAGTGTGAGGCCAGGAGCTGCTGATTGTTCTAGTAGTTTTCCAATTCATTAATGTAAATATTGAAGAGGGCCGGTGATAGTGGGCAGCCCTGTCTCACACCACGCCCTTGAGTGAAGAACTCAGTTTGTTTATTGCCAATTTTAATAGCACATTGATTGTTTGAGTACATTGTTTTTATAATTTTGTATGTTACCTGATTCTAGAAGTTTAGAAAGAAGGCCTTCATGCCAAATCGAATCAAAGGCCTTCTGGAAATCTACAAAGCTAGCAAATATTTTGTTTTTGTTTTGGTTTATGTATTTATCAATCAGGGTATGTAGGTTGAAGATATGGTCTGATGTTCTAAAATTTGGTAAGAATTCAATCTGACTTTTGCTCAGGACATTGTGCTCTGTAAGGAAGTGAACGAGTCTTGTGTTGATGATACTGCAGAACATCTTCCCCAGATTACTGCTCACACAGATGCCTCTGTAATTGTTCGGGTCTGATTTGTCTCCACTCTTGAATATGGGCGATATGAGTCCTCTATTCCAGGTGTCAGGGAAATGACCAACACTCAGCACCAAGTTGAATAGTTTCATTATGGCCGATTTTAATTTGGGGTTTATATTTTTAAGCATTTCGTTAAGGATGCCGTCTGGTCCTCTTGCCTTTTTTGTTGGCAGAGCCTGTATTTTATCCATCAGCTCTTTTTCTGTGATTGGGTAATCTAGCAGATTTTGGTGTTTGCCAATTATGTTTTCTATATGGTTTAATTTTTCATAGATTTGTGTTTGTTTTATATTCATGTCTAATTTGCTATAAAGTTGTTCAAAGTGATTTTTCCAGGTGTCTCCGTCCTGTATAGTAATTTGTTCATGTTTCTTTTTATTCAGGAGATTCCAGTTGTCCCAGAAACTGTTTGAATGGACAGATTCTTCAATAGTTTTGAGCTGATTTTGGATGTAATGTTCTTTCTTCTTTCTGAGTGTGTTTTTATATTTTTTTAAGCTCCTCACAATAATGAAGACGTAAATCTGAATCGTCTGGTTGTCTGTGTTTTTGATTTGCAAGCTGTCTTAAATTTTTCTTTATACTTTTACAATCCGGATCAAACCATTTTTCATTCATTTGTTTTTGCTTATGATTATTCTTAGTGGTTATAAGATTAGATATTGTTGCCAGATAATCAAATATGTAGGCTAATTTATGTTTTCTACAGCCAGATTTACGCCATCATTAATCATCGTTAAGAGGATAATCATATTCCTCTCCTCTCTTCACTGACATTCTCTCCTCTCTTCACCTATTTTGTAGCTTGCCATCTCGGAATAAAAAGAACTGTGACAATTTTAAAGTTTTCAAAAGATTATTTAAATGGAATCCAATATATTTTACACAATTCTTGTATACATAGAATAACTTGTAAGACTTGCTTATGCACCGATATGATACATAATTCAGCCACAAGATGGCACTATATTCCTGCTCTATGTAAAAAGCTCTCTGTTGAGATTAGGCTCTTTTGAGAGGCCAAACGCCTCGCCTTGAAAGTAAATGAGAGTATGCGAGGAGGAGTGAAATAAGAGGCTCGTTCGAGATGAGCAAAATCTGCGCGGCACCGATCACCGGTGATCACCACGAGGTGCATACTGGTTAGAAATTTGTCCGATTGTGGTCCGACTTGATCTGATGTCATGCTGACAAAAAACTTTAGTGATGGCGAGGCGGTTGAGCGCAGTTGTCCCAGAGTCAAGGCATGATGGAAAAGGACTTGCTGACAACAGAGATTTAATGCTGATTGCAATCGTGATGTTTAGTTCTCTTTTAAAATGTTTGATTTTTTTTTTTATTGTATTTTTTTAATCTCTAACACCATGTTTTTATGTGTATAAATATGTGAGAATATTCTCAACACTATGAAAGTGCAATCTATGTATGGGATATGTGAGTGATATCATATTTCTGAAATATCTAAAATACATGTCTTTATTAAATTAAAAATGAATAAAGATAAGTTTTATGGGGGAAATTAAATTACACATTGATTGTCTTTTTCATCATATTTATTTTCATCTTAAAGAAACAATATTTTAATGATATCCACTTTAACAGCAATAGTGCATAACAGCAGGTGACGGTAATGCACTGTTAAGTTGCAGTACACCAATAAAACCGAAGATGAAGAAGTAACAGCATGAATGTGAATCCTGTGATATCTGCCATTGATCTCGAAGGTGTCTGATCCACTACGAGAAGTGAGAACTGTCTGACTTGACAGCTCTTATTTCACACCTCCCCTGACTGCAGGCACCTACTCTCGTCTACCTTCTTGGTAAGGCATTTGGCATCTTATGGAACGCCAGGCAGTTAAAATATGAATACAACAATACAACGCGTTGTCTTCATGTTGTTTACATGTGAAAAATCACAGTGTAAACAATGCGTAGATGATGTGCAAACAACATGTTAAAAACGCATGATCTCAGACACATACTTTCTGAGCCATTTGGCCAACTGTCCTTTGAATGGATGAGTGCTGTAAGTTTCCATCAGCTGCTGAGCACTTGGGATAAACCATTTCTGCCCAGGGGCAACCACCCACTAATAGACTCTATGCTACCACTATTTAACATGCTAAGGATCCTCTTATTTCTTAGTTCTTTCAACTTTTTTTGTGTAGCCTATAAAAATACAATATTTGGATTGCAGTTTTATGACTTAATTTATTTTCATCAAGATAAAATTGCCTCCTTTTCGATTAGAATGAGAGTTTGTAATTAGGTCAGGTAGTAATTCCATTTGAGGAGCTGATTTTGTTGGAGAGGTCTGTGATATTCGGCAAGAGATGCTGAACATGTTGGCAATGCTGACGAAGGTCGTTGCTGACTTGTAGGATCTTGCTATAATACGTCGATTGATCACTGCCATGGAGGAGAAATTTACTGATGTGGTCACAAGAGTGGGGGATGTCAAGAAACTGATCGATTATCTGGAGTCAACGGAGAGGGAATTATCTACTAATCCGCTAGTGACCAAGGTGGATTCGGAGTATGTCCGGGAGAAGTTGGAGGACATGGAAAACCGTAGCCGGCAGAATAACGACCATATCATGGGAGTACCAGAGGGACAGAATATGGTGGAATTCCTGGACGGGCTCTTTCCAAAACTGCTTGACATAACAGGCATAAGCTGGAAATCGAGCGAGCTCACAGGTTTCCGGCTCAGTGACCCGCTGAGGGAGACAAGCCCCAATCAATTCTGGCCAAATTTCTGAGATCATCTGATAAAGATCTTGTGTTACATGAGGCGAGGAGTAAATGAAGGCTTTCTTGGAAGAACCACAGCATTTTCTTGTTCTCAGATCTTGTGATCTTGACGAGAGAAATGTGATCGATTCAAGGAATGCAAGAAACTTTTACACCAACGGAAGGTCACTGATACTGTATTCCCGGCCAAATTGAGAATAGATGCTAATGGTGTGTTCACATCCAACGTGAAGCGAGCGTTTCGCATGCCGCGATTTACATACAAAGTCAATTCAAAGATGCGAATAGATGCGAATTTGCACCGAAATGAAGCGGATGATGCAACTTGAACAAGCAAAATCACTTCATTTGTGTATTTGTATGAGTTTGTTTCATTGTTTCAAATGTTTCATTGACGTGTTGTCAGGATAGCCTATCAGCATTGAGATTGTCTGGATATCACTGACGTACTTAAGTAGTAGCAAAAGAAATCTGGAAAAATGGATGAAAAAATTGTTGTAGCGGTGTGTGGGCACCCAGAATTGTATGACACAACGTCATACATGTACAGAAACCGGACGAAAAAAGACATTGCTTGGAGGAAAGTGAGCGAGGAAGTTGGACTACCTGGAAAATTCTGAAAATATGTGCGTCTACTTGATTGCAGCTATTGGTTGTACTTTAATATAAACCAAGTCATAGAAGCCCCTCCTCCTGTCCTTTTCCGGAAGAGATGAAGGAATACTCGTGGATTTGCGTTACTCGCGTTATAATCCAGCGGTTAAACTCGCGCGAGGAATGCAAGGCGAAAATTTTCTTCCCATTGGATGTGAACGCACCATAAGGATGGCCGTAAAACATTCACATGCCCACACCAAGCAATGTCCTTCAAGTCAATGGAGTGAGTGGGTCGTGTTGTGGTGCTCACGTGGGCCGGCTCACTGAACATCTGCTTGACTGTTTGAAGATTCTGCGCAATCTTTTGTTGCTGGTTTCGCCTAGCGGCTGGAGTATATTTTGTAGAGCAACACCTTCAGGACAGTTTTGTGAATGAATCTAAACGCTCTTTGTGCTTATTTTGCCTATCGGCTGGAGTTTATTTTGTGGAGTATTTCTGGCTAAGTCATCGGAGTAATAATTTGCATTTACTCATGTTGTAGCCGAGCTCACTGAACATTCATTTGACTGTCTGAAGAATTTGTGTGCTCTCTTTGTGTTAGTTCCGCCTAGCGGCTGGTGTTTATTTTGTAGAATAATACACCTTTAGGATAGTTATATGGATGAAGCTATAAATTATTTGTGTTTATTCTGCCTATTGGCTGGAGTTTGTTATATAGATTATCTTTTGCTGTGCAATTCTGTTTCACAAGAGCAATCCAATGGCAAATTTGTCGCAGGGGCTATTGTAGGCGTACATGGACTGTTTGAGTGTGGAGGGATGGACGCCAGTTGGCGCTATCATGCGTGGGGTTAATGCGCACATTTTAGTTTTTTTACTGTTTGTTTGGTTCTGGGGAATGTTCGGGGTGTGAATGTTGCACTAATGTTGGAATGTGGTCTTTTTAGTCCTGTTTTTGACACATAATCTATTTTTTTCTTATATGTCAAATATTAATATGAATGGATTGTCTCTCACCCCGTGGAATGTGAATGGGTTGGGGCACCCCATAAAAAGAAGGAAGGTTATTTCTCTTCTTAAGTTTAAGAAATATGATAGTGTTTCTTCAAGAAATGCAGTGGGCATTTTTTTAATAGTGCTGGCTCAAGTAAGAACAGGGGAGTCTTGGTCTTATAGATATTTGGAGAATTATTAACCCATCTGGTACGGACTATACATTTTTTTTCTTCAGTCCATAAGATTTACTCTAGAATATATCTTTTTTATATGTAAGTCTCTCATTTCATCTGTTGTTGATTGCTCAATTGGAAACATTTTAATCTCAGATCATGCCATGGTGTGTTTAGAGGTGTTGCCACATACAAAGAAAAAGAAATCATATAGTTTGCGCTTTAATTGATCCCTTTTGCAAAATCCTGAATTCCAACAAATGCTAAAGGCTGAAATCAATGTCTGTATGGAGACCAATTGCTCCTCAGTATCCTCAGTATCCTCTGTGGGTGTGGCTTCGGAGTCACTTAAGGCAGTTCTTAGAGGCCGGATCATACAGTATGCTGCATTCACCAAAAAATCCAAAGCACAAGAACTCTTGGAATTGGAAGGGAATATTAAAAGTGCAGAGGCACAGCTGAAGCGCAGAATGTCGTCTAATGGCCTCAGAGGATTGGCCTGATCGAAATACAGATATAATACTATTTTGTCATGGAAAGTGGAGTTTTGGCTATTCAGGGCAAGACAGTCATACTTTGAGTCGGGGGACACAGCAGGGAAGATTTTGGCTAGATATATAAGACAGAGAGCATCTTTATCTATTATTCCATCAGTGAAATCTGCTGGTGGTGAAATATTTATCTCTGCCATTGATATTAATAAGACTTTTAAAGTATTTTATCTTGATCTCCATAGTTCCACGTCTTTGTCTACTGATGAAGATATTAGAAACTTTGTGGAACCATTAGAACTTCCTAAACTGACGACTGAGATAACCTTGGAGGAGCTTGGCGAGGTAATTAAGGACTTGCCTACAGGCAAGGCTCCAGGCCAGATGGCTTAGCCGCTGAATTTTTTAGATCTTATGCTACAGAACTGGCTCCACTTTTGCTAGAAGTTTATACGGAATCATTAAAGAATGGAAAGCTTCCGCCAACCATGGCACAAGCCCAGATCAGTCTGATTTTTAAAAAGGACAAAGATCCAAAAGAGTAGAAGATGTTAAAATTTTGTCAATAATTTTGGCTAACCTATAAAATAAAGTTATGACAACTCTTGTACATAGATCAGGTGGTGTTAACTCGGGCCACAGCTCTTCTGATAATATTACGCGTTTCATCAATATCATGTGGTCAGTGGAGAATGATCAGACTCCGGTCGCTGCCATCTCACTTGATGCCGAAAAGGTGTTTGATATGGTAGAATGGGATTATCTTTTAAGATTTTGTAAATATACGGATTCGGGAATACTTTTATTGGAGGGATTAGGTTACTTTTTAGACACCCGGTAGCGGCGGTACAAACAAATGGATTCATTTCAGATTATTTTACTCTGGATAGGGGCACCAGGCAGGGTTGCCCTCTTTCCCCATTATTGTTCTCTCTTGCCCTGGAACCATTAGCAGCTGCGATAAGAAAGGAGGATGATTTTTCAGGGGTGGTGGTGGGAGGTATAAGCTTTAGCTTTACGCTGATGATATTTTATTATTCGTTTCTGACCCTACAAAATCTATGCCTTGCCTCCACATAATTATTAATTCCTCATTCTCAGGATACAGAGTCAATTTGTCTAAATCCGAAGCTTTGGCTCTGATAGTGTACTGCCCAGTGATGGCTTTTCAGCCCAGTGCCTTCCAGTGGCCCAAACAGGGCAGTATTTGGGCATTTTATTCCCAGCAAATTTGTGTTATTTAGTTAGTTCATTTTGACCCTTTAAAAAAGGTTTTCAAACGATGTGGGAAGGTGGGCTTCATTACATTTATCTATGATTGGGAAGATTAATGCTATTAAAATGAATTGTATTCCAAAATTCAACTACCTGCTACAATCTCTCCCTGTAGATGTCCCCCTCTCTTATTTCAAGCAATTTGATAGCATAGCAAGTCCTTCATTTGGAATGGTAAACATCCCAGATTACATTTCAGTAAATTGCATAGGCCGATTGACAAAGGTGGGCTAGGCCTACCCAAGATTATGTTATATTATTATACTGTACTTAATGGAGACACTACAGGTGAATACAGTAAAATTTGTGTCTAATAACATCATCACAATTGCCACATTGATTAGCAAATTAGGCGTTAACTAATTAAAATGCGCTAATTTGCATACATTTGACAAGGCTCTGCAGGTAATTAGGATACAAGGCTCGAAACTGCGACTATGCTCCTGAAATTTAATCTGTGCAACCTCAAAATATATTTGTTAATATATTACAATTGTTGTGGTGTGACCTGTTTTAATTTCTTTACAAAACATTCACTAATTACTGCACTATGTCCCTGCTGTGAGCTGATACAGTGACCACCGTTCTATTCAACGTTACATAACCAATTAAACTTCATCTTTACATTCTTAACTTTAATGGCGATTTTAGATTGGTTAATATTAGCCGTCAATCACTCCCTTTCACCACGCTCCATTGTCACATGACAGGGAGCTAACTAGTGCATGAAATTTAAAGAGCAGAAGAGGGAAGATGAAAAGAACTTCTGTAAGCCAAATAAAATGTTACAGATAATGTAACTCCTGGAGTTGTTGATGGCGATCATGTGGTGAATGTGGATCCACCAGCGGAAAAGAAGGCTTACAGTTTTCGGAGAGAGTGGCTGAAAGACTTTGATTGGCTCTGCTTTGAAAATGGCTCAATACACTCCATTCACTGTAAAGCCTGTGGGACAGAGGTTGCAGGTAACACCGCGTCCGCCACTGAATCGACAAATTTTAAGTGCGAGAGCTTGATTAAACATGGAGAGAGCGCCAAGCACAAGAAATGCCAGGAGAAATGTGTGGCAAAGAATTCAGGATCAGGTTTGATTGATAAAGATTTTAATCATGCTGCCGGACTTTCTGCTCAATTGGCAGAGCTGAATGTGAAATTTAACACCGCCTACACCAACGCCAAAGAAGAGCTCGCCTTCACTAAATATAAACCCATGTTGCAGCTCTTGAAAGCGTTGAGATCAACATGACATACACAAATGACAAGTCATGTGCCAGCATCATTGGCGTTATAGCAGATACCATCCACGAGAACACCACAGTTAAAGTATCGTCAGCTCGTTCTATCTCATTCATCATTGATGGTGACATTGAAATGTCATTCAAGGATTGTGTGACAGTGTATGTCCGCATCCTGCTTGATGTACAGCCCACAAACATCCTCGTCGGACATGTTGAGGTGAAACACTCATTTCGGGAGTCGTGCATAGAGATGGGCAGGGTGGTGGCAATCAAAGAAATGTCATATAGAAGGCAGAGAAACTTGGAATTGTTTAATGGAAAATGGGGCAGCTATTTGGCATATTTGGAGGGCTCTCTGGGAGGGGAAGTGGAGAGAGATGTGTAGTTTTAAATGTGTGTAATTGTTTTTTTAATTTTTTAATTAATAATTTTTATTTAATATATTGTGTGCGTGTATTCTCAAGTTAGACCACAGGGATGTTTGTTGGGGGTCGAGTCGGGGTGGGGTTGGGGATTGGGAGTGCAAAAGGGAATTATGGGGGTTAAAAGTTGATTCGGTGTATAAATGTTTGCTTTTCCGTTTCATGTGTCTGAATCAATAAAAGTGTGAATCAGAAAAAATCACTTTATAACATTTAAGTAAACACAAAATACAAAGAAATGTGGCTTATTGTTTCTTTCTAGAACCACTCAAATACAGTAGTTTATATCTGCAATACCTGGAAATAGTCATGCAGAAAAAAAGGGACATGAACGCTTTCAACTGTGCTTTATAGATGCTGCACAACAATCACAGCAACAAGTAACATTGATTGTTATTGAGTAGCCTATTATACACTTCATAACATCCTGAATTAATTGTATAACTGCTTTTGTGACAGTTTATTTAAACTACTGGTTTAGCAATGTGACAGACTTGAAATGGCTTACTGATAGTATGAAAAGGCTAGGACTGAAGATGGGACTGATGTGATTCCACTGCAAACTGCTCAAGCTAGGGCTGGGCAATATGATGATATATATTGTGGCAAAAATATAAAGTGTCAATCGATAGAGATTTTGCTATCATTATAGTGTTATGTAAAAATATCCATGTGGCTTTCAGTGGGCAGAACTGCTTAAAGTTATTGACTGGTTGGGGGCTTGGGTAACTCAGCGAGTATTGATGCTGACTACCAACCCTGAAATCGTGAGTTCGAATCCATGGCATGCTGAGTGACTGCAGCGAGGTCTCCTAAGCAACCAAATTGGCCCGGTTGCTAGGTAGGGTAGAGTCACATGGGGTAACCTCCTCATATTTACGATTAGGGGTTCTCGCTCTCACTGGGCCACGTGGTAAATTGTGTGTGGATCGTGGAGAGTAGCATGAGCCTCCACGTGCTGTGAGTCTCTACGGTGTCATGCACAGCGAGCCACCTGATAAGATGCGTGGATTGAATGTCTCAGAAGTGGAGGCAACTAAAAGTCTTGTCCTCCGCCACCCAGATTGAGGTGAGTAACCGTGCCACCACAAGGACCTACTAAGTATTAACCTACTAAGGAATTGGGCATTCCAAATTGGGAGAAAAGGGGATGAAATAAAAAAAAAAAGTTATTGATGAATCAGAGCGATGAAGAAGGATGGATGAATGAGAAAATACAAAGCGGAAAGCACTTGATATTAAAAAGAGTTATAATAAGATGATAAGTTATATAAGAGTGCAATAAGCCGCGAAAGATCATTTAATTCGGTACTCGCACCACTGGGGTGTACAGTCAAATACACACACAAATTATGCCAAAATGCAGATCTTGGCAATTATTCACGTAAACACAATTGGTAATGTCTTAAGCAAATGTAAACAGTTGGGAAAAATCTGATGTTTGTCAGTATATTGGATCCGTGCATTAGGTCTTAAAGTGTAAATACAGAATAATACTGTTTCTGCTGCTGTATGTGTCATTAATAACAAAAGAAAAAGATAAAATCACTCACTGCACATAATTATATAACTTTTGTAGCTTTAATAAGGATCAATGTATATTTAATTAATACAGTGAAGACTAAAGTGTTTTTATTTTGTTTTATTTATTTTTATTACATTTTCTGAATGCTTACTTGAAGTTTGACACACTTCCAGCACTGTTTATGTAATTTGTATCTTTGTTATATTGTGTTTATTTGTCCTATTGCTTGCCATTTGTTTCTTTGTTCTTATTTTATAACTGACTGTTTGACTTATAATTGCTTGAGAACTTCTTATTTACATTCTTCTTCTTTCTACTTTTCCACCCACGCATCGTATTGGGCAATGAGAGTTCTTCAGTGGGTGTGAACAGTGGCGGTGTCTTCGACTTCGTCCCAGGAGACATCGAAGGCTTTTAGGTCGGACTCTACCGCACCGGCCTCCAAGTGGAACCCATAGAAACGCCTTCTTGGGGATGCGACTGTTGTCCATGCGGATAACATGTCCTGCTAGTCATAGGGTGTGATGTGCAATGATCGGCTTGGCATCTTGCTTCATCATAGGACCTTCTCATTGGTAATCTGGTCAAGGTATCGAATATGCAGTATCCATCTCAGGCAATGCTGGTGAAAGACATTCACATTCCGGGTAGTACTGGTAGACATTTTCCACGTTTCGGCGGCACAGATCGCCATCGGGAGGAAGATGGATGCATATAGGCAAAGCTTGATGTAAAGCGAGGGGGATGCAGATGACCATATATTGTGCATTGGATGGAAGACTGCTGAGGCCTTGCCAATCTGGCACATGACATCCATCTCTGTGCCTCCATCCTGTCCAATGACACCGCCGAGATATGTGAACCTTTCAACCCCTTCGAGATCAAGCACATTGACCCTGATCTTTCGCACGCCAAAGATCGAATGCCAACATGCATAACCTTCGACTTCTCAGTGCTAATCAGTTGATGAAATTGATTGACAGGGACCGCTTGTACATGCTCTTTAATGTTCCTTAATGCGAAAGTTTGATTGCAGCATGACCACCCTTGCCGAAAGCCTGCCTATTCTTCTCGTAGTTGATGGTTGAATTGCATAATCTATCCTTCGTGGGGATCAATAAACTTTCTGTAGTCTATAATTGTTCTTTTTGCTTAATATACATGTGAGGATGAGTGTGTGACATTTTATTTATTAATTCTAATAATAAATGCTCATCAACAGTAAGTTAAAGCCTCTGTTAAAAAAGCAGGGGTAGCCAAGCATCAACGAAATCATTCTTTTATACAGTCTATACTAGGAATATACTTTTAATAAGAGCCAACAGAAAACATCCCTTACAAATTTTTACCATGGTAAACTATAGTTACCGCTATATAGTTATACACACACACACACACACACACACACACACATATACATATATATGTTATATGTTATTATATATATGTCTATATATATATATATATATATATATATATATATATATATATATATATATATATATAGAGAGAGAGAGAGAGAGAGAGAGAGAGAGAGAGAGAGAGAGAGAGAGAGAGAGAGAAATATATATATACATTGCCAAACCTTTGGAATAATGTACAGATTTTGCTGTTTCAGAAGGAAATTGGTATTTTAATTCACGAAAGTGGCATTAAACTGATCAAAAATTATAGTCATAACATTACTGATGTAAAAACAGCACCATCACTATTTGAAAATTTTTTTTTTTTTATCAAATCTAGACAGGCCCCATTTCCAGCAGCCATCTCTCCAACACCTTATCCTTGAGTAATCATGCTAAATTGCTAATTTGGTACTAGAAAATCACTTGCCATTACATCAAACACTGCTGAAAGCTATTTGGTTCGTTAAATGAAGCTTAACATTGTCTTTGTGTTTGTTTTTGAGTTGCCACAGTATGCAATAGACTGGCATGTCTTAAGGTCAATATTAGGTAAAAAATGGCAAAAAAGAAACCGCTTTCTCTATAAACTTGTCAGTCAATCAACGTTTTGAGAAATTAAGGCTATACAATGCTTGAAATTGTCAAAAAACTGAAGATTTCATACAAAGGTGTACACTATAGTCTTCAAAGACAAAGAGGAAGGCCCAGATGTACAATTAAACACATGGATAACTACATCAGACCTCACATATCCTCAGCTGACAGATTCATTGTATTCTACCAGCTCAATACAGATTTATATTCAACAGTAAAGAGAAGACTCGGGCACAGGCCTTATGGGATGAATTACAAAGAAAAAGCCATTTTTGAAACAGAAAATAAAATGTCAAAGTGGGCAAAAAAAAGAGTGTTATGGATCTTAACCCTATTGAGGGTTGAGCTTTTGTGGGATCAGCTAGACTGTAAGGTGCATGAGAAGACAGTCACATCTATGGCAAGTGCTACAGGAAGTGTTGGGTGAAATTTCACCTGAGTATCTGGACACAGCTACAATGCTAAGGATCTGCAAAGCTGCCATTGCAGCACATGGAGGATTTTTTGATAGTTTATTTTTTTCAAACTGTAATGGTAATTTGTCACATTATTAATGTCCTGACTATACATTGTGATCAGTTGAATGCCACTTTGGTGAATAATTACCAATTTCTTTCCATAAGAGCAAAATTTGTACATTATTCCAAACTTTTGCCGCCAGTGTATATATATGCATATATACAACCGTTAGTTCCGGTCCTCGAATCTAATTGGACGAGAGACGTTCCATGAGCACTGATGGTCTGACACCAAACTTTTAGCCATTCTAAACTAAAGTGTAAGAGTAGTGTAGATCTGTTAAGAGTTACTGTATAAGTGTCTCTTACATGTATTATTTTATTTTATTTTTTGACATTACTTATGTTAGCCAGCAGGTGGTGGCAAAAGATATTTTTTGTGTGTATATGAGCAGTGGGTGACATGAAGTGAATCCATCAGTCATTGTTTACATACAACTGAGCTCTGTGATCACTCATATTACTACTACTACACAGCTACAGCTAGAAAATAGCTTTAAACGGCTTTAAACTAACAACTTCAGCATTATGGCTCATCACAGCTGAGAGACACAACAGACAGATTAATTACACATCTCATTACTTACCTCTTACTGGTGTTTCCACATAGGAGAAAAAATACTGTTCAAAATGGTGGAGGACATTGCGGTTTCTATAGTGAAAGACTCTTTCACCGGTTACTGCGAAATAGGGTGAATTGCCCCCGCTTGGATGGCTATTTTTCCACTGAGAAAGCTGATCTCCAGAAAGCTGACAGCGTCTCTGCTTGGGTGTGGCAACAGGCGATCAAACATGCTCTGTCTATCTCTCTCTCTCACACACACACACACACACACACACACACACACACTAACTCACAACCATCCTTGTTTATCCAATAACTTTTTCGAAACAGCAGTAACACGTTGTGAGTCTGGCCAATCGTGAATAAGCTGTGTTGTCGTCAGAGCTTGTGCAGTTCCACTAGAGCAACTGCACCACCTGGCTGCTCTCGAATCGCTCTCACAGTACTTTGATGGCATACGTAATGGTGATGCTGCGGTGGCGCCGGTTCAATCGGACAAAATTTCGAACCGACATGCACTGCTTCAAGTCTGAACACTGAACGGTCTGCGCAGCACTGCATGAATTAAAACACACCTATTGTCTCACGTAGCCAGACATTTAACTAGTTGACTTGCACGTGTGTGTGTGTGTGTGTGTGTGTTGCACACAAGTAATTATGATGGTATTATGCTATTAATGTGGTTTATGAGGACACCCATAGTTGTCTCGTAATTCAAACAGTTTAAAAAAACGCGCACGTGTGTGTGATCACCAACATAAAAGTTACCAGTTTATGGTGGTTTAACATTGGTTTTCATATTTGAACTTTGTTTGAGTGAAAAATTATATTTAAAAATTAACACAAAATGAAAAGTCTGTAACTATTTACAATTTTTCTTGTGTTGTTTTTAAACCTGTATGCATTGATTTTCGTGGATCACAAATGGAGATGTTAGACAGGATACGTTTCATTCATTGTTCACTTTTCTTGCATCTTTTTTGCTCATATATTGACAGTGAATTTTGACTGTGGACATTCGGCCAAACATATCTCATCTTGTGTCACACACAATTAATATGGTTTGGAACAACATTGTGTGAGTTAATTATGCTAGAATTTTTTTTCTGGGAAAACTATCCCTTTAAATATATTAAAAATGACTGTAAAAAAGATGTGTAGACATTTCAAAACCCATGAAGTGAAAGATTACTAAAAAGATTATTCGGTAACACTTTACAATAAAGTTCCATTCGTTAACATTGGTTGATACATTAGGTATTATGAACAAGCAATTTATGATATATGTTTTACATCATTTATTAATCTTTGTTCATGTAGTTAACAAAAATGGTATTATTCATTGTAAGTCCATAGTGCATTAATTAATGTTAACACATACAACTTTTGATTTGAAAATGTATTACTATATGTTGAAATTAACATTTAAATAAGATGAATACATGCTTCATAAGTATTGTTCATTGTTAGTTCATGTTAACTTGTGTTGTTAACTATGTTAACACTGGGAACCTTATTGTATGCTGTTACTGATTATTCTTTGTTAAAACTTCAACATCCTGCTTTTAGTGATAAACATGAACATGTATACTTTCTGTGTATGTATTAGTAGTTAAATTCCTGGTAATATTTACGGGTTTGGTGAAAAGGAACAGAATGTACATTACTGCATATCCTGTAAGATATTTACCTTTCAGTGCCCCTCACAGCACACGCCTCCTCGTGCTCTGACTCTGCTATTCTATTGGTCGACCCTTTAATGCGAGGGGTGTTTGATTGGACAAAGACACATCAACATTAACGTCCCATGTGCGCTTCATGTGAACAACAGCAGATCTTTTTTCTTAAACTTCTGCAATCACTCGAGACCTTTTAGTGTGCCTCCCTAAACATTCGGTCTCATCATTGAGTAGTTTTACGGTAGATTATATGGACATTGAAAAAAATAAAAATATTGGCGCTCCCTCCGAGTTTCATTGTGGTATTTCAAGTTTACATTTTGTATTATTTCAGCGCATCGGTATCCTCTTAAACAATGCAATTCGAATGTTGACCACTTAAACGAGTTTAACATACTCACGGAGTTCTATATACATTTGCATTTAAAATGGACCACATGCTGTTTTTCTGTTAAAGAGATTTGGAATGTGTAGGTGTGCTTGCATTGTGGAACAATTAAGTGTCAGCACTATTCATTAGAACCACCACATTTTAAATCCCAAATTTTCTGTCTAATTTCAAAACCTTATGTATTTGTCTTAAAATAATCCGATTTTTAACCATGGACCTCATTGCCAAGGTATGGATCTTTCAAAGTTGTTACGAAATATATAGTTCCATGTTAGTGTTGATTTTGCATGCGCGATGTTTGGTGGTACTACGGTACAGTCGGTCTCTGATACTGCTCAGCCGATATGACATAAAGCCCACTGTAAGCGCTTGAGGCTGCTCTATCGTTATCGCAATCGGTCTGTTCTAAAGAACCAGCGGAGATGAGCTCTACCGAAGAAGATGTTATAATGTCGATTCCACGAGAACTCACACAAAACCCATTACGGAAAATATGGATGCCGTGTAAGAACGGTTTGCCGGAAAAACACATTTATCAGAAGAGAGGTAGGTTTGCGGCTACGAATGCTCCTCGCCGACGCGCTACTGTGATTATATGCATAATCTTGGTTTGTTTTATTCCCGCGATATTTTGTGGTATTTAAAATTACATGGTTTTAAGAACACGTCAAGTACTATTTCCCCGTAACACGATTTATGCTGTATATTTTGGGTTTGTGTGGAAATATGTTGAAGTGCATGGTGTGTGTAATTGAAATGGAGGCGGAAGTATAGTCTGTATTCAGGCAATTTGTCGCCTGAGCGCGATTTGTTAAATATATTTGGCATCTTATTATAGCATTTCGACTAAATAATAAGACAGGACATGCTCGCTGCCTCAGACTGATGTAACCAGGATGCACTACCGTAACCTGCTCAGACGTACCGGCTAAAAACAGCACAGTAAACTGCACTGACACGCTTATCTTTAGAGGCTGTGTAGTATTTAGGCAGGCTGTTTTCCTCTCAAGTCTCCCGGATGCTGAGCAAGGCATCGGTGAGTAAAAACTGGCGAGAGTAAACATTGAAATTTGATATTATGTTTGAACGTGTCCAGTGCGTCAAAACAAGCTTGAAGTGCTGTATCACTATTAACCTTCCACTTTATCTGCGTATTTACTTCACATATCAGTATAATAATGTTTGCATCCGGAACACGCTGATAATAGAGGAATATTTTTGTACTGCGAGGTATTGGCACAGCTCGCGCATGTTGCCAGCACCGGTACAGTGGTCGCTGCGTGCATTGTTGCGTCGCTGGTTTTCTATTGGTTGACCCCGACAGACAAGGTTTTGTGATTGGTCAATGCCGCACCATCATTCGCAGTTCATGTGTGGTGCATGTGAACAGCAGCGGATCTCTGTTGTTCTAACAGCTAATGCAGATCAACACCATTGTCCCCCTAATGATAGTCATTATTTATAACAGTGCTGCAAGGACCCTTTTCACAGACTGTGATGACGCGTTTCCGCCTTGTTTAGCAACGTAAAACTAGCGAACTTTTTTCGATTTTCAATTTTGTATTTATAGTGTACATTTATAACATTACACTTTGTATTACATTACTATGGATTTGGTTTTTAAAAAAAACGAGTTACTACAGCTGTGAGGTTTTTAACGCAGCTGCTGAGAGAGTGACAGATTTACTATCTCTCCTTTTTTCCATTTGGAAAGTAATAGTGGCATTTTTCTTTTGATGTTGGAGCAAAAATTATAATTTCCCGTGGTCTCCCATCCACCGCTACCCTACAACCGTCCATTGCATTAGGTACACTCGCATACACATTTTCGTCATAAAAAAAATACTTGTACAGAAATTAATAGAAATTTGTACAAATATGGTGAAAAAAAAGACCACTTGACTCATCATTATCAGTAACCTTATAAAATATGTTTTATTCTACAGAGCGGGTCCTCTCATGGGGGCTGCCATGTTAGAATCACATGAGCCGCCTAATACTACTCACTTATTCTCAGTTACCGCCCTTTTATTGGATTAAAATTATTATAGCTGACTGTGAATATTGAATTTATATATATATATATATATATATATATATATATATATATATATATATATATATATATATATATATATATATATATATATATGGCGACAGTAACTGAAAACTATTGCATTTAAATAATGCTTTATCCATGCCCCTAAGAAGATAAAAAGTCCAAGAAGATATAAAAAAGTGATACTGGCAAGATAAACCAATCCAGTCAAGTTTTCTTGATTAATATTATGGGAAATATTGAATATTGAAAAAAAAAGTTCAGTCTTTCTGGTGTCTGTCTAGATTGAATGATATTTGCCTAGTGGTTCATTTTATGGTGTGGAATTGTTGATGGAAAACCAGGGTTGTGCTCCAGTAACAATTTGAGTTTAGGGTTATCCTCTAAATCCACTGGGGTGTTGCGTTAAATGGGCAAAAAGTAACTGTGCAGCAGTTGAGGTTTTTGCAAAAAACATTGTAGATCAATTCCAGCTGCATTCTTGCATGAGTTTAAGAGCAAAGTTTATTGCCTATTAAAGAGTAGGTTTGTTGAGTCAGACTGTTCCTTACAGACTCTTTAGACTTCTGAGAATATTCCTCCCCTTCTTAATGATATGCTGATTTTAATTTAATTGACCAAGGTTATGTTGAGGAGATTTGATCTGAAATGCATGAACCTGAAGTTGACTGTGTACTGCTTTCAGCAGAAAATTATGTGGAACACAGTCTCACTAGGACACCATTTGATTAGTCAGCAGAGAATTGTTAGCATCGGGAACATCATGCACATGATCTCTCATTATCCGAGTATCCATGGAACCTGATTCATGAAGAATCAGCAGACAATGAAATGAATCTAACAACAAGTTATGAATTTAATTATTTGGTGTAAGAAAATAAAGATATCATAAATAATATAATTACATATACATGTAGTGTATAAAACATTAGGTGTTTGAAAGCATTTAGTTGCAGATTATACAATATACTTTATAATCCCATAAAAAAACATTAAAAGCTATAAATACCCAGTGCTGATGTCATGCTGTGGCTTACAACAAATCATTCGCATTAATTTTTACAATAAGTTATTTTTTAGTTTTCCAAACATAACCGGACTCCAACAGGAAATGTTATTCTGCAGAAGTTACAGAGGATATTTGGTTAAGTGAGATCTCTTGTGATAGTTGGATCCTTTAAGAACAAGTTAACCAAGTTAACACAGGCGATCCATATGTTTTATTATTTCTATTAATTTCCTAACCAGAAGTCTCAGCAAATTAAAAATTAAGGCAAAATTCTTCAAAAGACTGCAGAGGAATGCCACTGCACGTCTGCTTCCCAGACCAACAATAGTCTCTATCTGCATGGGTAACTCTTTCAGATTTTTTATAGTGACTGAAAATAAAACAAGGAGAGTATTCATTCTCCTCTCACATTTGGTGGTGTACACAGAACAGCCTGTATTCATGGACTCATTTAATTTAACCTCTCTGTCTGTCTCTCTTTGCAGTATGCATGACCAACTGTCCTACTCTCATTGTGACTGTCGGCTTGCCAGCAAGAGGAAAGACCTACATCTCTAAAAAGCTCACACGCTACCTCAACTGGATCGGTGTACCAACAAAAGGTACTGTAGTAATGCGTACAACTACACATATGCACTTATGAACACTGTTTCATATAAGAACAGAGTCATTTAAACAGTGTGTGTCTGCAGAATTCAATGTGGGAGAGTATCGTAGGGAATGTGTGAAAATCTACAAGAGCTTTGAATTCTTCCGCCCCGATAATGAGGAAGGGCTGAAGATACGAAAGTAAGATCCTGCATGTGCTTGAGGATCTTGTTTACGAATGCATATTTTGTTGATTCTTGTAATTATGGGTCATATGATTTATTCTTTATTTCTGTTTTCAGGCAGTGTGCTTTGACAGCACTCAATGATGTCAGGCAGTACCTCAGTGTTGAGGGTGGCCATGTTGCTGTGAGTGTAGTTTCACAAAATGTTTGTTAATTTTAATACAGTTGCTATAATTGTGACCGCTTTTGAGTGTACTTTGTTGTTTGTGGCATTGATAAGGTATTGAATTTCATAGCCATCAAGGTTTTCCTTTATGATCAAAGATTGACAAGAAGAGGGGAAAAAATAGAGATTTGTAGCATTGCTTTGCTTTATCATAATGGTTATAGTGAATGTTTTTATTTGTCAGGTATTTGATGCCACAAACACAACCAGAGATAGGAGGAGCACAATCATTACATTTGCTGAACAAAATGGATACAAGGTATACAAATGCTGTAATTTCACAGTCATATGGCCTTTATAAGCCTTTGGCAGAAAAAGGACAGTTTACAAAAGTGTACGTATGTCCCTGTATGTAAAAACACAGGGACACTTATATCTGTGTTTCTTTTTTTTTTCTTAGGTGTTTTTTGTTGAGTCTTTGTGTGAAGACCCCAAGATTATTGCAGAAAATATTGTGGTAAGGCAGCGATTAAATATTGAAAAATGATCAAATTTCTTCTTATATGAATCATTGATGTCCAACACATTTATTCTCTTATTATTTTCAGTTCGTAAATTCCTTTAGATTTTTCAAAGGGACTAATTCATTGCAATGTATAACTTTAAATGATAGATTTTATATATTGTATTGATTTATCTATGATTTATATATATATATTTTTTTTAATATTTAAAGATAACTATGTATAATTTTCATCATTATATATTGAATTATTGTTATATGAGGGGCTTTCTCAGCAAATATTTGTAAATGCGATTAATTAATCGGGACACCATGTAATTAATTCAATTAAAAATTGTAATCGATTTACAGCCCTAAAAAAAAGAATACAAATTTTATCAGTTTGAGGTCTAAAGAACTTGAGTAGTAATAGGACACATCAACATGCTAGAGGTTTTTCTCAAGACATCGATACTTATGTAGTTTGAATGGTCCCAGCATTAATTTCTCCTCTTTCTGTGTGTTGGAGAGCAGCAGGTGAAGTTGGGTAGTCCAGACTACATTGACTGTAACACTGAAGAAGCCGTCCAGGACTTTATGAAGAGGATCAAATGCTATGAGAACAGTTACCAACCACTGGATGAAAACCTTGACAGGTCTGAAATAATTTCATCCATGTCTCTGTAAAAGTATGAGGTATTTCCCAATATTGTTTATAAAAAATTTAAATCTTTGAAAGACAAAACCATCTTTGGTAAAGAGTTTGCACCAAGCAAAGGAGAAAGATTTATGAGAGCGTTCTCAGAATGTGATGATCTCTGCATCCAAAATCATCTTCTGTCAGAGTATGTACTGTATTTGATGAAGATTGCACTTCTCTGCTGGAATAAACAGTTCGCACTTTAGGTATGCAAGTGAAAAGTATGAATAGATTCCGGACATACCTCTTCCAGCAATGTGGGCATTGTCTTGCGACCTGAACATATGGCAGAATAACAACAACGGCAAATATAATTCACTCTGGTTTTGTTAAACAGGCACCATTTAAGCACAAGGAACAACTTTCTTGGTATATATAGCACAGTTGAGAAGAGCCATCAGACTCTTGGTTCTCTACTGTTTTTTATATCCAGCATTTTTAACGGGATGTCTCCTCAGCTCCCGATGGATTATGGGACAGTAAAGTGTCCAATCGATACGCACTTTAGAATCAAGCCATAAATAGTAGGTCATCCTGGTATTTCTTGCTTACTCTTATGAATACTGAGGATTCGGACAGACTACTCCATTGGCATATGTTTTTTGGGCAAACTATATAGCATGGATATTCAGACGCAGAGGATGTGTTCCATCAAAAGTAAATGTTACTTAACATGTTACTTATTCCCATGTTCATGCAAAACCTGATAATCTCAGGGAAGTTTAAAGCTGTGGTTTAAACATGCATTGAACAGTCATAAAATATTTCTCATTCAGATCACCTAAAATATTTAATCAGTTAGAATTAGTGTTTTGCAAGGACAATATATATAACTTTTTTTTTTAATCATCATTACATTTTTATCTAGTAATTATGAACAAAATGTCATGTACATTCATTTGTCTAAAGATTTGAGAAGCCTGTTGTGCTTTTGTGGAGATTTTTTAATGTTTTTTTATTTTGTCTTGCAGAGAATTATCATACATTAAAATAATGGACGTGGGTCAGCGGTATTTGGTGAATCGCGTACTCGACCACATTCAAAGCAGAATTGTATACTATCTAATGAACATCCACATTACACCACGCTCAATCTACCTCTGTCGCCATGGAGAGAGCGACCTTAACGTCAGAGGTTGCATTGGAGGGGATTCAGGCCTGTCACCCCGCGGGAAAGAGGTGTGTGTTTGTGTGTAATTGTATATGCATCAAGATTATCAAACAGTGATTGGCTGTGTGAGCAAAAGTGGCTAAACCCTAAACATAAAAAACTTTGGTTGTTTGGAAAATGGTGGTGTGCTCATGCTTTTTACACGATTGGCCACAGGAGTTCACCATCTCGCTTACTCTTATTTCTCAGTTTGCTCAGTGTCTGGGCCAGTTTATTCAGGATCAGAATATAAAGGATCTGAAAGTGTGGACCAGTCAGATGAAGAGAACAATTCAGACTGCTGAAGCATTGGGTGTACCATATGAACAATGGAAAGCACTCAATGAGATTGATGCTG
Organism: Moxostoma hubbsi; assembly: GCA_032164185.1. Lineage (NCBI taxonomy): Eukaryota > Metazoa > Chordata > Actinopteri > Cypriniformes > Catostomidae > Moxostoma > Moxostoma hubbsi. The sequence continues at coordinate 15,092,384 of JAVLUX010000010.1, forward strand.
TAAGTCTTAGTGTTTATTTGTTGATTGTTTTTTCTGTTGATGCATTTAAATAATGGCTTTTAAACACTGATTTTTAGTTTTATGCAGTTGTGTAATTTTTTATTTATATAATTTTAGTTTTATATTTCAGGGCTGCCAAAAGTAACTGAAATGTAACTGATGTCATTTCAACATCAGTAACATGGTGGCATGTTCAGATTTAATGAATGCATGTTGTAAAGGTGTAATTCTTTTTATAATATGTGCATTAAAAACTAAATGTAATTTGTGGTGTTTTACTTAAGTTGGTTTGAGAATCATGTAATGTATTTTACATTGGTTTGGTTAGGGATGGGGTTATGTTAGTTATGCTTTAGTTTCTAAAAATGTTTTAGTTATTGATAATAACACTGGTGACACTGAATCTCTGCATGTGTGCAGGGCGTTTGTGAGGAGATGATGTATGAGGAGATTCAGGAACATTTTCCTCTGGAGTTCGCCCTCAGGGACCAGGACAAATATCGCTACCGCTACCCTAAAGGAGAGGTGTGTGGAAATGTAATACACATGGTTAACCAAACAAGAGCAGCATCTCTTCCAACTTCCACAGAAAATGTAACCTACTTTCTTTTTGCAGTCATATGAGGATTTGGTCCAGCGATTGGAGCCTGTCATTATGGAGCTGGAGCGACAAGAGAATGTTTTGGTTATTTGTCATCAGGCTGTGATGCGCTGTTTACTTGCTTACTTCCTGGACAAGAGTGCAGGTATGTAGATGGGGAATACATAACTTTAGCATGGCCAATGAAATATTGGTGAGCTTGGTCATCTTTTACCCCCCTTTTTTGCCTTAATCTAGAAGAGCTGCCATACCTGAAATGCCCCCTTCACACAGTTCTGAAGCTCACCCCTGTGGCCTATGGTAAGAAAATCACCTTTCTCACACACACACATATGTTAACCTTCAATATCTCTCTCTGTTCCATCCCAGCTCTGCACAGTATATACTAGTTTAGAGGTCAACTAATAACGAAGGTGGTAGAAAAGACAGATAACCGATTAAACCACAGATAGTTAAAGATTTTTCTCAGTCTTTATATACTGTGACAGGTACAGACATTCAAGCTACAAGATTCCCCAGTAATAATTAGAGAAAAAACAAAACAAAGAATTGGTGCATAATGCGGGACTTTTAACTGTAAACAAGCCAGAAACAAAAAAGGAACTCTTATATTGCAATGATGAAGACTTGCCAAGTATTTACCAAATTAAGTCTTTTATAGCCTATATATGCACCAAATAAAGGGTTTTGAATATATAAATTTCACCAGGTGAAGTTTAATGAGGAATAAGTTTTATTATTATTCTCAAGATATGAAGTTGGAGATATGATGTATGTGCTGACAGAGCACATTTCCATATAGACACATTTTTCTTTGTGTGCCATTGCTTCAATTTAGAACACTGGATTATCTAATCAAAATAGGCATTGCAGTGAGGATAAAAATATGGACGAATATTGTCAATGATTAAATATTTAGATACGGATATGTGATTGTTTTTATTCCACCTCTAGATGCTGTAGCTATACTGTACTGTAGAACCAAGCCATTCTAACACTATAATCCTTCAGCGCAGGCCACAGAATAAAATAAATAAATACTATCAATTAATCAGTAAAACTGATAAATCGGTCTACATCTATACTCGTTAAAGGAATGGTTTGCCATAAAAATAAAATTTCTTGTGTTTAAAACCTTTTTTCTTCTGTGGAATACAGAGAGAAGTGAAAATTGGTACATTCAACTTCAGATTTTTATTTGACCTGTTTTTACATCATTGTTGTGATTATGTAATTACGTAAATTTCACATTATAAGTACAAATATTTACTTTGCATATTCTCAAATTCAGTGGAAGCGGATGTGGACTTGGGCTGTCAAGCTGAAGAGAGAGAGAGAGAAAAAAAAAACTAAATACATAAAACTATCAAATTTGTCCGTAATAATCCGATGCTTATTCTATGAGAAATGTTGAACTGTTCCTTTAAGGCAACATTGTGTCTTTACATCACACGGAGGATTAAAACAGATTCTGTACTGTCCTGCTAAGAATTAAACAAGTACTGAAAGTAAAAGATACTGGGCTATTCAGCACTGAGGACAGAACAGGGAGTGCCAGCTTTTCATTTCTTAATTTTATGAAGCTTTTTCTTAATATGATCTTTAAGAGTGCATTTCTCCCTGGTGTTCAATTCAATTAAGATCTGTAATTACCTGAAAATATGACTTTAATTTTACTTTGAACCTAACCATTATTTACTATGCTGGAAGTGTAACCTAAATTCTCTCCTGCACTAGGCTGTAAAGTGGAGTCAATCTATCTGAATGTGGAGGCAGTGAACACACACCGAGACAAACCTGAGGTATGTACCCCAAACAATCCATTCAATACAAGTCATTTTACATCCTAAAATGCTTTCTGTGAATGTAAATGATAAAACCATTCTTTGGCAGAATGTGGACATATCCCGTCTTGCAGAAGAGGCCCTTCTCACTGTTCCAGCCCACTACTGACCTATGACTCCCCATCCCATACATCAGCAACACTCCATCGGTTAATTTCATCCTTTATCACGCCTCTCATTGTTTCGGCGCACTCAGGAACATTGGGTGGAATATCAGTTATAAGTCCTGAAGATGAGCAACTTTAGGGCTTGTATTTTTATTTTATTCCATCTCGATTGCCAGATAGATAACTGGAATCCAGTTAATGATTAATAACCCTAGTGCTGGGGTGTGAGTGTGAGTGAGTGTGAGTGAGTGAGTGTGAGTGAGTGTGAGTGAGTGAGTGTGAGTGAGTGTGAGTGAGTGAGTGTGAGTGAGTGTGAGTGAGTGAGTGTGAGTGAGTGTGTGAGTGAGTGTGTGAGTGAGTGTGTGAGTGAGTGTGTGAGTGAGTGTGTGAGTGAGTGTGTTCATACATGTAGGTCAGATCTGAAAGTGATGGAATTTCCGGAAGGATTTTATTTCAGTATTTTTGTACTGAAGATTTTTTTTTTTGTTGTTGCTGCTGGAATCGTCAACTTATTTTGTTTTGTAACTGGGATACAATAATTGTAGCAAGTGTGTGTCTTCTCACATACTGATTGTTCAATGTAAGATTTTGATTTATTTGATATGATTCATGTTATCTTACTTTTTTGAATTGCTTTATACATTTTCTCATTTCCTTAGGGCAGGCAATATTTTACATCTTAAAGGGTTTGTTTGCCCAGAAATGTCAATTCTGTCGTCATGTACTCACCCATATGTTGTTCCAAATATGTACAAAGCACTTTCTTCCATGGAACACAAAACATGTTGGGCACTGACACTCAGACACCATTCACTTTCTTTGTATGGAAAAAATATTTACGTAGAAGTGAATATAATATAATATAAGTGAATAGTGATTGAGGTTGTCAGTCCCTAACATCTGGCCTAACATCTCCTTTAATGTTCCATACAAGAAAAAGAAAGGGTTGGGAATATCTTGAGGGTGAGTAAATTATGATAGAATTTTCATTTTTGGGAGAAATATCCGTTTAATCATTCTGAAAGAGGTAGTGGGTTAGATAAAGGGCTGTGGATGTCATTTAACACTAAATGTGACTCATAGAAACTGTCTTAGAATACATTTACTTGGTTTAAAATCATTTTTCAGAACAGTGTTTACTTTGTACAGTGTTGCTGGAACCAGATAAATATTTCAGTTCATCAAAAGCATTGGATTGTCAGAGAAATCATTTAATTCAGAAAAAATCAGAATTATGATCAGTGATATTGAGATTTTGAGACACTTCTTTGCCGAACAATTGTAAGTGTCCAGAAAAATTCTGTTTTTAGGAAGCTTAAAGTGTTGCTAAGAAGCTTCAAATATATTACAATGTATACATTTCCTACAAAAGCCAAATACAATGTTTACATTTAAAAAAAAAAAAAAGCTTTGTTACATTAGCAAGCTGATTTATTTTTTTGCACATTATGCATACTTATACTTTACTACCTTTTGAATTTTATTTCTATTTTAAATTTTTTGCACAAGAGCATATACATTCCTGAAATCTCAAGCATTTTAGGTTTGAAATATATTGATTTGTGCTTAAAGTTGATCTTTGGTTGTTTACAGTCTACAATGTTCATGGAGATCAAGTTTGTGAAATGTTTTCATCTCTTATTGTCATTATATAAAAGTCCAGGTATTATACTTGTTTTTCTATTATTTGAAGAGCACTTCTGAAAATCAAATTGAAAGAGCTCTGTGAATTTAATCCGTTTTGAGAGTCTTGTCTGTTTTATTGGTTTGGATGACTATGCTAATGTGTTAGAAATGTATGGTTCTCAAATTAGATGCACAATGTCAAATTTTCTGGGAGTACTAACATTAAACTATTCTAAAGGTCACCTAGCACTGGCTCTAAGTGATTTATTTATGTTTATGCAGCCTTTTGGCAGACATTTTCCTGCAAAATGACTGTATAAACCAGTTTTGAAACAATAGATTATGTGTGTTGTTATTATTAAGCAATCTGGATGTATGGCAATCCCAGTAATAAAAACTCTTGAAATAGAGAGACATATCTATAGGTCAAAATAAATATACACACTGAAAATATATAAATTTCACACATTATCTATAAATCTCAAACTAAATCCATTCTGATAGAGATGTGTAAGGAAAACATGAGGGACATATTTTTAAGAAATACTCATTACACAGATGTGAAAGCATCCTGTAATACTATACTCCTACAGTGCAAAAGTTCTTTTGAAGTGATCATGTCAGTGTTCTAATATCACACCTATAGCAATTAGGCTCAAATGTGTACACTGATGGTTAATTAGTGTTTACGCGTACCATACATGATACTAATGTGTGCTGTTGTCCATGAGCAAATGCATGCTTCAGTGACGCTCCATTATGTCAGCCTATCATGCCGGCTGCTGTGGGTTGATGTTGAGGTGAGCGGGGTTTCCCAGCAGACCAATCCGCTGCTTGTGTTTCCTTTGTTCAGTCATCTGGTAAACACATAGGGAGTTGAAAAACACCATCTTAACCTCAAAATATAACAAGCTGTACTCGACACCTCACATAGTTATATCTGCATTCTGATGTAGTACAGACTTTTCTTTTGCTTTTAAAAATACTTGTTATTGTATACAGTTTTCAAAACAACTCTTGTTACATTCTCGTTCTCTCACTGTCCCTGTAATTGTTTTTAAATAAACATGCACCTGCTCTTTGAGCTCTGTGAGCTGATTAGTCAGGTTGGAGACCAGCCTCATGGTGGACTCTAGTTTCTCCTGTAGACTGCGCAGTTCATTTTGCTCTCCCTCTCCATCGCTGCTGACCAGTGACATGGCCCTCATACGTGGAAACCAGTCTAGATTGTGCTCCTAAATGGGGATGAGAGATATCTTAAAGGAATATTCCAGGTTCAAGTAAAGCTCAATCAACAATATTTGTGGCATGTTGATTACCACAAAAAATAATTTCGACTCATCCCTCCTTTTCTTTAAAAAAGCAAAAATTAAGGTTACAGTGAGGCATTTATAATGGCATATTAACAATTTTTAGAGGGTTTAAATGTGCTGTAAATGATTTTAGCCATTCTAGAATTTTCACAAGATGAGCCGTTGGATTAGCCACAGCGCCTCTTTTCAAAATCCCCACTCCAAAGATACAGAATGAGACCGGAATTAATGCAGAAACGGTTTTTAAAAAACAATAGCAGCAAAATAGCACCCTCAACTGACAACTGTTATGAAGAACATGTCACAAAAATGGCATTAAGCCTCTATAACTCGCTGCAGCTACAAACCTATGAAAACGCAAAATTATTGACAGACAGAGACCATGGCCCACAGACACATTTTGTTTGCTGTTTAAAGATTCTATTGCTATCACAGAAACAGATGAGGTATTTCAAGACTCTTATTTCATTAATATCTTTCCGGGAGTGGGACAATTTTTGCATAGCTTTTTTCATGAAAAATCGCTAACAGCACCATTAAGGGCAGTAATGTTTATCTTATAATTTTATAAAAGCAATTACATTAATTCTTCTGTTAAAAGTTCATTGTATTAGATTTTATAGTGTTATGTCATCATGGCAACTAAGTGAAATTTTTTTTAGCTTTACACAGAAAAGGTTATTAAGAAAATGTATTACACTGACATCATGTTAACATGACAATTGTTTTCAGTCTTGAGGACTTTTGAAATAGTATTATAACATTTACTGATTTGTACTTTTTTTACAATTTGAATTTTTTATTTTTTTTTGTTAATCAACATTATGCCACAAATGATGTCGATTGAGCTTAACTTGTATTGAACCTGGAATATTTCTTTATTTCTTTAATGTTTGCCAAAAAAAAAAAGAAAAAAAAAAAAAAGATTCAGTGGAATATATCCTGTCTGGGCATATTGTATTTTAAAACCATTATTTTATTAAAAATAGCATAAATTCAGTACAACAAATACTACCATGATGGACAGAAACTTTACAATTTAAGTAAAATTAATAATAAAATTAAGACCAAATCTTAATGGTCCTAATAATAGGCTTAAAACTATAGTTCACCCAAATATGAAAATTCTCTTATCATTTACTCACCCATCCCAGATGTGTATGACTTTCTTCTGCTGAACACAAGGAAGATTTGTAAATGTTGGTCCTTACTATTCAATGAATGGTGGTCAGACCTTTGTTGCTCCAAAAGCACATGAAGCAAACATAAAATTAATCCAGTGGTTAAATCCATGTCTTCTGAAGTGATATAATAGGCGTGGGTATGAAACAAAACAATATTTAAGTCCTTTTTTACTCTAAATCTCCACGTTCACTTTTAGATGTGAAAGTGAAACTAAACAGACACCACATGTGATGTTTAGAGGTAAACATGAAAGTGGAAAAAAGTAAAAAGGGGACTTATATTTTTATCTGTTTCGCCCCAGACCTATTATATCACTTCGGAAGATATAGATTTAACCATGCACTGGAGTCATATGGATTATGTAAGGAATCAATGTGTGTGTGTGTTGCAATTTGTTTTTATTTAGTACAGCCCCGAAGAAGCTATTTGACATAACTCATCCTCACATATATTCCACACTACAAAATATTAACTGACATTTAACATCTGACACATGTTAAGAAGTTTACATTCTCTTGGTTTCTAATATGGTGTGTTGTTTGTGTAATAATTTTTTATGAATCCCTGTCTTGGCCTGAGCAGTTTCTTAAGAAAAAACCCAACTACAGCAAAATGTTTTGGTTTCTCTGCTTCTTCTGCACATTTGAATTCTTCTCAACAGTGGCTATATATGAGGTCCAGACTTTGACAATTGAGGGACTAAAACACAACTATTACAAAAAGTTCAAACAAATATTGATGCTCAAGAAGGCAACATAAAAAGAATATCATCTCTTATAGGCTATTTGTATACATTCTGAAAGGGGTGTGGAAACTTCTAAAAACAAAAGGGTTATGCAAACTTCTGCACTTAACAGTATAGGATATATAGTTTGTGAAAATTTATATTTTAGATTTAGTTTTTTAATGATTTAACCACATTTTTAGCTTTTTTTATGTACAAATTCCATGTAGCCTATCCTATACATATGATGTCATATTGCATGTGTAATTATGAACTGACTTCACAAAAATTCACAACATTGTATTCAAAAATTCTAAATACAACCCCCACATCTGAACATATAAGTGCTTGTACTACGTAAAAAGTGCAGAGTAGCTGTCTAAATGTGACATTGTCTGATTTACCTCTGTGCTCGTGGGAACTGAACATTACAGAAAAATACTTGCTTAAATATTCACGTGCTGCACGAAGAAATAGATCGGCTTTTTTCAGCTCGTTGTTGAATTTTTTTTTTGATTGGTGCATTTCTATTGTGCTGAATGACAGGATGACAAACAGTGCGTGCCAAACATATGACGTCATTGCCATGGTATCCAAATACATTTTAGCAGATTGACAGAAAGACTAGAATAAAAGTATCGTCAAATCAACGTGCAACGCTTCGAAATTGCTTCTCTTCTCTGCAAACGATACCAAAGACAACAGCAAGAAGGAAAATGAGTACATCAAATATAAGTAGAAAAAAATCAGTGAGCCAACCAGCTGAAACCAGGACATAATTACAATGTATAGAGAATTGTCGGGACACCGGGACATGCCTCTTCAAAAAAAACAATCCTGCTATGGGAAAACAATCCCTCATACAACATTTAATGCCATGACCTTATCAATTAAAGACTTGTTGCTCCGATTTAAGACCTTTTTAAGGACTTATTTTGCAGAAGGGCGAATTAAGACTTTTTAAGACCTTTTTAAGACCCACGGAAACCCTCTTTTATGTTTCCTTTATGGCATTTTTGGAACTACAAAGGTCTGATCACCATTCACTTGCACTTGATTTTCTTTTAAAAATCTTTGTAAGTAAATGATGAGAGAATTTAAATTTTTGGGTGAATTACCCCTTTAATTTTCTTTATGCAAAATCTAATGTTCTTGAAAGGATTTGTAAAATGTACCCACAACATTCTTTTTGACCATTTTATATCTGCCAACATATAAAAAAAACCGTTTGGCTCCATGATCAACAGATTGCACCATAAAAGTAACAAAAAACCTAAATCTATTCCTGTGCAAGCTGATTAGAAATCTAATGTGACAGTGGCCACCATAGATACTCTCACCCTGATCATCTGAGCGACGTAGCTTTCAGGGCCTGTGTATTCAGTGGAGTCTTTAACCCGCACTAGTACAATGAAGAACAGGTAGTGCCACAAGTTGTGCTCTTCTTTAATGTGCTCCTCAAATGTCACTGTTTTATTATCAAACTTATCTCTCTCCAGACCTGGGTGTACAGAAAAATTGGACCTAAATTATACAGTATATTTCCAGACTACATGCATAAGCATGTGCATGTATGTGTATGTGTGCTATAGCTTATTTGCCTGCTGATCATTTAATTAAAGAGAAACATGTTCTCATAGAGGGTATGCTTTCTCACCACAGATGAAGCATGTGGTCTTTAAGATCTCCTCTTTCCTCTGCTTCTCACTTCTTAGGTCAGCAAATGTGTCAATAATGACACCAAAGATCAGATTCAACACAATGATTATCACCAGAAAGAAGAACAGCAGGTCATACACGACCCGTGCAGCAAACAGATGCTCCTGTGCACACAAACACAAGTTGTCTATGAGTTTGATGGTTTTTAAAGCATGTCTATTGGCATGTCTATATGCTAGAGTGCTTCTCAAAGTTGACAAAAGTAACTTAGTTAACAATACAGTTCTTATAAATAATATTAGCACTATAGCTAATATTACACACGCTATAATATTTTCTGTGTGCAAAATAGACCAGAGATATTGATGACTCCTACCCCTTAACTATAAATAACACTCTATACTGACTAGCAATAGCAAGGTAGCAAACATGGTTTTGCTGTACTGTAATGTAAACAAAATGAGGATGGCTATTTAAAATGATAAGCCAATTGTTAAACCAGTTAACAATGAAGCATTATTATGTAATTATTGTGTGTGTACCTCTTTAGATGGCTTACGCAAAACATCTCCAACTCCACCACCACTCCTGAGACCGTGACTCAGTACAGTAATCATACACATCCATAGAGAATCACATGCTCGCTCTACATCATCTATACAAACAAACACACAACACACAATTTAATGGCTAACATTTTCAGTCAATAATCATATTTCACTCAAGAATAACTGTCTGGCAACTTGTGTATGACTGATGCGCAACGCTGAAAAAAATAATTTCCTTACTTAGTATTTAGTGTTGTTTTCCAATAAAAATTGTGATATTCTTAAATACTTCATACTTAAATAATTCATTCAAAGGGGAAACAAGTTAACTTTTTTTAGCTGGTAGTTTTTTTATCATATAGTTTTCGATTTTTTTATTAAGCATAAACCTGAAAAATTAAAAGTAAAAAGAATTTTGTTTGTTCCTTTACAATAAGCTTCACTTATGATGCTGCGCTGAGAACAGCGCTTTGGGAACATCTATAGGTGTGACCAGCTGTGAATATGTGTGCAACACGACCGGAATTTATAGCCTCTGCCGGTGTAATCATTGGATGCACCTGGGGCAGGGCTATAAATAGATGCGTCACAGGAGCATCGTCAGATCTTTTGTCTTCAGATCACTCTGTGTTTGTGTGCTATCACGAGCCTGTCAAACTTTCTTTCCTCTGCTAGGAGTTAGAATTTGTTAGGCAGTGTGCAGAAGACCTTTCTCTTTTTCTCTTCTTTCAAAAAAAAAGGTGGGGGAAAGAAAGAAAAAAAAATGACTGAAAATCAAGGCAAACGATGCGTGTTCCCTTGTCTCCGCTCTATGGCCGAGAGGGACACGCATCAGTTCTGCTTTGTTTGTTTGGGGGAAGAGCATGCTGCTCTCGCGTTGGGGCAGGGCGGGTGCGAGCATTGCGATCAGCTTTCGGGCAAAATACTTTGTGCTCTCCTTGCTTACTTCCGGGAGTCAGCACCCACTTCATTTGTGGGGCTCTCGTATGGATCTGGCTGAGGAGCGAGAGACGGGTTTGTCCCTTTTGCTCGCTCTCTCCCTAGACCCAGCTGGTCCTTCCCGTGATCTTGAAGTGCGCTCCGGCACCTCTTTGGTTCATGAGGGGGACCTTAAATCTCTTGAATCGGCAGATTTTGAGTTATCCACCTCCGAGCATTCTGGGCATGATAGTAAATCAGCAGAGGAATTACTCGACGTGGTTACTCGTGTGGTGGCCAGGCTTCAGTTAGACTGGCCACGCCAACAAGAGACCCCCAAACGCTCCAAGTTGGAGGATAGATTTCTGTCTGGTGGCCGGGGGAAGGGAACGCCTCATCAGTCCCTTCCTTTCTTTGATGACCTCCATGACGAGCTCTCTCGTTCATGAAGGAAACCTTATACTTCCCGTGTCCACATGCCCTCGACGTCGATATATTCGACTATCGTGGGTGCTGAGACACGGGGGTATTCGATGATGCCGCCGGTTGAGGTGACACTTGCGGGTTATCTCTTGCCGGGTTCGGCATCATCACTGAAAAGACCCTCTCTCCCCACAAAGCCATGCAGGACTACCTCCATGCCAGTGGGGAGGGCTTATCAAGCAGCGGGTCAGGCTGGTGCTGCTCTTCACACTATGGCAGTGTTACAGGCATACCAGGCTGATCTGCTTAAGGACCTGAGTGCAGGTACCACGCTCGACGAGGAAGCTTTCTCTGAACTTCGTCGAGCCACGGACCTATTTCTCCGTGCGACCAAGTAGACAGCTTGCCATTGGCCGGTCTATGTCTGCTTTGGTCAGCATGGAGAGACACCAATGGCTCAACCTATCAGGCATAAAGGACAAAGATAAAGCTTTCCCCCTTGATGCCCCGGTTTCGCCTTCTGGCCTATTCGGGGACACTATGAATACAGTTATCTCCAGGTTCCAGGAGGCAAAGAGCCACGAGGAAGCATTTGGGCAGGTTTTTCCTCACCACACTCAGGGGGCGGGGCCGTCGGTCACCCAGACCCGCCCCGGTCCTGCTAGAAGGGAGGCTCAGAAGCAAAGCGTGGCGAGTCGTGCTCCCCCACGTAAAGACTGGGGACAGGCTCGTCGCCCCCAAAGCAAGACCTCAGGGGAGTAATTTCTAAGAGAAAAAAAACCCTGACGGTCTTGCGCCCAGCCCGTGTGTATCATCCACTTCGCCCCTACTGGTACCCCCACGAATCCTCTCCATTCCCGCCGCCATGGGTGTTTCGGGAGTTAGAGGCTTCCAACGAAAAGTTGGGTGTACTGCTGCTTCCTGCCTTGGTCCAGGACGCGGAACACTCGACATCCCTTCCACAGGAAGTGTCGAAATTAATACCCATCTCAGAGAACCTGGCAGTGTGGAAATTTATATGTGGGTCCTAAGAACAGTAGAAAAGGCTACAGAATTAAATTTGCTCGATGCTCTCCGTGTTCCAATGGCGTGGTCCCCACTACCGTGAAATCGCAGCAGGCATGTCTACTGTGGAAAGAATTGCAACATCTCTTGGTCAAAGGGGCCATAGAACGTGTTCCCCTTCCAGACAAAGAGTCAGGCTATTATAGCAAATACTTCCTGGTCCCCAAGAAGGGTGGAGGGTTGCGTCCGATCTTAGATCTTCGAGGCTTGAACCACTCAGTCAGGGTGTTCAAGTTCAAGATGCTCACCATCAAGACGTTCGTGTCACAAGTCCAACTTTTGGACTTGTGACACGTGTGATTGGCTGGTCACGATCGATCTTATGGACGCATATTTTCATATAGAAATTCTGCCAGAGCACAGGAAGTTCCTGAGGTTCGCTTTCGGGGGCAAAGCCTTCCAGTATCGAGTTCTTCCATTCGGCCTAGCCCTATCACCCCACACATTCACGAAATGCATGGATGCAGCACTGGCTCCTTTGCGACTCCGGAGCATCCGCATTCTGAATTACTAGCTGATACTAGCACAGTCTCAAGAACTGGAAGTTAAGCACAGAGATATTGTCTTAGCTCATCTGGTTTCTCTGGGTCTGAGACTCAACGTCAAAAAGAGCGGAAACTCCCAGGAAATTACCTATCTGGGAGTTATATGGAATTCGATCACGATGCGGGCACAATTGTCTCCCGCTCGAATCATTTTCATTCAGAACACCCTGAGCAAAGTCAGGCTAGGTCAAGTTTGCACTGTTCGTCAGTAGCAATGAATACTAGGTCTCATGGCGTCTGCGTCCACGGTGGTCCTTCTGCACATGAGACCGTTTCAGCTGTGGCTAAAAGTCAGGGGATTTCATCCAAGGACCAGTCCCCTAAGGCAAATAAGTGTTACGAGCTGCGGGCTTCGTTCCCTTTCTATGAGGTTCAGACCCCGGTTTCTTACCTTGGGTCCCAATCTAGGTACGTCTTGTCTTCGCAGGCTGCTAATTACAGATGCCTCCCTGAGGGGCTGGGGAGCGGTCTTAAGTGGTCGTCCAGCCCAAGGAGAATGGGAGGGTCATCAGCTCGATTGGCACATCAACTGCCTCGAGTTAATGGTGGTATTTCTGGCCCTGAAATACTTCCTCCAGCATCTGAGAGGCTGCCATGTCCTGGTGCGGGTGGACAACACAACAGCAGTGTCCTACATAAATCATCAAGGAGGTCTACGTTCACGTCAGCTGAATTCCCTGGCACGTCAGATTCTCCTCTGGGCCCAGGGCAAGTTCCTGTCACTCAGGGCAGTTTTAATCCCTGGATGCCTGAATGTGGGAGCAGATTTACAGTCCAGACAGAAAATACCAACGGGGGAGTGGAAACTCCACCCCGAGGTAGTAGAGCAAATCTGGGTGAGATTTTACAGTGGACCTCTTCGCCTCTTCTCAGACAGCGCAATGTCCCCTCTACTTCTCTCTGAGTCACCCAGCCCCCCTGGGTCTGGACACGATGGCGCATACATGGCCCAGAATGGGTCTTGCCTCTTACTGATAGCGCCGCACTGGCCGAACAGGGTATGGTTCTTGGAGATAATGTCTCTCATCGACGGCTCGCCTTGGGCAATTCCGAACAGGAGGGACCTTCTGTCTCAGGCACAGGGTACAATATTTCATCCCTGGCCCGAGCTGTGGAACCTTCATGTTTGGCCCCTGAAGGATACCAACTGAGGGATACAGGGCTTTCACCTGAGGTTATCGAGACCATTTTAAGTGCTAGGGCTCCCTCTACCAGAAGGATCTATGCCAATAAATGGGGTGTCTTTGAAAAATGGTGCAGTACACATAATGCAGATCCAGTTAACTGCACGATTGCTTCAGTTCTGGATTTTCTGCAGGAAAAACTGTCAGCAGGCATATGCCCCACCACTCTCAGGGTTTATGTGGCCGCCATTTCGGCTTGCCACTCCTTGATGGACAGGGTGCCGTTGGGGAGACATCCTCTACTCGCTCGTTTCATTCATGGAGCTAGGCGACTGAGGCCTCCTGCTAGGACCAGGACCCCTTCATGGGACTCAGCAGTAGTCCTTGAGGGTCTGGTTGAGACCCCCTTTGAACCTCTGGAGTCAGCGTCTGACAGACTTCTGACTCTCAAGATGGTTTTTCTTATGGCAATTACCTCTCTAAAGAGAATTGGGGACCTACAGGCTCTGTCTGTCTTGCCAGCCTGCTTAGAGCTTGTCCCAGGAATGACCAAAGCAATTTTGCACCCTCATCCTGACTACCTGCCTAAGGTGCCTTTCTCCACCTTACACCCGGTCACTCTTGACGCCTTCTGCTCCCCGCCATTCACTATGCCGGAGCAGGAAAGACTTCACTGACTTTGTCCAGTCCGTGCCCTTCAGACTTATGTCCACAGCACTAGCCAGTGGTGTAAGTCAGGGCAACTATTTGTTTGCCATGGGGGCCGCAACAGAGGGGTGGCCGCCACCAAGCAGACTATCTTGCATTGGGTGAGGGAAGCTATTGCCCTGACCTACGAGGCGCGCGGTCAAGCTTCGCCAGTAGGCATCAGGGCTCACTCTACCAGAGGGGTCGCCTCCTCTGAAGCCTTGGCCAGAGGGGTCCCTCTGCAGCATGTTTGTGATGCGGCAGGCTGGTCCTCTCCGCATATATTCATTAGATTCTACGGTTTGGATGTTCATGCCACTCCGGGCTCTTATGTTCTTGAGTCGACATCTCAAGCTCATGTCTGATCCCTCTCACGCTCTTGTGAGCACACTACACAGCCGTAGGGGGTCCAGACAGCCACAGTGCAGCGGCGTGGCTATTCTCGTTCCCAAAGCACTTTTCTTAGCGCTGCATCATAAGTGAAGCTTTTTGTAAAGGGAACGTCGCGGGTTACTTAAGTGTAACCCTTGTTCCCTGAAAAAAACGGAACGAGATGCTGCACTTCACTGCCGCACTGGGATGCCCCAGGACTGCTCTTCAGACAAAATACCTGAAGATCTATTTATAGCCCTGCCCCATGTGCGTCCAATGATTACACCGGCAGAGGCTATAAATTCCGGTCAATGTTCATTGACGTGTTGCACACATATTCACAGCTGTTCACACCAATAGATATTCCCAAAGCGCTTTTCTCAGCGCAGCATCTCGTTCCGCTTTTTTCAGGGAACAAGGGTTACACTTAAGTAACCCGAGTCGATTTCTCTGAAAATAAAACATAATATCTTATCCCATTTTGCTTCTCAAGTAAATGTATGTTATTTTAAGAATGTTGCAGTGATCATTTAATAGAGATCATGAAGTATACTATTTAAATGTTTAGATGAATAACACTGCTCACCTCCCTCATCTTCCACAGGCAAACAGGACCCATTTTTGATGCTGCAGACTCCCTCAGACAGGAAACCAGAGGCCAGATTAACTCCTTCCTCTATGTCACATACACAAACACAATAGAAAATATTTACAAACAAAGCAGTATTAATCTTACTTTATAATTTTCTTTGGTATGTGTGTATGTATGTTACCCAGAGTGTTGTTGTAGATTCTGTTCACCTCCAGGATAAAATCATCTTTAAAGAACATATATCCCACAATAGAGAAGAGGTAAACCAGGATGAGACCCAAGACAGCTGTCAGCACGATAGAGCGTCCGTTTCGAGTCACACTCTTGATTACATTCAACAGAGTCTCCTCCCTGTTCACCAGGTCAAACAGCTACACACACACACATGCACGCGCACACACACACACACACGCACGCACGCACGCACGCACATGCGCACACACACACACAAAGTACTGTTACTATTGTAATTAAAATCAATGATTACATTTATTAATGAATTAACTGGTTTCATTGTCAGTGTATATTTACAGTACAATCCTAGTTAATGTTCAACATTCAAGCAAATGTTTATTAAATATTTTGCCATGTATTCCTATCTTCTATTAATATATATATATATATATATATATATATATATTCAACACATTCTCACACCCAACTCGTCACATATGGACGCTTTGCCAGGACCCCTTGGCGTCACTTTTTAACGCACTGGGTATACCTTTGGCATCATTTTTCAACGTGCAGGGTAGTCCGATAGACTTCTATAGAGGATTTAAAAAAAATAAATAAATAAATACAAAAATTATTATATATATTTATTATATATTTTAAACCTCCAATAAAAATACGTTATCCAGCATGCTCTAGTTAAAGCAGTGTACCTATGTATACCAGTACCTAAGAAAACGCTTAAACTGCTTACTTGCACACGCCATGGAGCGTTGTTAAACTCACCTTTGAATGCCGTTTTACCTGCAGTTTAGCGTTGTTTTGGTTAAGACTACCCTGCACGTTGAAAAATGAAGCCAAAGGTATAGCCAGTGCGTTAAAAAGTGACGCCAAGGGGTCCTGGCAAAGCGTCCATATGTGACGAGTTGGGTGTGAGAATGTGTTGATATATTAGTGTAACATTGAAAATTTCATATGTACTATTAACTAATAAAACAGACATACCAGTAGACTGTAAAAAAAGACATGTCCAAAAAGGCCCAGAGTGCAGATGAGAAGATAAAGCAGATGAAAAAGGAACTCTCTGTCCATCACCATCACCCGGTAACCACGAGTGAATGTCCCCCGGTTACCCACAAAACTCAGCATGAAAACTATCTTATTACACACCTGTACAGACACAGAACAGGGATAGAGTCAAGACAAGCCTTCAATTACATGTGTGTGTATGTTTGTATATGTGAGTGTGTGTGTGTATTCTTACATTAAAAGCTCCTAGCAGTGTAAGCATATGTTGCAGCCCCACTGAGAATCCCAGCTGCAGAACAGTGGAGATGACCAGAACTCTAATTGCATTAGGCCTCGGTGACATCAACACAAACCCCAATGAGCCCAACAGACACACCCACAGTAAGAGAGAAAGGGAGGGATCAAGTGGACCTGAAACAGACACACACACACACACACACACACGTGAGGTACAGTATATATATATATATATATATATATATATATATATATATATATATATATATATATATATATATATATACATGCTGGTGGCCAAAAGTTTGGAATAATGTACAGATTTTGATCATAAGGAAATTAGTAATTTAATTCAGTGGCATTCAACTGATCACAATGTACAGTCAGGATATTACTGATGTAAAAAACAGCACAGTAATTTTTGGTTCATTTGGTTCGTTAACACTGTCTTTGTATTGTTTTTGAGTTGCCACATTATGCAATAGACTGGCATGTCTTCAGGTCAATATTAGGTAAAAAATGTCAAAAAAGAAACAGCTTTCTCTAGAAACTCATCAGTCAATCATTGTTTTGAGGAATGAAGGCTATACAATGCTCGAAATTGTTTCATACAAGATTTCATACAAAGGTGTACACTACAGTCTTCAAAGACAAAGGACAACTGGCTTTAATAAGGACAGAAAAAGATCTGGAAGGTCAGATGTACAACTAAACAAGAGGATATGTACATCAGAGTCTCTAGTTTGAGAAACAGACACCTCACATATCCTCAGCTGAAAGCTTCATTGAATTCTACCTGATCAACACCAGTTTCATGTACACCAGTAAAGAGAAGACTCAGGGTTGCAGGCCTTATGGGAAGAATTGCAGTTTATTAATTATTATTAATGTACTGACTCTACATTGTGATCAGTTGAATGCCACTTTGGTGAATAAAATTAAAAATAAGAGCTAAATCTGTATATTATTCCAAACATTTGGCCACCAGTGTTTATATAAATACAGTTGAAGTCAGAAGTTTTCATACACCTTATTCAAATAAAGTCCTGACATTTAATCATAGAAAACAATGACTGTCTTAGGTCAGTTAGGATCACTACATTATTTTAAGGATGTGAAATAACAGAATAATATTAGAGAGAATTATTTATTTCAGCTTTTATTTTTTTCATCACATTCCCAGTGGGTAAGTAGTTTACATACACTTTGTTAGTATTTAGTAACATTGCCTTTAAATTATTTAACTTGGGTCAAACATTTTGGGTGGGCTTCCACAAGCTTCTCACAATAAGTTGCTGAAATTTTGACCCATACCTCCAGACAGAACTGGTGTATCCGAGTCAGGTTTGTAGGCCTCCTTGCTCGCACATGTTTTACAGTTCTGCCCATAAATTTTCGGATTGAGGTCTGGGCTTTGTGATGGCAACTCCAATACCTTGACTTCTTTGTCCTTAAGCCATTTTGTCACAAATTTGGAGGTATGCTTGGGGTCATTGTCCATTTGGAAGACCCATTTGTTTCTGAGCTTTAAATTCATGGCTGATGTCTTGAGATGTTGCTTCAATATATCCACATAAATGTACTTCCTCATGTTGCCATCTATTTTGTGAAGTGTACCAGTCCCTCCTGCAGCAAAGCACCCCCACAACATGATACTGACACCCACAATGGTTCACGGTTGGGATGGTGTTCTTCGGCTTGCAAGCCTCACCCTTTTTCCTCCAAACATAACAATGGTCATTAAGGCCAAAAAGTTCAATTTTTGTTTTATATCTCCAAAAAGTAAGATCTTTATACCCATGTGCACTTACAAACTGTAGTCTGGCTTTTTATGGCGGTTTTGGAGCAGTGGCTTCATACTTGCTGAGCAGCCTTTTAGGTTATGTTGAAATAGGACTTGTTTTAATGCGGATATTGATATTTGTCAACCTGATTCCTCCAACATTTTCACAAGGTCCTTTGCTGTTGTTCTGGGATTGATCTGCATTTTTCGCACCAAACTATGTTTATCTCTAGGAGACAGAATGCATCTTCTTCCTGAACGGTACGATGACTGTGTGGTCCCATGGTGTTTATACTGGCATACTATTGTTTGTACAGATGAATGTGGTACCTTACGGCATTTGGAAATTGCTCCCAAGGATGAACCAGACTTGTGGAAGTCCACAATATTTGTTTCTAATGTCTTGGCTGATTTCTTTTGATATTCCAATGATGTAAAGTAAAGAGGCACTGAGTTTGAAGGTAGCTCTTAAAATACATCCACAGGTACACCTCCAATTTACACCAATTAGCCTATAAGAAGCTAATTGGCTAATTGCATAAAGGCTTGACATAATTTTTTGGAATTTGCAATTAAAGGCACAGTTAACTTTGTGTATGTAAACTTCTGACCCACTGGAATTGTGATATAGTCAATTAAAAGTGAAACAATATCTGTAAACAACTGTTAAGTAAATTACGTGTGTCATGCACAAAGTAGATATCCTAAACGACTTGCCAAAACTATAGATTGCGAATATGAAATCTGTGGAGTGGTTAAAACATTTTTGTAATGACTTCAGCCTAAGTGTGTGTAAACTTTTGACTTAAAATGTACATACACAGGTCAGTGATATGTGCTTATGAGGGTTGAATAGTTCAGGTAATTATAGAGAGGCACTCACTGTCGCTTACTCCGTCCAGAGGGTAGAAGAATGCCACCAGCAAATTAATGAGTACAGCCAGGTTAAAAGACACATTACTCCAGAACGACATGTTCCGACTACACCAGTACAGAACTGGCTGAGCTAAAACCAAAGAAAGAAAGTGAGATTTATTGATTAATATAAGAAAAATTGGGTAACTGACAAATAAAATTTGCATGATATTTTTAATGATTTTACTTCCCAATGTTAGGATAAATATATATATATTTATGTATTTGTTAAAATTAGTAACAATGAACAATACATTTACACCAACAATTATTGTGTAATATTGGGCAATGGTTTTATTTTGTACAAATACTATACTTAAAAAGTTTTATAATTGAACTAGTTAATCCAGTTTGAACTAATATGAACAATGACCATAAATATATTTATTAAATAAATACTATATAAATAAATAAATAAATCACATGTCACTGTCATGACAACTACTGTATTTCCTATTGTTAATAAATAGAACATTATTGTAAAGAGTTACCAATGATCTTTTAAAAGTCAAAATATTCTATGTAGTATATCAATAAATATAAGGTGGAAGGGCTGGGTAATAATACAGATTTCCTGATTCGATAAGATTCTGATTCACAAGCTCTCGATTCGATTTGATTACGATTTTGATTTGATTCTTTATTGATTCATATGGGTATGGGTAATGCTTTTAATTACACAAGGGACCTTACGAAGATCAAATTAATTAATTATATATTTTTAGTTTTTCATCATTTTGATTACATTTTAGCTTACAAAAAAATTTACACATCCATGTATTCCAGCAATAAATATGATATTATATTACATACATTATATGTTGTTCCCTATTTTTTGTTTAATGCATAATTAAAACTAGTTACAAGTATTTACATTGATGTTTCCATGATGGAGGGAATGAGATTTTGTGTCGATTGTAGTGACACAAAGGGTCAGAGAATGACCTGACAGAGAATGCTTGCAGGTCTCCTACCATCTTGATGGAAGCAAACACAATCATGGGGGCCATCTTCTGGGAGAGGGCACTTAGCTTGACTGATTCTAGAGGCTCAAAGGGGGTTCTCTGGAGCCCTGCAAGGACCATGGAGAGATACCATGTGGAGAACAGGCATGGCCTGTGAGGGTTCAACCTCCAGGCGCTTCCTAGAAACCTGATAATCAGGTTGTGCTTTCCTAGGGACTTACTGTCTACCGCATCATGGTGGAACGCAATAGCGGCAACATATACCTTTAAGGTGGAGGGGGACAACTGCCCCTCCAGCTTTCCCTGTAGGAATGAGAGCATTGACCCGTCTGCGCACCTCTGCGGGTCTTCAGATCGGGAAGAACACCAATTTGCAACAGGCTCCACTTTAGGGCGTAAAGCTGCCTGGTGGAGGGAGCTCTGGCTTGGTTGATAGTGTCTACGACAGCTGGTGGTAGACCACTCAGATCTTCCGCATCCCATACAGGGGCCAAATGTGGAGGTTCCAGAGGTCTGGGCATGGATGCCAGAGGGTGCCCCATCCCTGAGAAAGAAGGTCTTTCCTCAGGGGGATTTGCCAGGGAGGTGCTGTTGCGAGGAGCGTGAGAACCAAGTCCGGATTGGCCAGTAAGGAGCCACTAGAGTGAATTGTTCCCCATCCTCTCTGACCTTGCACAGCACCTGTGCAAGTAGGCTCACTGGGGAAATCCGTACTTGCGCAGCCCCCAGGGCCAGCTGTGTGCCAACACATCTGTCCTGTGTGAACTTGCCTCTGACCTGAGGGATAACCAGAGTGGGCAATGGGAGTTCTCCTGGGGAGCGAACAGGTCTACCTGTGCTTTGCCATAACGGTCCAAGAGCAGCTGGACCACCTGGGGGTGGAGCCTCCACTCTCCGTTGAGCAGAGCCTGTCACGACAGCATGTCCGCTGTTGTGTTGAGTCAAAACAAACTTTTACTCTCAACACACAGTGAAAGGTTGCTGAACTTCACCAATATACTACTCAATCACTGGTGAGGGAAATTGGAACATTTACCAACCAGTGGCTAATCACAGACAATTTTATTAGCATAACACGTAAAATTTGGTCTCATATGCAAGTGATGTACTCGCATTGTAGAGAGTTGCGCATGTAGTTAAAGGAATATTCCGGGTTCAATACAAGTCAAGCTCAATACGCTGACAAAAAAAACACATAGTCACTGATATACCTCTTAGTTTTTTCTGCCACCTCATCTCGTTGAAGAGGTCGTCTGCGTGCAGGAAGAAGTCATTTATCTTACTACCCTGTTCGTCTCTCTCTGTGCCGTAGTATACACGCAGTTTGGATTCGTTTGTCAGAAAAGAGCAGATATTTGGTACAGGAAACACTATCTGCTCCATAGTACGATCCTGACGGACTATCTGTATGAATGCACATACACAAACATGAAGGCACACATGCAAAGATTCAAAGTTGCTTTACACAAATCAAGACAAATCCTGAAGTGTGTTTTCTCATGAGAAACATTTGTGTATGCTTGAGTATGTTACCTCTATCTGTGAGGTGTGTTTAGTGTAATACTCCAGGGCCTGTTCCTCTCCACCTGGTTTTAGTAGTATTTGCAACTCTTTATTGTGACGGGATAGCTGAAATTACAAAAGTCAAATCAAATCATACTACTGATCTGCCCTTTGCTCAGATGAAGAGAGATGCTAGTTTTTATTGTCTGACTGTTAGAACTAGCCACAGAATGATTAAATGTATTGAATGTACACATGTACATGGGAGTTTGTGTGTTTGGTGCATAAAAGTATTTACCTGATGTGCAAGTATATAGATATTGTGTCCAACATTGCGAGGTGATGCAGCATGGTCCTCTCCGTTCTCCTGCTCCTCCTCCTCAAACTCTGTCTCCCCCTGTTGATAGGCCATTTTCATCACCTCTACCTACAACAAGAATACACACAAACACACACACACACAAAATACACTTAAGGCCTAATTATACTTCGAGAACTCATACACACAATACACTTAAGGCATAAGCATACTTCGAGAACAGACACAAATAAAATACACTTAAGGCCTAAGTATACTTCGATTGTCCGCGTTGCTGATCACTCCACACAAAGTATGCGTGATGTAAATATCATCATCAGCACAGTCCACGCTTACTGTCCTCGAATGAGCAAGATTTCCTCGACACAAGGACACTCCTCATCTGTGCTCATTGTCTGCGCATGCACCTGACATTAACTGCGCATGCATAAAATGCTCTTGTATTCGCTCGTGGTCAAAAGAGTATACTTTGAAAGGCAATGGGGAACGAAGAAAAACTGAGCATACCCAGGCCTTTAAGCTTGCCTTGAAGTCATGCAAATATATTGTATTTGAAGAATGTTGATGATTGTAGCTTATTGTCTATCTATACAGACTTGATGAAGAAGAAAAACAGACTACAAGGAATAGACTGAAGGATAGACTACAATATTAACACACCAGCTCTTTTGGTCTCATGTTGTACAGGATTCTTTCTGCATTCTCGCTGTCATGACGACTCTCCATGATGGCCAGCAGTAGTTTAGATGCATTATTCTGAAAGTAGAGAACAAATAATTTTACATACTTCATAAAGTAATACTTAACTACCTACTGCTTGCACACTTATTGCATGTTAGAATAATGAAAGTCGCTTTTCACACTACGCCTTGGCCAGGTTTAGACCACTTTTAACAAATTTTTACTTTTGTAATTAAGAAATAATACACCAGGTCTTTTACAGTTCTCACCCCAAATTGCAGTGCCAAATGTATACAATGTGAATTACTAAACCAGGAAAGTATGAACAATGTGAAGTATGGAACAAGCTAACCAACAATTACATAAATCCAGGGTTAAAAAAAAGACAATGTGTTAACAATGTCAAGCTTGAAAAGCCCACTTGAAAGTTAGATATATTTCTTTCTTGGAATTTGAGACCAAAATGTTGTAAAGTACCTTTAGTTCCAGAACTAGGTCCATTCTTTTCCTTCCCAGTGGATTAATATCATTCAAAATCAAAGCAATGATGATGTCAATGCCATTTGACTCATGAGTGGCGATGCAATTCTGCAAAAAGACATGCAAACATATTTAACATCATTAAATTTAGGAAATATGTTTATGAATAAAGGAAAGGCTATGTGGCAAAAGATAGAAAGAGAAAGGCAAGTATGATGTGTTCATGTTTGTTTACATGCCTGGTTATCATGGCAGGGTCCTTGACAGTATTCAGTGAGGCTCTCTACAGTCTGATTTATAAGAGCCACATTATGCTGGTTGATATAGAGGCCCAACAGCCCCAAACCTCCTGTTGTGCTGCCACAGATACAGTCCAGAAACTGCAGGGTCTCACACACCAAGTTATAGTTGTTCTTGTTGTTTTGACAGCGCAGAAAATTCTGTAATAAAGAAAAGTAGCATACATGGTATGTCTAACCTCACCAAACTAGCCCAAAATACGCACTTGCCTAGAGGTCATTAGTTTACAGCTCGTGCCAGGCCCTTAACACTTAAAACAAGATCCTGTGACCTGACCTGACTGGACTGGTACTGTTAAGTTTAAGACCAATCCTGACCCAAACCTGAAATTGTATATAGACTCAGATGCTCAGATTCATGTGCTTAAAATAAATTTAATTCAAATTAAAATGTAAAATATTTATGAGAATTATCAATCAATTAATTACAGACAAATTACAGTTTGTTGGGTCCTGTCTGGCTTGGGACAGATAGCAGTAGAGATCAACTGATATTGTTGATGATTGATACCGATATTACTTATTTTCTGTTGAAGTGTTCGACAACCGATATGCATAACTGATTTTAATTATTGTTTTATTTCTGCTTTTAGACCCAATAACAACAACATAATTCACCACAAGCCTCTGAAGGTAAACGGTTACATTTAAATTTAAAACAATCTGCTTTTCATTTAATATTGCACATAGTTAGTTTAACCTTTTTTAACCTGTTTTACTGGCAATATACACATGTTCAAAACTCAACTGAATGTAACTTAAAATTAAAAACTTGAAACGCAAATTTAAAAAGTAACACATCTTTGTTTTAACTTTATCTGCCAACCCAAGAGTAAAGAAACGCAAACCGATTAAATGGAAAAATTTAAATATTGATTAAATGTATTTTTCTGTAGACAGCAGGTCTAGTCTGGTCATGAAAATAAAAAGGAGCTAAATGTGACAGATGGACAGGTAGGCAATCACACACACCTGCAGGTCTCGATTGTGGTTCTCACACAGCAGCTGTAGAAAGCGCAGGATTGGTTGCATAATGAGAATGACAGAGCTCATTTCTCCCTGCTCCATCCCTTTATCTCCGCCCCCTTTGTCTCCATCTACAGTGCCGTAAGCTTCCTCAGGATCAGCATCTCGCCGATATGAACCAAAGGCCTTCTTAGTCACAGCAGATGCCTCTAACAGCTGCTCTCGAGCATCATCTGTCACTATGATACCTGAATCCTTTCCTGTAAAGGTAAGGACATCATGCACATATCACTTTTTTGAGAAAAATAAAAATAAAAAAAAAGCAATTCATATAGACTTATATACACCTCTTAGATGTGGGTCATGTTTTACTTTTCTGACTACATCAAGAAGTCTCAAAATTATCAGATAATTTGACCTTTTGATGGCATCCCAAGGTTAGTACAGGTTCTCATGATGGACAAACTGTGTAACCCCAAGAGATAAATATAGCTGAAAGCAGTGATGACAGTCCATTTCCACCCATTGCCTTTTGGAAAAAATTTGGTTAAGTAAACAAGTAAGACACCATGTCTTACAGTCTGCTCAGACAAAATGCTTAACAACTTGAGTGTGGCAAATATAATAAATGTGTAATTATTGCAAGTGTGAACCCTTGAACAGTCCAAAAAATAATTTTGTTATTTGACTTGTGGCTATGAAAATATCATGCAAGATATCAAGAATCCCCTTACCTTAAGTAATTTTTATGTGACAGGAGTGAATATTAGAGGGGTTGTTCTAATCGAAGTGTCACATCTATTGATGCCACCAGGAGGCTCTTTGACCATGACTCACCATATACACATTCATGACATAAGCATGACTAAACATATTATACTTATCATTAATATTAAAATACACATTGGCCACAAATCCAGATTGAGTACAATACCATGTAACACTAACATGGCAACACTATATAAATATCAAATACACTTTGATTATTGTGCACCAGCAGTGCCTATTCTAAAAACTTTTGAAGAGTTTCATATAAAAATAACAAGACAATCTCAAAGTCTGTTGTAAGAGCCACACTTCCTGCTGCCATTGGTGGCGCTATGACTGTGACCCACAATAGCCACATCCATGTGATCAGCCCCCAAGACCAAACATACAGCTCAGTTTTGATCAAAAACATACAATGCACACAGAAGATATGGGAAACATCCTGGTTCCCATTTTTTCCCCCACTTATCTATTGATCCACTTATCCATGGTAACACCGATCAATAAATAAAAATCAGTTCGCTATTTAGCATCTACAATGTCTTGGCATAATGTTGCCTAAATTTGGTGACAGTCACATGAATCCCCTAGCAGTATTTTTTTGTGATTACATTTTTTTAATTGATTCATACATTAAACACAGAAAAGCAAAACATATACACAGAATCAATATTTAACCACCACTATTACCCCTCCCACTATTACCCCCACTATTATCCCTCAACAAACATACCTGTGGTCACATATGAGTATATATACAATAGAGGTCTTCACGGGTCCAGAAATGTAAAATGTGCTTTAGACCAATTCACTCCAATTAAGACCAATTAACAGAGAATTTAGAAAATAATACAATTTCAACTGCGTTAAGCAAAAGCTTTTGTGCCACACCACCTGCCACTACCCCTGGAAAATAAGCCTCCTTTCTTATCGCAGCTGATAATGGTACCAGGGCAAGACAGAACAATAATGGGGAAAGATATCCAAAGTAAAATAATCTGAAATTAATCAATTTGTTTGTACCGCCGCTACTGTGTGTCTACGAAGTAACTTAATCCAACCAATAAAAGTATTCCTGAACTCGTACATTTCTAAAATCTTAAAAAGATAATCCCATTCTACCACGTCAAAGGCCTTTTCGGTGTCAAGTGAGATAGCAGCCACTGACCACATGATATTGATGAAACTCCTTATGTTATCAGAAGAGCTACAGCCTCAAATAAATCCCACCTGATCTACATGTCTAAGAGATGTCATAACTTTACTTAATCTGTTAGCCAAAATTTTTGACAATATTTTAACGTCTGGCTAGATCAGGGAAATTGGACGATAACTCTTACACATGCTTGGAATTTTGTCCTTTTAAAGAATTAAACTGATACAGGCTTGCGTCATGGTACCATTCTTTAATGATTTTTATGATTCTGTATAAACTTCTAGCAAAAGTGGAGCCAATTCTGTAGCATAAGATCTAAAAAACTCAGCAGCAAAGCCATCTGGCCCCAGAGCCTTGCCTGTAGTCAAGGCTTTAATTACCTCACCAAGCTCCTCCAAGGTTATCTCAGAATCAAGAGAATGTTTTTGCTCAGCCGTTAGTTTAGGAAGTTCTAATGGTTCCACACAGTTTCTAATATCCTCATCAGTAGACAAAGACATGGAACTATAGAGATCAAGATAGAATAAAGACAAATAACTTGTAGATTCATCCACATAAAATAAACAAATACAAAATAAACTCCAGCCGCTAGGCAGAAACAGCACACAAAAAAAGAAAAAAGGAAAGAAAAAGGCTCTCAGTTCCTCGGACTGTCAAACGAATGTTCAGTGATCCAGCCCATTCGGATGCTACACGATTGCAACAAATGACCTAATCACTCCAATGACTTGCAAGAAATACTCCACAAAACAAACTCCAGCCTCTAGGTGGAAACAGCACAAAAAGAGGCGAAAAAAGCGCTCAGTTTCCTCGGACAGTCAAGTGAATGTTCAGTGAGTTGGTCCACTCAGCTGCAATGCGAGTACCACAAAATAACTTACTCAGTCATTGACTTAATGAAGGACATCGCTTGCTGTAGGCATGTAAATATTTTATGGCCATTCTTAGCATCTATTCTCAATTTGGCCAGGAACATCAGTGCAAAAACGACCCTTACATTCCTTGAATCGATCATGTTTCTCTCTTGTCAAATTCGCAAAGTATGGGAACAAGAAAATGCTGTGGTTCTTCCAAAAAAGCCTTCCTTTACTCCTTGCCTCACGTAACACAAGATTTTAATCGGAACACTGTGAGCACGCTCGATTTCCAGCTTAAGGCCTGTTATGTCGAGCAGACTAAGAAAAGAGCCCATCCAGGAATTTCACTATATCCTGTCCCTCTGCTCCCTCAGGAATTCCAACACATCCAACATTTGGACATTATTCTGCCAGCTACGGTTCTACAAGTCCTCCAATTTCTCCCAGACATGCTCCAAATCCACCTTGGTTGCTAGTGGATTAGCAGCTAATTCCCTGTCCGATGACTCCAGATAACTTATCTGTTTCACGACATCCCCCACTCTTGTAACCACCTCAGAGAATTTTGTATTTGTAGCAGTGATCGATCGACGTATTACAGCAAGATCCTCCAAGTCAGCAATGACCTTCATCAGCATTGCTGACATATTCAACAATTCTCGCCGAATTCCCTCACTCCTCTGGACAAATCAACTCACAGGCTTGGGGGGCCTCCGTGGGGGGGTCAGCCTGAGCTGACGTAAGTGTCTTTTAATGTCTCCAGAGTCCGAGGATTTAGATTTTTTTTTACATATTTTCCGCCTAGAACAGTTATGGAACAGAGTTTACCGAATCTCACCAGTTTATGACATTAACAGTATTAAAACTAGCAAAGTGTGCAGAGGCTGCCATGTTCCCCCTCATTCTCTAGGAGTATTAATTAAAAGTTCGGGGCCTGCAATTTAAAAAAAATAAAAAATGGCAGACTTCCTATTGGATGGAGCTAAAGACTGTAATTTTGAAAGTGGCCCAGCTTGATGAGATCAATATATGTACAAAGCTTGGTGTAGGTAAAAAAGGGTGGTCTACAGAGCACCTGGTACAAACTCATGTTAAAGGTGGTGCTAAAGAGCCTGCCCTACATTCTATGGGTGACCTTTTGCCCAGGCCTAATGGCTAACAACTCTGATGTGTGTGCAAAATTTCACACATTTTTAAGCATGTAAAGTGCCCCAAAAGCACCCAAAACCTTGAAATTAATAATAATAATCCTTAGAAGAACAATAGGGCATCTGCACTTTCAGTGCATGGCCCCTAATAAAATATCAGCAGTCTGACCTCTCCAGCGTTGTGGGGTATCTTTGTCTGGAGGGTTGTCATCACGCCGCTTGTTTCCCAGGTCACTGGTGTTGACTGTAACCGTGGCTTTGATCTCCAGCTGTGCTGCCTTCATTCTATCATAAAAAACTCTGAAAAACTTTTCTGAATTTTTGTCTTCTGTTAAACGTTTGAAGAAGGAATGCTGCAAGGAGATAAAAATACAAATATAATCAAAATATTATAAGCACAAGTTGTATGAATTGTATTCTTTGTAGAATATACCAATGAATACAAAACAAATCGATTTCTATGGCATCACCCTTTATCTGAGTGACAGGAATATCTGACCTGTATGATGGTGTTCCCGCCTTCCAATAATGCAATGGCCAAAAGGATGCTCTCGTGGAAGACACGGTCACTGGTAGTATTCATGATAAGATCGATGACCAGGTCAGATGCCCCCTCACGATCCAGATGACACTGTACCTCCATCAGTGACATCTCGGCCCTACTCAAACCCCCTGAAGACAAACAAACACTGTCAGAATTATTTTGTATTATTCATTTTGACATAAACAAAGGTGAAGTGTGTAGTAAAGATGATAGGCTCTATTTTCGTAAACGCGCAAAGCGCAGTGCTACACGCTACGACTGTGCATTACGTCTTGTCCAATTTTCGTGAGACCGCTTATTCTATGTGCCATTTATGTGCCTGCACAAAGCGCAAGTGGACATAGGTGGGAGTGTATGCAGTACTGAATTGGTGCAAAGCGCAATTTGCTATTTTCCTGAGAAATAGTCATTGCGCTAAGACGTTTCAACACCACGTCTGTTTTTAGCACAAAGTCTAAAGTCAGTTCCTGCATTTTGCCATTCATGTCAAAACTTTGAAAACATAGTGGAACACCAAATTATGTCCCTGACCATAGCCTTGTGTTAAACTATCTTTAGGTCATGATATATTTTTCCATTTCAAATAATAATTATTATTATTCTGGTTATATTACAATTTACAATTGTATTTATGATCTAATTTGTAATGGTTTTTATCCCACCTGTAACTCACTGCAAAGTGGCCGGTGGAAGAAGTTGGAACCATACTGTGCCATATTTAGTAAAAATAATGTTTAAATGGACTATCATTGATTCATTAATAAGATTGCTCTGGCTAATATAAATCATGCTCACAAGAAACAAGTAAATATGTAAGGGATCAGAATTGTGAACGGAGGGATAACAATAAAATTTTTCCGATTTCATGTTTTGTTGCAATAAATTAAATTAAATTAAAAGAGATGCGTAATTATTCTTGGTTTTCATTTTCTTTTTCAAAACAATTGCCTGATAGTAAAAAATTTGGTTACTTTATTGTTTGTAATATTTTATTGGGTCCTATTGAGCTACTGAGCAAAGTTTGACACTTTCCCACCGGTTAGAATCAAGAATAAATCTCATACTTTCAAAAACGAATAAATAAATACACGTAAATAAAATAATAATAATAGACAAGGCATACAGTTTGTTTCATTGGACAATCCAAGGAGTAAAATACATGTGCCCACACACATTTGGGATTAAATGTGTTGTGTTTGGATAGAAGAAAGTATCTTAACACTGCAGCAATTAAAATACTCATCACCTTTACTGTACACTTAACTGCTGTTTCCAGAAGATGTCAAATTAGATGACAATGTAAATGGTACTCACCTGACTGGCTCTTAATTGGTCCAACAGGTATCAGGGTGGAGTTACTGAAGGTTTGACTCTCTCTCCGCCCACTACTCCTGAAGCCATAGTAACGATTGACAAGTAGCTGCCGCAGAGCCTCCCCCTATATGATTGATAAGTGTTTCATTGTGAATAAATTTTAGGGAGTTTTTTTCTGTCATTGTTGCCTTTGGTTTGCTCACTTGGCACTAAGGCACTTTTCTTTGTAGATATCCATTGTTAAAGGTTTTCCATTGTTATCTTTTAGTGTTCAATTATGATTCTGACACAAACCTCTGTGAAGTAAACAGAGTATTATAGGTGTTTGGTTAGGCAACATGTTAGGTGATGTTAGTAATCAGGAATCAATGTGACCTACCCTCCTCTGTTCCTCCAGCTGTTTGGGTGGCAGACTGACACCCACCACCTGAGTAAGTGAGCAGAGTGGACAACACAACACTAACACAAAGTTAGTATCATCATGCAGCAATCTCAAACTCTACCCTAGCAGCATGCTTGACTTCACAACATCAGTGATCATAATTATTATATGGATCTGGAAAGTGGCAGTTATATTATAGAGTATAAACAGTTATACAGACTGTTATATTTTGGGTGCATTTCTTAGTTAGTTATGCAACATAAGCAGTTTATAAGATACATTAGGCTTAAAAAGAAAAGATAATAGAAAAGAAGTATAAACCCCAGTGGAGAGATAAAATGAGAGTGTTAAGAGATCAGGTTAAAGCAGTAAATATCCAATATAAACTATGCTGACAAAGATATTCTTAAAAGGATAGTTCTCCCAAAAATGAAAAATGTTTCATCATTTACTCACCTTCATTCCATCCCAGATGTGTATGACTTTCTTTCTTCTACTGAACACCAATAAAGATTTTTAGATGGAATATTTCAGCTCTTTAGGTCCATACAATGCAAGTGAATGGTGATCAGACCTGTCAAGTTCCAAAAATCACATAAAGACATTTAAAAGTAATCCATAAGACTACAGTGGTTAAATCCATATCTTTAGAAGCAATATGATAGGTGTGTGTGAGAAACAGATCAATATTCAAGACCTTTTTTACCATTAATCTCCACTTTCATTTTCACATTCTGAAAGTGAAAGTGGAGAATTATAATAAAAAGGGTTGAAATGTTAATCTGTTTCACACTCAAAATAATGGCATCTCTTCAGAAAACAAATAGTACCACTGGAGACATATGGATAGCTTGTGTGCTGCCTTGATTTTTGGAGCTTAAAAGGTCTGGTCACCATTCGCTTGAATTCAAAGAAACTACAGAGCTGAGATATTCTTCTAAAAATCTTCATTCAGAAGAAAGAAAGTCATACGCATCTAGGATAGCATGAGGGTGAGTAAATGATAAGAGAATTTTCATTTTTGGGTGAACTATACAATTAACAATACATGTTCATGCCCCAGCAAACAACATCAGTGACCAATACTTTTGGTTCATTTTCCCCAAGGGCATTTCAACTGTATCTGCTTAGAGATCAGTATATAGTAAAAGCCACAAAACTCATTTGCTTTAAAATCCAAAATGTCACCCTCATATTGACCTAACAATGACATTATAAACAGCAATAATATAGTCAATCACAGTTGCAACATAGCCTTACTAAAGCACAAAATACAGTGGCTAAATAAGAAAAGTGACCCTAGAACTGTAAAACACAGCATAATAAGCCTGAAATAACACAAATAATCCACACTAAACCACAACAAATCCACATACATACCAAAAAAAAAAAGAATATACAGTATGCAATTAGGATAAATCTCCTATTGAGGCTTTCAACGATGGAAGAAGAAAGAAGAGAAATGAACTAAAGAAAGATGAAAGATGTGATGAATGACAAAAAGAGGACAACCTCAGTGACATCCATCTCATCATCAAATCCCATGGGCTGAAAAAGAGGAGTGAGGGACAGGTTAATGAAAGAGTGGACATTCATCAAATGAAGCCAGTGGCAATTAGTGACCTGATGGTTAACAGAAAGCCAATGCATAACGGGGGTGAACATACATCTTCATAATCTTAAACACAAATAAACATGCTTTTTCAGGCATGCCGACATTATCAGAGACCACAGTATATGTACAGTACTTCTGGCAACACTTGGGATGGTATGGAATACACTTTGAGGCTATGTTCTGTCTAAATACAGTACACTGTAAAAAGCATTAAAATGCAATTGTTACCTTTCTGAGCTATTTTTACCTGATCCAACCCAGTGATGTTAAAAAAAAATGTTTTACTTGAATCATACAAATGTATTTAGATGTTACCACATGATGCACATTTGAAGGTTACAATTTTTTTTTTCAGTGTACCATTGAGATTAAACTTTTTTACTGTTCTTGTTCTGTGGTAAATACCTTCTCCCCGTATCCTCTGTCTTTAGTCATCATCTCTCTAAGTGTCTGCAGGACTTTGATACAAAGCCTTTCCTCATTTTCCTCCAGAAGTTGCTTGGTATGTTTTATTAACCTGTACAGATTAGAAAGAGTGAACTAATATAATTGAGACATTTGACACACATGAGCAATGACTATAAAGGATCATATAAGGGCATTAACGTCATGGTTCCTGTTGTAACCTCCGTTCCCCGATGGAATGAACCAGACATTGTGTCGATTGTAGTGATTGAAGATCCCCCCGATATATGGGTATAAAGTGAGCGGGAATGCCAGTTTTTCACTGAGGAGCCGAGAATACGTATTACGGCGCATTACAGTGGTAGGGATAGTGACGTGGCAAGGGGAACACAACGTCTCGTTCCTTTCATCAGGGAATGGAGGTTACAACAGTAACCATGACGTTCCCCTTCTGTCACTCACTCGACGTTGTGTCGATTGTAGTGACACAAGGTGTCTCACTTAAAAACGCCATGCACTACCCCGTGTTACGTGGCTGCCATGCCAGGTGCAAGCAGGCTGTTGCATGCTAGAAGCAGCTGGGTCGGCTGTACGTAATCCTCTTCAATGCCCCCAATAAAAGGTGTCATGTACCGCTCTTAGGATCCCCGAACCAGTACGGAAACAGGCAACATGACTTGCATGAGAGCCAGCCGGCCAGCCTCGCTTTTTCTTGCTCTATGTTTCTCGTCATAGAGTTAAAAAGCGGCTGGGACTATCTTAACGCTATAGATGCATCGGGGAATGCGTCCTTTCCCGTTCCTATTCTTTCAGGGGAGAAAGGTCCTGCGGAGACCACGACCTGCCCAAACTGGGGGAGGTAACTTGTGGTCAATACACACGGGGTTGTCAAGCCACCTGTGGACATGGTGCGGTGGTAGATCCTGCCTGACAAGGGAGGAGTTGCTACAGACATGGCAACCGGGGGGCAGCGAGGACTGCCCCAGGGAGAAGCGGGTCTTGCCAGTGGGGGGACCGCACCGCGGAAAATACGTCACAGGGAGTTGCGTGAAGCGGGAACTATGCCTGTGGAGCCCAAGCCCAACATGGAGCACTCGACGCGTGGTGGGACTGGCAGCGAATTCCTCCGCTGAATCAGCGACCAGAGGGCTAGGGAGTAAGAGCATCCAGGAAGCAAGAGCTTGCTGGCTCACCTGGGAAAGAAAGCGCACTGGATCAGCTTAGTGAAGGGCGCAAGGTGCAAGCGGAACACCTGGTCGGTTGTTCCATATTACCGAGTGCTACCGGCTCGGACCTGTCAAAACAAGGGACAAGACCGACTCCACCCTGAGGTTGTAGAACCTAGCAAAGGTGTTGGGTGTTGCCCAGCCCGCCGCTTTGCAGATGTCTGCTAAGGAGGTCCCATGGGCCAGTGCCCACGAGGATGTCACACTTCTCGTAGAGTGTGCTCGAACCCGCGGGGGGGGTCGCACGGCCTGAGTGTGATAGGCTTGGGAAAAGCGTCAACAACCCAATGAGCTAACCTCTGTTTGGAGACGGTGTTCCCTTTCCGCCGTCCGCCAAAGCGGACAAAGAGCTGCTCAGAGCATCTAGAGCCCTGCGTGCGGTCCACATGGGTACGCAAAGCACGTGTCTGCCTCCTCCCGGGTCAGCTTCGCTTGCAGGTTCACAACATAAACCCTGAAGGGGGGGGGGGGGGGGGGGGGGGTCGTAGGAACCTTGGGAACGTAGCCAAGTCTTGGTCTTAGGATGAGGTGAGCATCTGCTGGACCACTCTCCAGGCAAGTGTCACTGACAGAGAACGCTTGCAAGTCCCCAACCCTCTTGATGGAAGCGAGTGTGAAAAGGAGGGCCATCTTCAAGGAGAGGGCTTTGAGCTCGACGTGGAGATTCTAGAGGTCTGGCCACGGGTGCCCCGTCCCTGAGAAAGGAGGTCTTTGCCAGGAAGGTGCTGCCACAAGGAGCGTGAGATCCAAGAACCAGGTCCGGGTGGGTCAATAAGGAGCCACCAAGGTGACCTGTTCCTCGTAATCCCTGACCTTGCACAGCACCAGTGCAAGAAGGCTCACTGGGGGAAATGCTTACTTGTGCAGCCCCCGGGGCCAGCTGTGTGCCAGCGCGTCTGTGCCAAGAGGGGCCTCCGTTAGGGTGTACCAGAGCAGGCAGCGGGAGTTGTCTTGGGAAAGTGGGAAAGAGGTCTATCTGTGCCCTGCCGAAGCAGCCCCAAATCAGCTGGACCACCTGGGGGTGGAGCCTCCACTCTCCGCTGAGTGAGACCTGTCGCGACAGCGTGTCCGCCATCGTGTTGCGGTTGCCAGGGATATGAGTGTCGAGTAGCGACCCGAGTTGCGGCTGACTCCAGAGGAGGAGATGGCGGGTGAGTTGTGACATGTGACGGGAGCGTACACCACCTTGGCAATTTATGTACGCTACCGTGGTGGTGCTGTCTGAATAGATCAAGATGTGCTTGCCCTGAATCAGAGGGAGAAACCTGGGCAAGGAGTACAGCCAACAACTCGAGGCAGTTGATGTGTCAACGCAGGCGGGGCCCTGTCCAGGAGCCAGCGGCTGCATGCCCGTAGTACACAGCGCCCCAACCCAGTTGAGAGTCGTCTTTGGTGACCACGACATGTCTGGACACCTGCTGTAGGGGGACTCCTGTCCGCAGAAAACAGAGGTCTGTCCAAGGGTTGAAAGTCTGACAGCAGGAAGGGATGATAAACCCACGGTATGTGCCACGGCGCCATGCCCATCTCGGGACTCAAGTCTGAAGCCAGTGCTGGAGTGTCAACCCGAGCGGCGCGACCACGGCCGAGGATGCCATATGCCCCAGGAGCCTCTGGAACTGTTTGAGAGGAACCGCTGTGCCTGGCTTGAAGCGAGCCAGGCACGTAAGCACTGACTGCACACGCTCGGTTGTGAGGTGTGCTGACATTGAGACTGAGTCTAACTCCAAACCAAGAAAAGACATACTCTGAACCGGATAGAGCTTGCTTCTTTCTCAGTTGACACGAAGCCCTAAGCGGCTGAGGTGCATGAGCACCTGGTCCCTGTGGGCGCATAGTAACTCTCGAGAGTGCGCTAGGATGAGCCAGTTGTCGAGGTAGTGGAGTATGCGGATGCCCACTTCCCATAGCGGGGCAAGGGCTGCCTCTGTGACCTTGGTGAAGACGCGAGGGGACAGGGACAGGCCGAAGGGGAGGCTCTTGTACTGATACACCTGGCCGTCGAACACGAACCGTACGAAGGGTCGGTGTCAAGGCAGAATGGAGATGTGGAAGCACATGTCCTTCAGGTCTACCACCGCGAACCAATCTTGATGCCGAACACAGGTTAGAATTTGACTCTGCGTGAGCATTCTGAATGGGAGTCTGTGTAAAGTCCAGTTGAGAACTCGTAAGTCCAAGATTGGACGCAACCCACCGGCTTTTTTTGGGTACGATGAAGTAAGGGCTGTAGAAACCCTTCTTCATCTCGGCTGGAGGGACAGGCTCTATCGCGTCCCTGAGTAGCAGAGTGGAAATCTCTGCTCGTAAGGTGCTGGTGTTTTGCCACGCAAAAACCGCTGCAATGAGGTGGGAGTCAAGCGAATTGAATTGTGTAGCCGAGTTGGATGGTCCTGACTAGCCATCGCGACAGGTTGGAAAGCGCAAGCCATGTGTCTAAGCTCCATGCGAGGGGCACTAATTGGACAATCATTTGGACGTACCGGGTGGGGCCTCGGGGCGGGGGGGAGCAGGTAATAGTGCATCGGGAGGCAAAGGCGAGTCCCAAGGCTTGAGTGCTGAGAAAAAACTCAAAAGCACTTACCTTGCTGCACGCACCCGGCAGGGGGCAGGTTATAGACAGAGGTGGGGGTCCTGCAGGGACGTCCTCGAGACTCGTCAGCGCTGGCCTGCTGGGGCTGGGCAGTCGTGGGTCCGGAGGTGAGATGGCCGCGTCCGGGAGCCGGTACTACAAGGTTTTGGTGTTGGGGTGCCGTGAGAATGGCGCGCGCCGGTCTGATGACCCAGGAAGTGAGGGAAGTGCTCTTTGACAATTTGGGTACCGTAGCCCGAAGGGGGGTGCTGCGAAGAAAAAGGGAGAACTGAGGATTCTCCTCCTGGCCCTCCACCGAGGGATGGAGTGGTCTTGCTACCAGCTTGCTACAAGCATAGCGGACATCTGTGCGTCAGGCTCAGACTGGGCGAGCGGACCCGAAGGTGGCAGCCCGGGCGAGTCATCAGCATCAGACGCTGCTGTGATGCTCTCCAATGCAGCGGCGAAATAGTCATCCAATTCCGGGGGCACGAAGGAGAATGCCGACTGGCCACGAAGTGAGCGACATTCATCCCAAGCTCGTACGGAATCAAGCAAGCATGCCGGGGGGCGGGTGGTTCGTGGGGTTTTACCTGGTGAAACCGAGCCTGTCGTCATCCCCAAATCACCTTCAATGCCAGCCGGGTCGTCCCCAAGGAACGATGCGGGGGGCGACTGAAGTGGCTTTCTCTCGTGAGAAAAGAAAGCTGTGACCGCAATATTGCCATGGATATGTTCTCACACTGAGATCATAAACCATTCATAAAATTCTGTCTGCGTGTGTTCGCAGCCCAGGTACACGAGACAGATTTTATGACTGTCAGAAGTGGAGAGAAATCGACCGCATCCAGGAACTACACAGCGGCGGAAGGATGTTTTTAAAAAGACGCGTCCTGAAAAGGACGTTCAACGCTCGCTTGTGTATGTTGCTCTTTTACCAAAATCGAAATCTTTTAGAGGAAAATAAACTCTTTCAGACAATGCGCCGTCAGATCCAACAGAAAGCTCTCTTGCAGAGGTGGGTGAAGCAGTCGTGTGTCACAAAGCTCGCTGATCACACAACCGTTCGGCTCTGAAGAAAAAATTTGTCTGGCATTCGCTTGCCCGCTCCCTTTATACCCGTATGTCTGGGGAGGAGCATGCAAATTCTGTCTGCCAACTTGACATTGGCCTTTTCTAAAGTTCAAGTTTAGAGGTACATGGGTCTCTCAGAAGAGACCCCTTGTGTCACTACAATTGACACAACGTCAGGTGAGTGACAGAAGGGGAAAGGAATGTTTCAGGTTAAATGCAAGTTAAGCTCTAGTGACAGCAATTGTGATAAAAACCTAGAAACACACTGTTTGTAAAAACAAAGAGAAAACTCATGTAGAGTAACTTACACTTAGCACTTACAATGAAAGCCTATGGAGCAAGTGTACTAGAGTTTAACACTAGAAATGTGAAGCTTGTATATTTGATAAAGCATTTAGCTTAATTCTTCAGCAAATATGTTTGATTTTTGAGGTGTAAAATTGTCCTGTTGAGGTGGGACTACTTTTCTAGGTGGATAAACTTATTGTCGGTATGCATTACCTACACAGTTCCTGTGGGTGGAGTTTGCTCCATATGAAAAGTGATTTAGGGGTATTGGGCCTCTCAAAGTAATCTAAAATAGCATTATTTTTTAGATAAGAATTTATCATACTTGCAGATGAATCCGCCACTTTCACACTTGCGGTGAGCTTCAGTGTGTTCTGGGAACAGCAGTTCTGGCCGATGCAGAACATCCACCAACACCGACAGCTCAGCCTGAACCAGAGGCCTCAACCGCTCTT
The DNA here is from genome assembly GCA_032164185.1 of Moxostoma hubbsi. NCBI lineage: Eukaryota > Metazoa > Chordata > Actinopteri > Cypriniformes > Catostomidae > Moxostoma > Moxostoma hubbsi. The sequence continues at coordinate 15,130,872 of JAVLUX010000010.1, forward strand.
CCAAAGCTGACACTATATCCTTCAGATACACATTAACACATTAACATACTGCACACCCTAACAAAGTAAGGCCCCAAGGCAAAAGCATTGAATACAGGTTAAAGCTCAATTGTTCTTAAACAGAATGATTTGTCTGATTTGCAAGACAAAGTGACACACAACAACTATCATTCACCTGGAGTCTTTCAATGATGTTGCGGTAGTCTCTGGAGGTGGTCAGAATAGAATCTCTGAGTGTAGCGTTGCGGACGGACATTCTCCAGCTTAGGGCTGTTTTCTGAACAATGCTGTTGGACTTCATGAACAGATTGTTCACTTGACAGTCCAAGTCCACTGGAATAGCTATAGCTCTGCCTTTTGCTGTCCAACACAAAGCAGTCCCACATATTTCATGGTCTTACACTTTGGCAGTATGCACACGGAACAAACAAGAAAAACAAGAAAAACATACAACACTAGTTTCTGGTTAAATTTAAAATTGATGTGTGTAATTTTCCAATGTTAAAATTCTGAAAAAAAGATTAAATACTTTCTCCTATCCCAGTTTAATGTGGAGAGACAACTACAATTAAGCCTTTCTTAGGTTAATTCACCCAAAAATGTAAAAGTGAGACAAAATTAAAACAATAATCATTTTTTTAGAGCCTTCTGATAAACCCGACACAGCAACATTGGCTCAACAAATGGCTTATGTTTGGGGCAGGACTATCTTTTTTTCTGAATAATGGAAGAAAAGTAGCAGAATGGAAGGGGTAGTATGCGTGTTTAGAAAACCTTCATTATTATTATTATTTATTTATGCTATCAGGTTTGGAGCCACTAGAGAAGAAATTATACACTTCACCTTTAAACAGCTTTTAATATCTGAATTTACAGTTAAGACTGTGAATGTTAGCTGGAGTAAATGCAGTTCTTACCCACGTCACTCAGCACTTTAATACACGCTTCAACATTGCCCTTCTGACTTGAGAGCAGCCAGTTGCAGTGGTACACACGATAAACTCCCTGCAGCAGCTGCACAAACACTGGCTGTCGGGTCTGAGAAACAGAGAAAGATATATATAGAAAGAGAGATAGAGAGATGGGTTTCGCACGTACAAATGTCCAGTTGATGCTGAAAAGCATTACCTGCAAACTAGTGCTCTGGTCTGAGAACGGTGAGCTGAAAAATGTGGTGACGATGCTCATGATGGTCTCTGTGACATAGCGCTCCAGAACTGTGTCAGCATGCTTACGGTCACTCGTGTTATTGCATACCTGCAGGAGGACAAATGGTGTGCATTTGTCATTAATATCCTCAAGCGAATGTGCGAGTACCAAGACCATATTTTCTGCATATGTGTTTGGGTCTTACTCTACAGATGTCCACCAGGAAATCATCAAACAGTTTCCACATGTGATTACTGGTGTAGATCTCCTTCATCTCAACTTCTGTATCCACATAGCAGTGATTCAGGAAGTTCACATAGGCCATCTTCACCTGGACACATACACCCAGGGTTGGGGAGAAATGGAATACATGTAACGGGATTACATATTTAAAATACAAAATATAAGTAACTGTATTCCACTACATTTACAAATTAAATAATTGGTAATTAGAAAATTCAAAATTATTTTGATTTGTCATTTGTTTAATTTAATATTTATTCCTTTCAGTTGGAAAACATTTATACATATAAATAATGCAATCCAAAGTACATTTGAACAGCGGTGAAACACTTTCTTATGATGTGTTACATTCATACGAGTAAGTTTGGAGCAGAATAAATATAAATAATCCTTGTGTAAATTGTCAGCTTTACACTAAGTTAAAATTTTATTTCTAGCCATTTTACATGCACATGTTACCAGGCACGATAATTTATTTATTTTTTATTAAGAAAATTTGCATTGGATCATCATTTCTTTTTTCTAGTAAGACCTTTGATATTAGGGCAAAAATCATATTCTTGATAATAATTTTTGTATTGTTTACCTGTAAAATATCTAAAAATCCTTAAAACATCTTGTTTTAGAAACAACACTGCTTAAAATATTTAGGTTCCCCTTCTGTCACTCACTGCACCTTCGGGTCAGCCCGCCCAGTCTGAGGCTGATGAACAGATGGTCGACATGCTTTCCCGGGCCGCTGTGAGCATTGGATTGGACTGGAACTCTCCGTCCTCCCCACAGCCTTCACGGCTTGATGACTGGTACCTCGGGTCATGGTGCCACTCCCAGTCACGCGCGCTTGCCTCCCAACGTGTTATTACCTGCTCCTCGCTGCTGCGAAGCCCCATCCGGTATATCAAAAACGATCATCCCTTTAGTGCCACTCGCACGGAGCTTGGATGCATGGCTTTCAATATACAACCAGTTGCATTCAGCTATGGCTATGGCTACGCGATTCAATTCGCCAGGCTCCTCGTTTCAGCAGTATTCGCTCCACTTCGATGCACGGCGAAAAAGCCAGCACCTTATGGGCAGGGATTACAACTCTGCTACTCAAAGACGCTATAGAGCCTGTCCATCCAGCCGAGATGAAGAAGGGTTTCTACAGCCCTTACTTTATCGTACCCAAAAAAGGCAGTGGGCAGCGGCCAATCTTGGACTTGCGTGTTCTCAACCGGGCTTTACACAAACTCCCATTCAAAATGCTCACGTAGAAACAGATTCTAACCTGCGTTCGGCATCAAGATTGGTTCGCGGCGGTAGACCTGAAGGACGCGTACTTCCACGTCTCTATTTTGCAACACTGTCCCTTCCTACGGTTTGCGTTCGATGGCCAGGTGTATCAGTACAAGGTCCTCCCCTTCGGCCTATCCCTGTCCCCTCCCATCTTCACGAAGGTCATAACTGGCTCATTCTAGCTCACTCTCGAGAGTCACTATGTGCCCACAGGGACCAGGTGCTCAGGCACCTCAGCCATCTAGGGCTTCAGGTCAACTGGGAAAAGAGCAAGCTTGCCCCGGTTCAGAGCATCTCTTTTCTCGGCATGGAGTTAGACTCAGTCTCAATGACAGTACGCCTCACCAACAAGTGCGTAGTCGGTGCTCAAGTGCCTCGCTCTCTTTGTGCCCGGCACAGTGGTTCCTCTAAAATAGTTCCAAAGGCTCCTGGGGCATATGGAATCCTCAGCCGCGGTCACGCCACTCAGGTTGATGTATATGAGAACGCTCCACCACTAGCTTCAGACTCGAGTCCCGAGATATGGCACATACCATGTGTTAATCAGCCCTTCCTGCCGTCAGACTTTCAACCCATGGACAGACATCTGTTTTCTGCGGACTGAAGTCCCCCGACAGCAGGTGTCCAGATGTGTCATGGTCAACACAGAAGCCTTCTCCCGCTGATTCAGGGCAAGCACGTCTTGATCCATTCAGACAGCACTGCGACGGTAGCAGACATAAATCTCCAAGGCGGTGTGTGCTCTCGTCATATGTCTTAACTCTCCCACCATCTCCTACTCAGGACGCTGCATGCCACTCATATTCTGGGCAACCTCAACACGACAGCGAACGCGCTGTCTTGACAGGTCTCGCTAGGCAGAGAGTGGAGGCTCCACCCCCAGGTGGTCCAGCTGATTTGGGGCTGGTTCGGCATGGCACAGGTAGATCTCTTTGCCTCCCAAGACAATTCCCACTGCCCACTCTGGAACTTCCTAACAGAGGCCCCTCTTGGGACAGACGCGCTGGCACACAGCTGGCCCCAGGGGCTGCGCAAGTATGCATTTCCCCCAGTGAGCCTTCTTGCACTGGTTCTGCGCAAGATCAGGGAGGACAAGGAACAAGTAACCTTAGTGGCTCCTTACTGGCCCACTTGGACTTGGATCTCAGATCTCACGCTCCTCAAGACAGCACCTCCCTGGCAAATTCCCCTCAGGAAGGACCTTCTTTCCCAGGGACGGGGTATCCTCTGGAATTTGCGCCCAGACCTCTGGAACCTCCATGTCTGGTCCCCTGGAAGATCTGAGTGACCTACCACCTGCGGTCGTAGACACGATCAACCAAGACAGAGCTCCCTCTAACAGGCACCTTTACGCCCTAAAGTGACGCTTGTACAAAAATTGGTGTTCTTCCCGGTCTAAAGACCTGCAGAGATGCACAGTTCAGTCAGTACTTTCATTCCTGAAAGAGAGGTTGGAGGGGAGGCTGTCCCCCTCCACCTTGAAGGTGTATGTAGCCGCTATTGTGGCCCACCATGTCGCAGTGGACGGCAAGTCCTTGGGTAAGCACGACTTGATTATCAGGTTCCTTAGAGGTTCCCGGAGGTTGAATCCTCCCCAGCCAAGCCTGTTCCCCCCCTGGGATCTCTCAGTGGTCCTCTCGGGTCTTCAGAGACCCCCCTTCGAGCCGCTTGACTCAGTTGAACTCAAGGCCATCTCCTAGAAGATGGCCCTCCTGATAGTGCTGGCTTCCATCAAGAGGGTTGGGGACCTACAAGCGTTCTCTGTCAGCGACACTTGCCTGGAGTTCAGTCCTGCAGATACTCACGTCATCCTAAGACTGCGACTGGGCTACGTGCCCAAAGTTCCTACAACCCCCTTCAGTAACCAGGCCGTGAACCTGCAAGCGCTGCCCCAGGAGGAGGCAGACCCAGCCTTCTCGCTGCTGTGTCTGGTATGTGCTTTGCGTATCTATTTGGACCGCACACAGAGCTTTAGATGTTCTGAGCAGCACTTTGTCTGCATCGGTGGACAGTGAAAAGGGAACGCCATCTCCAAACAGAGGTTAGCTCACTGGGTCGTTGACGCTATCTCCCTGGCCTTATGCAGCATGTATTCTGTAATCTGTAGTGGAATACGTTTAAAAAAATAACCCTCCCAACCCTGTACAGCAACATATGTAGTTGAAGAATTTATGGAATGGTTTACCAATATAATACAGTCCACCCCAAAAAACTGCTTCAATTTTAACAACACATTCACTATGAGAATTTATTAATTATTCAACTCATTCAATATATGCAAAAAGCCAAACACCTCTGCCCTTGACTCCCTTGGCCCACACTCACACACACACTCACCTCAGGGATGCAGTCTTCATGCGTGACCACACGTACAATATCATCGAGGGGGAGCAGTGAGTTACACTTGATCTCAGTGTAGACATTCTTCCCTTCAGTGCACACAGCCAGCAACTCCACCAAGTGGACATGATACCTTCAAGAGTCAGATTTCAAACACACACATACACACCAACACACAGTGTAAGAACAAATATTATACCTATGATGAAAAATCTTTAACATGACCAAAGCTCACAAAAGAACCTAGTATAACATAGTATAATAACATTTATAGTATATACATATTATATAAAGTACTTACATATATATAGAGAGAGTCTACTATACTATTATATAGTATTTTCTTTTTTATTATTATTATTGGAAAATATCACAAGCCAGATTCGAACTCAGGTTGCCTGTGCAAAAATACCAATACAAATGCTCCAAGTGCTGGAAAGTACAGAACACACAAAAAAATTAAACACGCACAAAATTACCTGAGTGCACTGTTCTCATCTTGCCGCTCCCTCTCAAGACGCATCATTTGGACCAATGACTGAAAAGATGCTCTGTCGTTATAGAACACCAGCACATCTTCACCTGCTGTCACCAGCTACACAAATACACACAAACCAAAACACACTTATTTCAAAAAGAACATAATTTTCATATCAAGCACATAAAATAGCAGGCTTGTTTCTGTCACTAATTTAAGGCCATAGTGCATGAGTAGTGCCTTTTTGCAGTAAGTTTTTGCACAGACCTCAGCCATGACAGTGTCTTGGCATTTTTTGATAAACTTGTTCTCAGCCTTGACAATAGTCTGCAGGAATTTTAGGTAGTGCACACTGCGGCCATGCGTCTCAATGCAGTGCACAAAGTGCTGCACCACTCGCTCGTTAATCTCACTGCACAACTGGAAATTATTCATAAAGATATGCTGCATGGTCACTGCCTCCAGAATCTAGAGAAAGAAAGACAAGGAAAGATTAGCAGTGTGTGTTGGAACACCTGGAATTCAACAAGTAAAACTATATCTTTGTGTGTTATCAAATGTCTTACCCACGGGTTGAGGAACAGGTTAATGTGTTTGTGAAGTAGTGTCTGGTTCTGTTGATTTCCAGCACAGAAGTTCTGCAGGAATTGATGGGCTAAAGTCATTATCTCCTGCATCTGAACATCCTCCCCCTACAACATCCAAAAATATACATGTGAGAAAAGTCAGTAAACATTTAGCAGATGCTTTTAAGCAAAACGACTTACAGCACACTTATTGCAGGAACAATCAACCTGAAGCAACCTAGGAGCCAATTTAGAGGAAATCTGCTGGTTGTAAAATATTTACCTCTGCCATTGATGTTAATAAGGCTTTTAAAGAATTCTATCTTGATCGCTATAGTTCCACATCTTTGTCTACCGATGAAGATATTAGAAAGTTTATGGAACCATTAGAACTCCCCATTCTAGATTCTGAGATAACCTTGGAGGAGCTTGGCGAGGTAATTTGCCGCTGAATTTTTTAGATCTTATGCTACAGAACTGGCTCCACATTTGTTAGAAGTTTATGGGGAATCATTAAAGAATGGAAAGCATCCGCCAACCATGATGCATGCCTGGATCAGTTTGTTTCTTAAAAAGGACAAAGATCCAAGCGAGTGTAATAGTTACCATCCAATTTTACTGATCCAGCTAGAAATATATTGTCAAAAATTCTGGCTAACCGATTAAGTAAAGTTAAGACATCTCTAATATATATAGATCAGGTAGGGTTTATTCTGGGCCGCAACCCTTTTTATAATAGTAGGTATTTCATCAATATCATGTAGTCAGTGGCGAATGATCAGACTCCGATCACTGCCTGATCTTACTTGATGCCAAAAAGGCATTTGATATGGTAGAATGGGATTATCTTTTTAAGATTTTGGAAATATACGGGTTAGGGAATACTTTTATTGGATTAATTAAGTTACTTTACAGACACCCTGTAGTGGTGCACCCGGCAGGGTTGCCCTCTTTATCCATTACTGTTCTGTCTTGCCCTGGAACCATTAGCATCCACGATAAGAAGGGAAGATGGTTTTCCAGGGGTGGTGGCGGCAGGTATGGTGCATAAGCTTTTGCTTTACGGTGATGATATTTTATTATTCATCTCTGACTCCAACTATGCCTTGCCTCCACAGAATTATTAATTCCTTTTCTAATTCTCAGGACACAGAGTCAAATGGTCTAAATCTAAAGCTTTGGCTCTGACAGCGTACTACCCAGTAATGACTTTTCAGCCGGGCACCTTCCAGTGGCCCAAACAGGGCATTAATCATTTGGGCATTTTATTCCCAGCAAATTTGTCTGATTTAGTTAAGAGTTAATTTTGACCCCTTAATAAAAATGTTTTCAAGCGATGTGGGTAGGTGGGCTTCATTATATTTATCTATGATTGGGAAGGTTAATGTTATTAAAATGAATTGCATTACAAAATTTAACTAGCTGCTACAATCTCTCCCTGTAGATGTCCCCCTCTCTTATTTCAAGCAATTTGATAACACAGCGAAGTCCTTCATTTGGAATGGTAAAAGTCCCAGATTACATTTCAGTAAATTACATAAGGCGATTGACAAAGGTGGGCTAGGCCTACTCAAGATTTTTATTATTATTATGCATTCGTTCTCAGGCATTTGGCTCATTGGTTGCTTCCACCTTCGAGAGCCCCTCCCTTGTTTTGAACTGAACAGGCAGTTCTTGCCCCATTTTGCCATTGCAAATCCTTTCTATCAAACTAATCGAAGAAGTTACACCCTGTTATCTCGCATTTGCACTCGGAATGGACAAAAGTGTCCAGTGTTTAATTCTGACATTTATTTAAATATTGCCTCAAGCAAATGGCCGAACCCAAAATTATGTATTAATAAGTCCCCTTTCTCTGGTTAGAGTGGATTGTGAAGGGGGTTACTACACTCAGTGACCTATATGAGAGTGTTGAGATCCTTTGAATATTTGGTTCAGCATTTTGGGATTCCCAGATCTCAGGTCTACAGGTATTTACAGCTGTGCCACCTGCTCTGTACTATTTTTGGGAGTAGCAGACACCCCCCTAAAGTGGCAGATACTCTGAGGTGGAAGAGGTGATTACTGCTTTTGGAAAAGGTCATGAGGCATCAGTGTATTACTCCCTGTTAATTCAGAGTCTGGGGGATAGAGCTTTAACTTCTATCAAGAGATTATGGGAGAAAGATTTAAACTTGGTATTGGACGAAGGAGTGTGGGCTAGGATTAAAAAAAATGTCAAGTCTACATCAAGAGATGCAAGGGTGCACCTTATGCAATTCAAGATTTTACATCGATTCTATTGGACCCCCACTAGATTTGATAGGCTTGGTCTTAAAGGCACACCCACCTGCTTGCAATGCCAATCAGAAGATACACAACCCATGTTTTTTGGTGGTGTGTTAAGATCCAGGATTTTTGGTTGAAGGTTCAGAATTTTATATGTGACATAATAGGCATTCAAATTTAATTTTGCCCCAGACTCTGTATTTTGGGCAATGGGGCGGTCATTAATATGGGGGATAAATACATAAAAGAATTGGGTTCTGACCAGTGTTATGATTGGCAGGCAGATTATTTTAAGGGGATGGAAGTCAGCTGGAGCACTCTCATTTCCGGAGTGGTGTGTGGAGATGGGGAGGGTGGCAGCTTTCGAGGAGGTGTCATGTAGAAGGCTGCAGTTTTGGGATTTGTTTGATAGGAAATAGGGTAGTTATTTAGCGTTTTTGGGAGACTTTCGGGTTGGGGCTGTGGGGAGAGAAGTATAGTTTTAATTATGTGAGATTGTTATTTTTATATATATATATATATATATATATATATATATAAAAATTTGTGTGTATGTGTGTGTGTGTATGTGTATTCTTATATGTGACCACAAGGGTGTTCAGGGAGGGGGTTGGTGCTTGGGGAGGGGTAATAGTGGGGGTTAAATGTTGATTCAATGTACTGTATATATATTGTGTTTTTGTTATATATCTACGAATCAATAAAAAAATGTTAATTGAAAAACAGGTCATTTTTAACAAGACAATACATATAATTGTATGGGTAAAAATTGTTAAAATAGCTTCTTAGATGTAAAACGTATGATTTTACAGTATAATTAAACCTTGTGCAATGTTTTCATTTGTGAGTCACACTTATGTTTAAAAAACTAAGTGTATGTAAACTTCTGACTTCAACTGTATATATATATATATATATATATATATATATATACTGTATATATATATATATATATATATATATATATATATATATATATACACATACTCACTTAACACTTTATCATGTAGACATACTTATTCATGTGATTATCTAATCAGCCGATCGTGTTGTAGCAGCAGTGCATAAAATCATGCAGATACGGGTCAGGAGCTTCAGTTAATGTTCACATCAACTATCAGAATGGGGAAAAAATTTAATCTCAGTAATTTCGGCCATGGCATGATTGTTGGTGCCAGAAGGGATGTTTTGAACTTAATGTTCTGGAACTTAAAAAAAGCTACTCACAGTTTGACGTATGCCTACATATTGTTGCACGTTTCTAATAAAAAGGTGCTTACGAGGAGAAAACATAATAGATGATGTTTATTGAGTCTGATCCATTCACATATCAAACAATGCTCAGACACTCTAATTTTACCCTCAGGTGTCAAACTACATATTCGCATTTCCATGGCAATCTATAGGACCCCCAGGCATAGCCTATCAGGCTCTCTAATGCCTGGTGACATGAAGCTATTTTGCTATTTTTTTATTACATATAACCAGCTAAAACCCATTACAATGCAATGAGCATATGTCTACCTGTTGTCTACTGTAAAATTCAGGGGAGTGAAATTTCTTCCCCACCCATTGTTGATGTCAAGACTAGTCAAATTTGACTCGACTAATGAGCTTGTCTCAAAATCAGTAGTAGTGCAGCCCCTAATCTTAAGTGTTCTGATTTTTTAAAAACTGCTCTGAATAGAAAACCCTTCAGTTTAAGTTAAACAGGCTCACACACCTTCTCGTATGGGATCTGCAGCAGTTCCAGTACCACACTGTGAGCACCCATGTTCCTGAGGAGCCGCTGTTGCTGTTTCTTATTCTTCTTGCCAGAGATGCCCTCCAATACACACAATTTACTCAGCCTTAGCAAGATCTACATTTACAAACACACACACACATACTCAAACATAATGCTGACTCCACAGAACATCCAACTTGTTTTTCAAAACCAACAAACTTAATGGAAAAACACACTCAACCTCCTTTACGACTCTGTAGTTAGAGCTACTGCTGCTCTCAACTTTGGGTTTGTTAGGTCTATTTGAGTTGTTGTCACCCTGTCAGAGTAGAAGATCTTGTTTATCCATTACAAATATTTGCTTGAATAATTACAAAGATGCATTGGTTAATTTTGTGCACATAATAATGTCGTTCTTTATGGTCTTTACCTTGTGGTGAGCTTCAGTGGTGCCTTCTCCTGTGTCTGACCCCTGTCTCTTATACACCCACAACTCTGATTTCTCAACTACAGACCTCAGCTGGTCCAGATCTGACTTGATCTGTTTGTAATTCTCCACATCCTGACTGGTCACCAGGAGCTGAACCTTGAGAGATAAAACACAATATTAACTTTTTTTTAATAGTAAGTTAAAGCAATAAGCCATGTTAGGCTATGTGAATAAAAATGTGTTTATTTCTAGATAAATAAACAGCTGCATAAATACCTGTTTGAAAGCCTGTAAGACCTCCTGCCGTTGACTGAAGTGTCGGAAGAGCAGGTGTAGAGCACGTGACACCAGTGGAGGATAATCATGCATGGTCAGGTGCAGCAGGACCCTCAAAAATGTACGGCCACCATGATCATCAAGATCCAATGGAGTGTTCTCTTCACTACATACACAAACACACACACACACAGATGTACACAAATATGTAAACATCAGACAAACTATCAATTATCACATTGCTCTACACAACCATCTTACCTTCCTCCAAAAATCCCTTCTGCCTGCTCTTCAATGTGCTCAAAGTCCAGCGCACCTAACAAGACAGGGGTTATTCACACAACATTTTACACATAACAGCTAATACTGACTCAATCACACAACCTCTCATCCCACCTTGAACACTGGCAGGAGAGTCTTGGTTTATAGAAGGCTCTGTCTGAGAAGTGCTCTCATCAAACTCTGTCTTAAAAATACAAAGCAGGCATGAGATCCTGTAGTCCAACCGCACATTCAAAATAAACTGCACAGAAGATGAGAGAGAGAGAATAGAGGTTTGTAATACATTAAAATAATTGAGAAGAGAACTGAAGAACTGAATTGTTTAGAGCATCATATACCAGATGGAATATGTCAGAAATGTTTTAACACCTGCAGGATCTCAATGATCTTGAGTTTGGTGTCCATCACCAGTATGTCTTGTTTCTGAGGTTCAGTTTGGGCTTTAACTTCCCCCCTGTCAGGAGGGTTGTGGGGTGTAGCTGGCAGAAATCCCCCACCCCTCAACACAACCTGAGTCATCAGCTCTCCCACCCCATGTATGGACCGCATCACACTTCCTATAGACACAAACACAAAATAATGCTTTAACACAGATTGTTTGGTCAAATTCAAACTTATGCTCGAATCTCATGAAGCAATTCAACCAAGCATGAACACAATCTTAATCTGAGACATGTACATGACTTAAACTTGAAATTCAAATCACTACTAGGTAGACCTCTGAGAGCCTCATTTAGCATAAGAGTATGTTGTTTCTGACCTTTTCCAGGCTCTCTGTCCGGCTTGGTGAAGGGGGTGCTGATATGAACACAGTCCAGGATGGCCAGCAGGATTTTGGTCAACCTCAGCAGGTCACTGAAGTTGTAGAAGCCAAAATAAATCAGGTTTCTCGCCAGGTTCACCACCTATAGCAGAGGCAATGGAAAAGCGTGTGGGAAAAATCTATAGTATGTAAGAGGAGGGCAAGGTATTAGAAAGCAGAAGACTAAATATTATTTGAAACTAAAACAAAACTTCCCCCACATCTACCTAACCGCTGTCTTTATTATTTCAGCTTTTTTCTTAAATGTTTCCTTTTGCAGATAGCAAAATGGGCGCAAGCCGTTCTTTCATGTTTGTTCAAAAAGGAGAGCAAGGTTTGAATAGCAGGAGACAAAAAATTATTATAAAATAAAATAAAACATCATCCACATCTCCCTACCCTCTGTCTTTATTCATTTCAGCTGATTTTATTTTTTTCCTTTGCAAATGAAAACAAATATGTGCAAAAAATTAGCGTGAGACGTTTTTTCATTTTTGTTGATGTGTTGTCAAGAATAAACTGTGTGAGTTTGTGAATGAGTTTCATTATCTTCATTTTAAGATGCATTTTGGTTGATCCGTTTGAAACGGGACGACACTAAAAGCCGCTGTAATTGACGTTTTTTCGCCGGTTCCATGTGGCATGTTAAAGGTAAATAAGCATACGACCTGAATATTTAAAAAAGCGAATGCATTAACAAGCACAATAGGGACACAGATATGAGCAGCATGCACATTAGAAGCTCAGTTACAGGTACTGCACTAAAATAACTCAGAATTCTTCTCTAAACATCATGTTTGGGAATTAATAAGAGAAACTGCGCATCAGTTTTTAGCACTTTCTTTCTCACCTTTGAATTTTGCGCTTTATTATAATTTAGTAAAACACAGACATAATAACTGATGTATATTCTCATGAATTCGCAGACTCGTTGATAAATGACAGTTGATAAATGACAGTCCTGCAGTGTTCAGTTTGTGCTTGGCTTAAGCCAATGCTGCTGTGTTAGGTTGGTCGGTGCTCAAAACAAAAAATGTTTTGATAGTGTCAAAACCAGATACAATCTTTGGGATTGGCTTTCTTATATCCGCATTAAGATGATTGTGTGGTGACACACCTCAAAAGTGAGCTTGTTTTTCTCCTTGTCAGAGAACGGGAAACTCTGGCACACGACATCCCGCAGGTAATTCTCCACAAACTCCATTGTCTGAGAGAAGCGCTCCTTCACTTCATCACGTGATGTCCCGTCATTATCATAACTGTTCAGAGACAGAAAGCCAATTGGCTAATGAACATGCCACTCACTAACATAGTGTTATTTTTTTGTTCACTTTCACTGGAGTGACACTTACTCATCAATGGCAATTTGTGAAGGAATTTCGGACCACAGTCGAGCATATTTGACAGGCGTGACCTGCTCTTGAGGGTCACGGTCCACGTGCATGTGCAGCATCATGCGACAGAATGAGGCCCGGAGGTCAAAGGGCAAATCTTCATCTGACATGCAGCGCAGGATCAGGTCCACATCCAGTTGTGCTGATATCTTGTTAATGGCCAAATACTGCCGATCCAGACACATTCGTGCAAACAAATTCAGTTGATACCTGAAAGAAATACATAATTATTCATGTTTAAAATTTGAGGATGCGATACAAAAAAAAATTAAATTCTTAAACAGTATTTTGTCATGTTTATGCAAACTATTTGCCAAAAGGGTATTCCCTATTATTTATGATTACCAGAAAACTAAATTTAATCTTAAGTCATTATGCTTCTCAGGTAAATAGATTTTGCTTTAAAGATGTTTAGATATTTTTAAGAGAAAACAAGATTAAAAACTGATTAAGAAATTATATTTTTGAGCATGTATATACCTGTAATAATTTATAACTTCATGGTCTTCTGTATGTCCCTCTTTGGCATCCTGAGCAAGTTCTCTAATGCTCTTACTTTTCAACTCTCCTCTGCTGTCCTTCCAGAACAACCACACCTCTTCTTCATCCTCTTCTTCCTCCTCTGCGCTTTCACCTAGCACTGTCCCTGCCACCTCGAACCGTGACAACACAAGTCTGACACACATACACAGACAATAAATCAGGATAATCTACAGAATAATAGAGGTCGACTGATACCAATAACTTAGGTGGTGGAAACAGCTGATAACAGATTCATATAGATTCATAGAGTATTAAAACATTTTCTTAATTGGCACAGAAATTGAGTCTAAAATGTATAAAATCCCATATTTAGTTTTTCAACTTAATTTTTCAACTAAAATCCCAATAATAATCAGAAACATCCTGGTTACTTTTGTAACCTCTGTTCCCTGATGGAGGGAATGAGACATTGTGTCGATGTAGTGACACTAGGGGTCACAATTGGGAGCCCGAGACACCTCTGATCTTTAATGAAAGGCCAATGGGAATTGGCGAGTGGTATTTGCATGCCACTCCCCCGAACATATGGGTATAAAGGAGCTTGCGTGTGTACCGCTATAAAACATTGCACTAAAATATTACCAATTCAAGTAACATTAAACATTTCCCAAAGTCTAAGTGGGAGGTTGACTAATTGAAAGAACTAGTTCTCAAATAGGTTGCATATCACTGCAATAGGCATTAAATCTCTTAAACTCTCAACCGCAACAATTTTTTAAATAATCACATGCGTTAACGTGTTAATTCTGACAGCTCTACTTATTATTAGTCAAAATTGGAGACACAATTTATGTGCTGATAAGGGACAATTCTGTATAGTCACATTTTTCTCCTATCGTAAATTTTAGAGGAACACAGAGGAATAAAAAAAACTATTGCCAACTGTCAGCATAGATTTGCCGATAACCGATAGTTCCAAAAAGCAACTAACGGCACAGATTAATTGGTAAAACCGACATATCGGTCTACTGCTACTATATCAGTATAATATATAATAATATCCTGGTCCATCTTTTCAATACAGTGGATAGTGATTCACTTTCATTTTTAAAAAAAAGGATGCACAAGCATTATAAAATGAGCCTATGAAAGAGGGGCTGTACTTCGTTTCAATGAGGATGTCTGCATTGGCTGGGTCCAACACAGCATTACAGATGAGCTCTTGAGTGACAGGGATGGACTTATTCATCGAAACACACAGATCTGACAGGTAGTCAAGAAATCTAGAGAAACACAGATACAGGAGTGGTCAGTTAACAAACTCAGTCATTCACGTTCAGTCAATCTACACCTATATCTCTGTACTAGCTTGTTCTTTTCTATGCAATACTGGAACTATGTATTGCAGCACTTCCTTCGTTACACTCTCCATAGGATGAATCACTTGTGTTGTAGCTTTCCTTATTTGTAAGTCACTTTGGATTAAAGCATCTACTAAATTAATACATATAAATGTAAATGACGAAGAACAATGAAGTCTATTTATGCAGATATTTTCAAGTGGAACACACACAAACCTGGGCTCTCTGTTCTTGCGCACCAGACTGACAAATGTGTCTATCTCAGCTGCAGTGATGTGTTTCTCTAGGAGCTTTCTGTTGTTGTGCAGCAGAGCTGTGATGGTGTCTTCAGCAAGAACATCATATCCTATCTGTTTCTGCATAAAGCGGAACTGCTTTGCTATGTACTCCTACAAAGAGAGCGAGGGCAAAGGAATGACAGAAAAAGATACAATGAGCCTAAAAGGTAGTAAGATGGGAGTTTCAAGAACAGATGTTAGTACTTGTTGTCTAAGTGGTTGTGACTGTATTTTGTAGCTGCATTAGTGTAGTTTAATTTTCATTTATAATAGCCACACCTGATTTTTCCTATAATCTTGCTGTGAATGACGCAGGACTCTGTAGCATAATCGACAAATGTGACGAAACGGTGCATGGCGCTGATCTGCAAGCTCCTCCAATCGCAGCATAGGGCCGTCACCACTGTCAGTGAAAGGGGCCTGCAACAGCTTAAATATCTGTTCAATCAAAGCAAAGGGAAAGATGAATTAACAGTTCATACAGAAGAAAGGTCAGGGAGATGTTTTAAATCTAGAGCTGAATAAACTTTAAAAAAGGGAGAAAGAGTGAAAGATGAGCAAGTGAGAATATATGTGCCTGTTTGAGTATATTCTGTTCTCTCATGAGTTTCTGCCGCTCTCTGTTGGGTTTGTTGACTGTGATCTCCAACACATCCTGAGCACTGCTAGGAATGTCCACCACAAAATAAACCAGATCCTCCAGCAGCTTCGTCACTGATCTGTGTGTGAGAGAGTTAGGGGAGACAGTTGGTATAGGTCAAAAAAATGAGTAAAAAAGGGATAAAGCATAAAGCTATCTCCAAAAAAATTTCCTAGTACACAAATATTGCAACTAAGCACTTACACTGTAAACATTATTTTATTTTATCTGGAGAAGTTTAAGGATGCATGGATGGATGAATAAATTGATGATTGGCAAGAGGATGGAAGGAAGGGATGATTGACAGGTGGATAGGTGGATGATTGAAAGGTGGATGGAAGGATGGAAGGCTGGACTGGTGGACAAATGGATGGATGAATAAATTGATGGATGGATGGATGGATGGATGATTGGCAGGTGGATGGATGGAAGTGATGACTGACAGGTGGATGGCTGGATAACTGACAGGTGGATGGAGGGATGGATGGCTGGAATAGTGGACAGATGGATGGATGGAAGGACAGATGGATGAATGGATGGATGACTGGCAGGTGGATGAATGAATGGAAGGAATGATTAAAAGGTGGATGGGTGAATGATTGACAGGTGGATGGAGGGATGGAAGGCTGGAATAGTGGACAGATGGATAAGGGAAGAACAGATGGGTGAATGGATGGATGATTGGCAGGTGGATGAATGAATGGAAGAAATGATTAAAAGGTGGATGGGTGAATGATGGCGGGATGGAAGGCTGAAATGGAAGATGACTGAATAGATGGGAAGGTGGATAGACAGATGGATGATTGACAGATGGTTGAATAGATGGATGGATGAATGCAACCTCTACCTCCGCTCATTCTGCGTAACGGTGCCCTTCTCAAGTTTGGCTGCAATGGAAGCTAGGACTTTACTGGCATCATTTGCAAAATCCAGATCCCTGACCTCAGCTGGAGACACAGGCACTATAGCAAAGGCCTCTTTATCTTCTTTCAGTGGAGATGTTCCTATCTGAGAAAATAAATAGTGAGGGGAGCCAATCATTTGAGAAAATAAAATTAATATTTTAATCCACAAATATGTTCTTTTTATTATTTCTTTAGACCCAACACACGATCACAGACACACACAAACAGAAACTCACTCACTCTTAGCATGACTGGTTTCTCTTCATCTTTGTCTATTGGCTGGTTGGTGCTGTGGACCCACGTATTGGTGCAGAGATGCCTGAGCCTCACATAAGAGTTCCTGAAGTAGAAATAAAAAAGAAATTCAGAATTACCGTACTTGAACAGAAGATGTTACATGGAGCAAAGACATTGTAATCTTAAGTACCTAGGCACAAGTGAGTCTCCCCCTCTTAGTGTGGTGGGGTCAAGCTCAAATATAGAGGAGATATCATTGCCATCAGGAACAGACACTAGTGTGTACATAACTTTATCTGGAGGGTTACAAACACGTGCCCGCATCACTTCCTGCTCAGAGTCCAGCTGAGGTACAAGAAAAACAATTGATTACCAATAACATTACTGCTCAGTCTGTCGTCTCTTTAAAAACAGTATAAAAATCTGTTTTGGTGTAACTAATGTGAGATCAAAAGAGACCCTCAAATTTCTCACAATATGAATTAAGAAGCTTAGATGAGGCAAAAAAAACAGTCACACAATCAAACACACACAAATACACAGTATTACTCAAAGGTTGGTCTTTTATAGCTCAGGAGACTTAACCTTGTTCTCAGTTAGGTTTAATTTAAATATCAATGGTGTCTCAGATGTTTCTCTTAAAAATATAGTCTCCTGATACAGCCCAGATAACGTAGAAGAATTTGATCAGAAAAAGTTGAGCTCAATTTGAAATCTCTGACTTTGATTGGTGAGAAAAACTTTTGAGATCATTTCTGAAAAATTAGACGAGACATTAAAGATTGCTGGGGTCTTTTTCTGGGAAGACACCACTGAAAACCAGAATACTTATGCAAAGACACAATTTGCTCTACATTGAATCTCATTGCTGTCTAAGAAAAACAATTGAAATATTAGGAGATTTGGGTGATTAGGGACACACATCCTCCCAAGCACACACTCACAGAGGAACGTGACTCCAGGCATTCTTCTTCATAGTCTTGATTTACCTGATCACAGTAAGGTGAGAAAAATGAATAAAAACATGTTGCCTGATCTCTGTTCTTGCTAACATCTCTCTCTAAATGAACAGAACCCTTACCAAAAAAAACTGCAGTACAAGTGTGGTAATTTGGACGCAGTATTACTGTAGTACCAGAGACTATTTAGCAGAGACAGATCATTTTTATTTAAATAAGAGAAATTGGAAAACATAACAGCCAATGGATGTTGAAAAGGAAGTTCTGCCTCACAGGTAAAAAGCCAATCAGCTTTTGGATATATTCACCTGTCAAACAATGTATGTCATTAGCTGAACCCGCCAGAAAAATATCATTTCTTTAGTGTAATCCGAGTAAAAGAATCACAATTAATGATACCACTTTCGTTAGATTATACTGCTGACTTAATATACTGTTTTGATCGTAATGTTGACAACTGTCTTGGAGATTTCAGTCTTTCCCCATTGAAGTAGATAAAAGCTGCACTATCAAAGATAGCCACCAAGTGGACTGACTTTCCTTGAAAAAAGGACTTTGAAAACTGTTGCAATACTGCATTGAAATTACTGTACTAGTACTGCAGTAAGGAAAATTACAATAATACGTTGTCCAAATTACCACACTTGTACTGCAGTTATTTTTTGTAAGGAAACTCAGCACACCCTGGAGTCGAACTCACAACTCCAGGGGTGTAGTCAGCATCTTTGCTCACTGACCTACCCAGGCAAAAGGGAATTATTTTTAATTGTGTGCATGTGTGTTTATTTAAGCATGTGAACTCTTATTCCACTTATTCTGGGTAACATCAATCTAACCTCTGCAGCAAGGTAATGGCCGGTCGCCAAGTGTTTGAATCTAAAGAGGCTGTTCCAGTATCCTGCCCCACCTCTGCACGGATCATGCTGAACTACCTGCAAAGCACAAAAACCTCTGTTTAGGTTCCCAAACCCATATAATCACATTCACATTCATGTGTTTCTCAAAGTAGAATTATCTGTCTTTTTCATTCACATACGCAAACATCTGTTAAACTTCACAAAGCTATTACATCACAGTCCTAAACTTACCTCTATCTCCCAGAGTGCTTTGCTGCTGGTAGCAGATGTTGCAGACTGGCGCCCAGTGGTACGCAAGAACACATACTGCTTTTTTCTGTGTTCATCACACGTTAGAAACTTCTCCTGTTCAGCATGGAACAGCCTGACTACATCGCCCTGAAAACACACATACTTTAGTTTAAGGATCACAAATATTTACGTAAAAAAGCTACATAGGTCTTAATCCTAGTGAGGTGGGATATCAAAAGAAACTACAAAGAATACACATTTTTTATTATATGTATTGTGTATGAACATACTCCTTTCAAGACAACCTCCTGGTTGTCGCTCCATTTCATGAAGAGAACAATTTTCCAACTGGTGGTGCAGTTCACTGAATTCACCTTTCAGAACAGAAACAATGAGAGAGAGAATGGAATAGAGTGTGTGGACAAACACAGACCAAAACAGACAAGCAAAAGAGAGATGTGGCAATGTTTGGTCTGTATATTTACAGTTGTCCTAAAAAGTATTTTGACACTTAAGCAACACTTAAAAATGCATGAATTTCATTGCATAGATAATAAAATATGTCACTCTTTAAACGAATGATGCTAGACCTTTACTCATATAACTTGACTTCAACAGACAGGTGTCAAAGTAATTTTAGTGGATGAATGAAGTCAGTTCCTATCAAGTTCACACAGGTACCCTTGCAGAGTAACCCAGGTGTAGTTTGTTCACATTGGACATGTTCAACAATGTTTGACAATCAGAAAGTGTTTAAATACTATTTTTTGTAATTTATTGTAATTAAAAAGTATATAAACTGTTTTAGAATTTAAAATCTGTTAAACTTAGTGTGCCTGTGCTAACTTGCCTTATAATTAATGCCACTCGGTTTGCTATTTTGTTATCTAATGTAAAAAAGTTTACAAATCAGAGCTGAAGGAATTAACGCAATAAAGCATGGACAAAATGTAAAACGTTTAATGTGTTAATTTTTCTTAATTGCGATTAACGCATTTATAGTTAATAGAGCATAAACACTGGTGTGAAGTGCGGAACATTTGTAATGTGTCCTCCTAGAGTCATTACACTGAAGCACACACCACAGCGAACATGAATGCTACAAGCTTAGCATACATGGTGGTCCCATAGTCATTCTAGGAGCAGAACTGTCTTAGTACGCTAAAATGGATCGTTACTCTCTCTCCTGTGATAGAGCCATGGAGGTTGTTATCTCAGTTAATAAAATTATCTCTGACAGCGCTTCCCTGTCAGTGATAAAATGATGGAGAAAGGAACACTTAGCAATATTTAATGTACAATACAAGCCAAAATAGGACTTGTGACAGAAAAGTATTTCTCAGCCTATGTAAGAAGCATGATGAGTTCAAAGAGGCACTAGACAATGGTGTTGACGCTCTGATACGAATCATGAACACAGCTTCATGATTGCTGTACCAGAGCGGACTGTCTACCGGAAGATTAATATTGTGAAGGATGAGAGTATAAGAGATTTAATGCCCATTGCAATGAATATGCAACCTATGTGGAGACTAGTTATTTCAATTGGTCAAACTCCCACTCAGACTTTGGGAAACATTTGATGTAACTTGAATTGATGCTGTTTTAATGCATTTCTATGTTTGTATAGTGGAAGGTTTTGTTTGGAAAATGCTAATAAAGCATTATATTGCTATATATAGTATTGCTTTCTTCCTAAGATGGACTTCAGCACTTTAAAAATCTGCAATTAACTACAAAAATATATGTGATTGTGGCACGGTGGAGGGCGGGACCGGCGCGTGATTACGCACGCCCGGTCCCGTATCAGGCTAATTGAGCCGTCAAGAGGGATAAAGGCCACTCGCAGACGGCGATCGAGAGAGAGAGCTTAATCAGCAGACATGTCTGTTGTCCTATGTGTTTGTTTTAAGTTCTTCATTAAAATATTATTTATATTGACAAGCCGGTTTCTCGCCTCTTCCTTGCCCTTGAAAATGATCTTCTTTACATTGGTGCCGAAACCCGGGAAGGAAGAGGGATACGCCGTAGCGGAGTTCTCGCCACTTCTCAATGGAGCAGCCGCGGCCATCTGCCGGGGGACAGAGGAGCCCAGCCACCTGGACGCGGAGGAACGGCCGCCGACCGCGAGGGGAGGAGGGGCTCCTGGCCGACCGCCTGGAGCGGTTGGGGCCGCTGCCAGGGGCGGGGGAGTCCCCTACTAGCCGCTGGAACGCGGCGGGGTTGGAGACTGCCGACCGTGTGCGGGGAGGGGCTCGCCGCCGACCGCCTGGAGAGGGAGAACCGTTGCCAGGGGCGGGGGGAGGCCCCTTCGACACCCCGGGAACGCGGCGGGGCGTTCCGTCCGCCAGGGGCTGAGGACTGCCTCCGATCTGCCCGGAGAGGCGCGGCTGTTGTCCTGAAGAGGGTGGAGAAGTGGCTGAGGAACGAGCTACGGCGTATCAGAGAACCGGCGAGTAAGTTTTTTTTTTCTCCTTTAAATCTCTCTCTCCTCTTTCTCTCGATACCACTCTGCGTTGGCCTTTTCCCTCTTTTTTAAATTATGGTGTTCGTGGGAGGGGAGGTACCGCCCAGTGCAGGAACCCCCCCCCCCTATTTTTAATTGTTGTTTCCCTCCCCTTGCCCCTCCCTCATCCAAGTTGATGGGGATGACCCGCTGGCAGACCGCGCGGGAGGCGCCCCCCCCCCAGGGGATGAACGTCAGGCCGGGGGTCCCCAGCCTGATAGAACGGGGGAGGAATGTGGCACGGTGGAGGGCGGGACCGGCGCGTGATTACGCACGCCCGGTCCCGTATCAGGCTAATTGAGCCGTCAAGAGGGATAAAGGCCACTCGCAGACGGCGATCGAGAGAGAGAGCTTAATCAGCAGACATGTCTGTTGTCCTATGTGTTTGTTTTAAGTTCTTCATTAAAATATTATTTATATTGACAAGCCAGTTTCTCGCCTCTTCCTTGCCCATGAAAATGATCTTCTTTACAGTGATTAATCACAAGTAAACAAATGTAATCGACTGACAGCACTTGTACCAAATAAGTTGAGGACACTGTATTCAAACATGAATACATGTTTGTGTGTGTGTTTGTGTGTGTGTGTGTGTGTGCATTTTACTTCATTGCATCCTGGATTGTCCACAAGATGATGGTCACTGGCATGAAGCGGCTGTCCAGCATTTACTGGGTTTAGCACAACCTTATCTCCAATAACCACCTGACACATACAAACAAACATAAACACACATAAACCATAAGGGTAAAACTCTAAGCAACATCCTGTTAGTGGCTATATGTGTGGATGAAATAAGCAGTAGAGAAGTACAGTCTTTACATAATATAATCAAGTTCATACTTAAGAATCAGATGCTCTCTGTACACTGTCAGAACACTGAATGGTAAATGTTTCCAATTTTCTGAACAGAGAACAGAGTGGTGGTAAATATACTCACATTGTCACCTATAGAGCGGAGCTTGTAGAAAGGTTGGATGTAGAACCAGGAGCCTTCATTCCCTGCAGCATCCAGTGTCACACGCATAGCATTCTTCTCCAGAAGAGCCGGCAAACGCTTATTCACTGTCAGATACTTATTACTCTTTAGATGAAGAAGCTGCAAGTATGTATGCATACAAACAAGCACACACAGTTTTAAGTTTGTGTAATTTCATTCAACCTAAGTTGAGTGCTGATTAATCAGCATTTCTAAATTAAAGGAATGTTCCACATTCAAAAGAGTGTAAGCTCAATTTACAGCATCTGTGACGTAATGTTTATTACCACAAAACATTATTCTGACTCATGCCTCTGATTTAAAAAAAGAAGCAAAAATCTGTTACAGTAAGGCAAATGGAAGTTAATGGGACTGGTCCATATCTGTTAAAATACAAGTTTCAAAAGTAAGATTTACATATTATAAGTGTTAACATGATTTTAGTCTGATAAAATCAGGAATTTATCGCAACTACAGCATTTTACCAGATGAGATGGTTTACCAGTGTTATGTTGCCATGACAACAAAATTGTATTATTGGATATAACTTCACAGAGGTAAGATTAGTAAGTGATTTTATCACACCAAATCATGTATAACACGTATAATATTTACATTTTTTACTATAATTCGGAAAAATTATGTACACTCACTTCGCACTTTATTAAGAACACCTGTACACCTAATTATTCATACAATAATCAGCCAGCCGTGTGGCAGCAATGCATCAAATCAAGCAGATACGGTTCATGAGCATCAGATAAAGTTCACATCAACCATCAAAATGTGGATAAAATGTGATCTCAGTTATTTCGACCATTGCATGATTGTCAGTTTTTTTGTGGAGGATGGGCTACAACAGAAGAAGACCACATGGGGCACTTTATTTTTATAAATTTTTTTTTTCTCCCCTTTTCTCCCCAATTTGGAATGCCCAAGTCCTCGTGGTGCCATAATGACTCACCTCAATCTGGGTGGCGGAGGATGAATCTCAGTTGCCTCCGTGTCTGAGACTGTCAATTCGTGCATCTTATCACGTGGCTTGTTGAGCGCGTTATGCATGTGGAGGCCAACGCTATTTTCCGCGGCATCAACGCACAACCACCACGTGCCCCACAAAGAGCGATAACTACATTATAGTGACCACGAGGAGGTTAACCCAATGTGACTCTACCCTCACTAGCTACCAGACCAATTTGGTTGCTTAGGAAACCTTAGGAGGGTCTTTACTTGCTGAGCTACCCGGGCCCCATCCGTCAGGCACATTATTAGGACCATAGTGTTACTGATAATGTGCTCAGTGAGTGCATATTAAAGATTTTTGGAATGGCCCCATTCACTGCTATTGTAAATACCTTACTTTAATATACTTTTAAAAATTTTTCTTCTTCTTTTTTGTTTAATCTTTTTAAAAAATGTTTAAAATGAGTAAAAAAATGTTTTGTGGTAATAAACAATATGCCACAAATGCTTTTAATTAAGCTTAACCTTGTATTTAACCTGGAACATTCCTTTAAAGAGTACCTGACTTTTCTGTGTGTCTAGAGACAATTAAAATGCCTAATATATTATTTGTGAGAGGTTTACCTGGATGACGTTGCCGTACTGAATAACTGTCCCTAGAAGCTTTTTGTTTTCTGATTCATTTTGTTTCTTCTCTAAATCAGCAGCATGCTAAATAAAGCAATAAGAGAAAGAGAGATAAAATGAGAGGGATGGCTGCATGTCAGACTTGATCCTGAAACACCCACATGAGCACCACAACTCCACATGTCAGGAACATATGCGCTTACTGCTATACCACTGCAGGTCTATAAAAGACCTGAAGACTCAATTTTAAGTCTCCAGAAAACTTGAGGGAGCTTCAAAGTTGTTGATAAATGTACTGAACACTGAACATCAAAACAAGAGGCTGTTAGGTAGCAGAAGCTAAAGCAAACTACACATTTTGCTCCCCTTAATAAAACCCCTTTAACATTGTTCAGATGGCTCACAAAGCATTCTCCAGATTCTGCTTAATTTACGAGCATGTCCATTTGTTTTTAAGTTTTCAGTAACTTTTCTTCATTCTATGTATGTATAATGTGCATGCTTGTGTCTAACCACCTGTCGGCTTCAACCAGCTTAGATGCTGTCATCCATAGACGTATGGGGCAGTTAGTGGTATGCACACACACAAGCACACAAACCCATACTCACATGGAGTTTGTTGAGCAGAACTGTGTCTGTGGTGCTGGTTCCTCCAGGTTTGGCAGCTTTCCAGAACTGCTTTTGTGCCGAGTATCTGTTCATGGGACACAGTCTGAACAGACAGTCTACAGAGAGAGAAAGAGAGATAGAGAGAGAGGAAACAGACATTTCATCCAAGCACAGACAAAAAGAATACAAGCATCACTCATCATTGCTCTTGCAACCACGTACACACACAATCACACAGTGTTTCACACTCACACAAAAGCTGCTAAAGATCAAGATGACAGTGTGATCATAAATGGTAAGGAAGAAAATGAGTATGAAAATAAGTATGTAAACTGTGTGTGTGTAACTCTTACAAAAAAGGGATTAGGCCTAGTCTCTCATCAGATGCAGTAAAAACCCTTTAAACATTTCCACAAAAAAAGCCTTTCAACATTGTCACTTGAAGTTATTAAAGATGAATTGTGTTATGTCAGTTCTGTGCCAAAATAATTGTTGCTTTCTGTGGCAGCGGGGGTGTGGTCAAGCGTCCGTCCGGGGAGAGAAAGCGGTAAGGGCGCTTGCACCTGAGCCAAATTATGTCTAACACCTGTCTCTAATTCCAGTAAGCATGGGGAGAGCGGCATAAGAGCGGCCACAGAACCTACAGAGGAGAGAGAGAGAGTTCTACACGTACACGGCAACCCAGCGTTGTTGTTTATGTTCATGTTTAGTTAGAAGTGTGTGTGTCATAAAAGTGATTATTTTGAGAAGTGCTGTATGAGACTGTGGCCATTAAAGGAAGGAATTATCAGAACCCACGTCTCTGTAACTCTTTACACTGGTGCCGAAAAACCCATTTGAACCAGCTACAGTACGCCCCATGGAGCCCTCCCAGCTGTCCGAGATCCTCCAGTCCCTCGCCAGCATGCATCAGACGCACCAACAGTCCCTGATGGAGCTACGCCAAGACCAGGACCGGCGGTTTTTTGAAATCCTGCGGGCGCAATCAGAGGACCGACACGCGATCCGGAGCCTCCTTGCCCAGGAGAGTGCCCCGACCGCGTCCTCCGACATCCGCTCCCAGCTGCCCACCCAACGCTTCTGAAGATGGGGGCGGAGGATGACGCAGAAGCCTTTATCGATCTCTTCGAGAGGACGGCGGAGATCTGGGGCTGGCCGCGTGACCAGTGGGCGGCGAGACTCCTACCACTGCTGTCGGGCGAAGTGCAACTCGCAGCCCAACAATTGCCGGCGGCGAATCTGCTAAGCTACACGGACCTGAGGAAAGCTGTCCTGCAGCGGGTGGGGCGCAGTCCCGAACAATATCGCCAGCTGTTCCGGTCGTTGAAGCTGGGGAAAGATGATCGCCCCTTTTCTTTCACGCAGCGGCTCTGAGACGCGTGTCGGAAATGGCTGCTGGTGGGTAGCCCGGACGTCGAGGGTGTGATCGATCAGGTGGTACTGGAGCAGTTGGTCCATGCACTGCCGAAGGGGACTGCGGAATGGGTCCAGTGCCACCGCCCGTCGTCGCTGGAGGAGGCCATCCAGCTTGTGGAGGACCACTTGGCGGCGTACCCGAGGGCGGAAGAGCCCTGTTCTCCCTCTCTCTCTCTCTCCCCTCCCCTTGTGTGTTCCCCCTCTTCCCCTCACTCTGCTCTCTCCCCAGGGCCCGTTCCTGCCCCGCGGAGGCGAGGAATCCCGCCAACGTGACCAGTTCCCCGCGCCAGGCAGTGGACGACCCCCACCACTGTAGCGTATCGCCGTTCTCCCCCTCAGGTGGAGGCACCCGCCGACACAGGTGCGGGCGGGACGTCCGGGGCACTTTCAGGATCAGTGCCCGGTGATGGAGACGGCGACAGTGGTCCGGATCCCCGAGGCTCCACGGGCTGCCCCCGATCGAGCCGGAGCGTACCGGATTCCGGTAAGAATCAAGGGGGGTACTTACCAAGCATTGGTGGACACCGGTTGTAATCAAACCACCATCCACCAACGCTTGGTTCGGCACGGGGCATGGGATACGCACAAAAGGGTGGGGGTGAAATGTGTGCATGGCGATATTCACAAATACCCTGTGGTGACTCTGACAATTCATTTTCGCGGTGCAAAACATAGAGTAGAGGCCGCGGTTAGCTCCCGCCTCACCCATCCGCTGATTTTGGGAACTAATTGGCCCGGATTCAGTAAAATATTAAGGGGAATATGTGCGGATGGGTCCTGCATGAAGGCAAAGGGATGTGTTATGTGCGATTCTCTCGCGGGGGAGGCGGAGCCGGGGCCGTCTTCGTCTGCTCCATCTCGGGATGATACGAGTGAGGGGGAGGTGACAGCCCCTCCCCTCCTCAGAGCATTTCCCGAAGGGGATTTCCCTCTGGAGCAGTCACGAGACGATACCCTCAAGCACGCCTTCGACCAAGTGAGAGTAATTGATGGTCAACAACTCCGCCCGGGTGTCGCACTTTCATATCCCTACTTTGCGATTATAAATGAGCGGTTGTATAGAGTGACGCAGGACGCTCACACAAAAGAGGAAGCAGCCCAGCTCTTGATTCCACGGAGCCGCCGGGAAATGTTTTTCCAGGTGGCTCACTATAATCCCATGGCAGGTCACCTAGGGGAAGGAAAGACACGACTCTGTCTAATAGCCCGTTTTTATTGGCCGGGCATTGGCGGCGACGTACGCAGATGGTGTGCGGCGTGCCGTGAATGTCAGCTGGTAAACCCACCGGCCACCCCAAAAGCGCCATTGCGCCCCCTTCCACTAATCGAGGTCCCATTTGAGAGGATTGGAATGGACCTCGTCAGGCCATTAGAGCGGACAGCACGCGGACATCGCTTTGTATTAGTCCTGGTGGATTATGCAACGCGATATCCGGAAGCAGTGCCTCTGAGCAACATCTCAGCACGTAGTGTTGCGGGGGCACTCTTCAAGCGTCCGTCCGGGGAGAGAAAGCGGTAAGGGCGCTTGCACCTGAGCCAAATTATGTCTAACACCTGTCTCTAATTCCAGTAAGCATGGGGAGAGCGGCATAAGAGCGGCCACAGAACCTACAGAGGAGAGAGAGAGAGTTCTACACGTACACGGCAGCCCAGTGTTGTTGTTTATGTTCATGTTTAGTTAGAATTGTGTGTGTCATAAAAGTGATTATTTTGAGAAGTGCTGTATGAGACTGTGGCCATTAAAGGAAGGAATTATCAGAACCCACGTCTCTGTAACTCTTTACACTTTCATAATGGTTTCCCTGAAGAATCTCCCCATTATTCTACTGGTCGCAAAAATACACTGGCAGCCAAAAGTTTGGAATAATGTACAGATTTTGCTCTTATGGAAAGAAATTGTTACTTTTATTCACCAAAGTGGCATTCAACTGATCACAATGTCTAGTCAGGACATTAATAACATGAAAAATTATTTGAAAAGATTTTCCAGAACTTCTTAAACTACTTCAAAGAGTTCTCATCAAAAATCCTCCACGTGCAGCAATGACAGCTTTTCAAGGTGACATTTCACCCCAAGCTTCCTGTAGCACTTGCAATAGTTGTGGCTGTCTTGTCGGGCACTTCTCACGCACCTTACAGTCTAGCTGATCCCATAAAAGCTCAATGGGGTACAGATCCATAACACTCTTTTCCAATTATATGTTGTCGAATGTCTGTGTTTCTTTGCCCACTCTAATCTTTTCTTTTTGTTTTTCTGTTTCAAAAGTGGCTTTTCTTTGCAATTCTACCCATAAGGCCTGCATCCCTGGGCCTTTCTTAACTATTGTACATGAAACTGTTGTTGAGTGTGTAGAATTCAATTAAGCTGTCAGCTGAGGACATGTGAGGTGTCTATTTCTCAAACTAGTGCCTCTGATGTACTTATCCTCTTGTTTAGTTGTACATCTGGCCTTCCACATCACTTTCTGTCCTTGTTAGAGCCAGTTGTCCTTTGTCTTTGAAGACTGTATTGTACACTTTTGTATGAAATCTTCATTTTTTTTCAAGCATTGTATAGCCTTTATTCCTCAAAACATTGATTGACTGACAAATTTCTAGAGAAAGCTGTTTCTTTTTTGACATTTTTGACCTATATTGACCTTAGCGAGTTTATTGCATACTGTGGCAACTCAAAAACAAACACAAACACAATGTTAAGCTTAATTTGATGAACAAAATAGCTTTCAACTGTGTTTGATATAATGGCAAGTAATTTTCTAGTACCAAATTAGCAATGTATCATGATTACTCAAGGATAAGGTGTTGGAGTGATGGCTGCTGGAAATGGGGCCTGTCTAGATTTGATAAAAAATGACTTTTTTCAAATAGTGATGGTGCCGTTTTCTCATCAGTAATGTCCTGACTATACTTTGTGATCAGTTGGATGCCACTTTGGTGAATTAAAGTACCAATTTCCTTCCAAAACAGCAAAATCTGTACATTATTCATTATTAAACTTTTGGCCACCAATATAGATATTCCCGCCCCGTGAAAACTCACACAATTGGTCGAGTCAGAAATGTTGTGTCGGGCTGGCAGGATGTTCAAACAAACAGCAATGTTTCGATAGCGCCACAAAGCCAAAATGTTTACACCTTTCAGGGGAGTCAACCTACAAATGGTTTTCTTAAAATTGTCTTTACATATTAAGCTGCACAAAATGCACAATAAATATACAGTAAATATGGGAGTAAAATTAAATGGAACATGACATACACACACAGAGACTTTCTAGTCAAAACTGATAATAAAAGCGTTAAGAAAGGAAAGTGAAAATGAACTTCTTTCCAGCAGAACTCCAGCCTTACCAAATAAGGAGAGAGGGGGAGTCAAAGAGAGTGAGAGAGAGAGAGAGAGAGAGAGGGAGAGAGAGAGAGAGAGAGGGAGAGAGAGGGAGAGAGAGAGGGGGGGGGGGGGGTGTCTGTTCTCTGTTTCTAGTTTCTGGAGATTGGGCTGATAAAACACCAAAAAGCTTTGGGGTCACTGGAGGAATGTAGGACACACACACACACACACACACACACACACTCACACACATACACACTTAAACACATAGCTTTCGTATGCCATCTGATTATCTGATTAACAAATTACAGTTTAGAGTGTAAGGACTAAGAGTGTTTTAGAATAATAAAATAGGTTAGAAATAGAACTTGATATTGGCATTTTCTGAAGAAAATGCAAGTGATGTATCACTGTGCAAAAATTGCCACCAAAATAGATGAATATTGTAATTTTTATCACTTTAGCTCAAGATTTGTGGCAAGATTTGAGGTGTCATTCAAGTTTGTTTTGAAATGTGTTCAAATTTCTTAAATATGAGCAATATTGGGGCCTGGGTAGCTCAGCAAGTAAAGACGCTGACTACCACCCCTGGAGTCACAAGTTCGAATCCAGGGCATGTGTGTGACTCCAGCCAGTCCTCCTAAGTAACCAAATTGGCCCAGTTGCTAGGGAGTCAAATGGGTTAACATCCACGTTGTCACTATAATGTGGTTCTAGCTCTCGGTGGGGCATATGGTTAGTTGTGCGTGGATGCTGCGGAGAATGGCGTGAAGCCTCCACACGCACTATGTCTCCGCGGTAACGCGCTCAACAAGCCACGTGATAAAATGCGCGGATTGACAGTCTCAGATGTGGAGGCAACTGAGATTCATCCTCTGCCACCCGGATTGAGGTGATACCACCACGAGGATTTAGAGATTGGAATCGGGCATTCCAAATTGGGGAGAAAAGGGAGAAGGAAAAAAAGAAGTATGAAAAATATTGATGCTTGCTGTTGCAAGTACCATTAATATAAAATTAAATGAATTTCCTTAGACGCCTCAAATTGGGGGGATTTGAGCATTTAAACTAATTTAAACCATGACATGTACTACACATAGATAACTAATATTGGCATTATATTCATGCTATTTAGCCAGAGGGGAACTGGCCCTCCCGGAAAGCCTGGTTTCCCCCCAAGATTATTTTTCACATCTTGTGTTCTTGCCACAGTCACCTTTGGCTTGCTCAGTAGGGGTGTAAAGACAAATAATTAGGGCAGTTGATTGAAAATAACGCCTTAAAACGCAATTGATCGCAATGCCTCTGGATTGTAATAAGGAAGATTCCTGAGAAATGCAAGCTTGTAGTATCGCCTGTTTACTCCAGAGGGCAGTAATTGAAATTTCAGCTGTGTGGCGACACACAGTTTATACAGTGAAGAAAACAACCAGACAGCACAAAACAGACATTCGTTACGTTCTTGCATTCAAAACATTTGATGGAGTGCAAATTCGATCTAAGGGATCTTAAGATGTATATATATATATATATATATATATATATATATATATATATATCATTTTTTAATATTTAAAATACCTATGTATAATTATTTCATCATTATATATTGAATTATTGTTATATGAGGGGCTTTTTCAGAAAATATTTGTATATGCGATTAAATGCGATTAATTAATTGGGACATCATGTAATGAATTCGATTAAAAAAAATGTATTGATTGACAGCCCTACAAATAATATTTTTAATGCGTAATCTACAATCACGTTTTTCATCTAACCGCACAATGAAGACTTCATTATGACATTAAAACATTACAGATATTACAGTTTAATTGTCTGTTACAGAAACATTTTCTGTAAAGATGCTTTAAAACTATGTGTGTTGTGAAAAGCGCTACACAATTAGAAATGACTTAACTTGACTTAGAATTTAATGACAGAATTTTCATTTCTGGGTGAAAGAGTACAAGTCAATACTCACCAGTTACATTAAAAATGGCTGTTTAATATTGAAAATATGCATTGAAAATAAATTATTTGTACAAAAATTAGATTATTTATTTGATCATCTGTATGAATTGTTTTACTAATTCTCCCCTACATGTTAAAGCGAATAAAAGTTTGTGGGAACATTAAGAAAGTGGAACTTGCGGGATTTATTAAAATTGTGCGCAATCCCCGCAATCCTGCGCTAATATTCAGTCCCTATTTCAGTCTTTTCTAATCTTAATTTCACTGTTACTCATCTTTCTAATATTCCCTCATTCTTAAAACGAATTTATACTATGGAAGAAGCTGAACTTTTTTCTCCTGGACAAACTAAAACACTCTAGGTGAACAAAGCCAGCATTTATACTATGCGCTGTGTCATTTTAAAATTAGTTAGTTGAGGGTGATGTCACAGTGTTTAACTCACCTGCAGATGCATAAATGTATTTACACAGTAATTACTATCACAAACAATGTATCATGAGCTTGAATGTTTTGTTTGTGAAAAAAACATTGCTGGCTGAATTGATACTGTTACACAGCTCAAAGTGTGCTGATTGTTAAGACAATGGTATGCTGGTGCAGTTGTCAGATATTCAATACAGGAATCGTTATATATGAATAAGATGTTATATTGTCATTCTTTATTGCCTACTGTCAACTCTTTTGGTGATCACAGTCACATTAAACGGAGGTCTTGACTCTCTGTGGTCATTAAATATCCCATGGCAATTCTCGTAAAGAGTAGGGGTGTAACCCGGTGTCCTGGCCAAATTCCCCCCATGGGCCCTTCCATGAATTGGCTCTATCACTCTACCCTTTACTCTCCACCAATAGCTGGTGTGTGATGAGCGTTGTGGGGCACTATGTCAGCCGTCGTATCATCCTGGTGGATGCTGTACACTGGTGGTGGTTGAGGAGAATGTCCAGAAAAGCACTATATAAATGTAACGTTCATTCACAGTCCATTTTTAAAGTTTGCCAAATTGTGTTTCTATGATTTTTAACTCAAGATTGTGTTTTTAAATTAGCCAAATTTGTGAAAGCACAACCCTGCCAACACTACACAACGCTGCAGCAAACATATTTGACTTATACACACACATACACAAAAATTTATTTTCTAAATAATAACAACAGAAAAAAGACAATAACTTGCCTCCATTTTGCTATGGTGTGTGTTTATATTAGAAGGAAACAGTATGCATTCTTCTCTACTGGTGCCTCCCTCCCTCCTTCCCTCCCTTTATCACACAGATGGACATACTATGAGGAACTGAACTGGGTTTATTTACAGCAGGATTAAATTACAGAGATAAATGTGACTGATAGAGGGAGAAATAGATAAGAATACATTAGATTAAAGGAATAGTCAATCCAAAAATAAATATTCTGTCATTACTTTTTATATCCCTTTTTGAGCTTGACAGTCCATGGTAAATTTCGTTTTATGGAAAAGGGCAGTGTTAACATTCTTCAAAATGACTCCATTTGTGTTCCACATAACAATACAAGTCTTTGGAATAACATGAGAGTGAGTAAATGATGACAGAATTGATTGATTTATTTTTATGACATCTCCCTTTAACATTCAGTGGCTGAAACAAGTGATGCAGCATACACACTGATGTATGAATGCACTCCTACTTTCTCTCTCTCTCTCTCTCTCTCTCACACACACACACACACACACACACACACACACACACACACACACACACACACACACACACAGTGACTTCTAATCTTGAACTAGCTTCTCAGTGTCACCAGCAGATGCATTTTGAATAAGTTAGCCTCAACCATACACAATCATGTGTACAGTTTTTAAAGCGTGATAATTTATCTAATCCTTAAATAAGTGGATCTGTGTTGGTAACAATTTCCACAGCAAAGTAAACGTCCACAGAAATTAGATCAGACTGTTCTACTCAGGGAATTATGACATACAATATTTGTTTGACAATAATAAAAACTAGCTTTACAATACAATGGTATAATAAATCTAACATTGAAGAATGACTTGCTAAATTAAGTGGTTTTCATGAAATGACAACACTGTTCTCCAGGGTACATATGACCTTTGACTTCAAAGTTCTGCATTAGTAACTGAACTTCCTGTCTCAACTGAAAATAAACCAGCATAACACACACACACAAACATACACACTCCTCACCCCTGAATTTCTTTGGTGGGTTGTTCAGATCCCCTGCATCTGGTTGGACAACACATCGGTCATCAACCAACCTGTTTAAAACAAATAAGAGCTTTACTGTGAGGAGGATTGAATTCCAATCAAAAGTAATCATCACTATGCCCTACTCACTCCGAACGACAAGCTCTTGATGTGGGAGCATGGAATTACTGTATGAATGTACCCTCCAATAACCGTCTTGTGGACAGGCCCTTCTTGAAAAATAATTTTTTACTTTTGTTTGAAATGACTCTTCGAGTGGTGTCCCCTTTCCGCAGTGCCCTTTAAGTGCGCAAAAATGCAGTTTGGAAAATGCTCAAGGTCTCCCTGCATATGTGTAAAGGCCTGTTCACACCAAGTCTGTGATGAATCTCTGACAGAAGGTCTATTCACACAGAGTCTGTGAAAACATGAAATGAAAACCTCTTCCATTACTGTACGGTAGGCGGTGCTGTTGTTATACCAGTCTCCTGCCTGCACCTTCAGCTGTAAAAGATTAATTCAATGAATGCTGTTAAAGCATTTATTTACTTAATTAAGCATAACTGTTTCATTACGTTCTTTCCATGGTGTTGATGCATTTTGAGTATATAATCTGTGTCTTTAATGCGAGTGAGATGAGTAAAGCACTCTTGCATTAAAATATGTACTATTTTTCTACAAGTATCTTCCAAACAGACTCGAGAACCCAACTTCTCTTTTTATAATGCCTGGATAATATAACACGGGGTACAGTGATAAAAACTCACTTGGAATAATGTACATATAATAATAACAGTTTAGTTTAAAATAGGATGCACATATTACAAAAAATATAAAAGAAAATACTGGCTTACTGCCTTTATTTAAATTATTGTAATAATTTGTTCTATTATTGTGACAAGGAGGATGGCAGGCCGGGCCGTGAGTGCGCACGTTTGGGAGAGAGAGAGCCACACGCAGCTGCCATATGTTTGTGTTTATGTCTTTATAAGTTTTTATTAAAAATTATTTAGACTGTTCAGATAGTTTCCACCTCCTCCTTGCCCATTTTAACCGTTACATTGGTTCCGAAACCCGGGTGGGAGGAGTGATGCACTGTCGTGGAGTCCTCGCCACTGCCGTCCACCAAAAGGAACAGCCGCGGCCATCCGCCGGGGGGACGGGGGAGTCGCGGCCGGGCGCCTGGACGTGGAGGAGCTGCTGCCAGGGGTGGAGGGCCACGCTCCTGGCCGCAAGAACATGGAGGGGCATTCCATCCACCAGGGGTCGGAGGACTCGCTCCGGTCCGCCCGTGAAAGAGTGGCTGTCATCCACCAGAGGGTGGAGGAGTGGTCGTGGACCAAGTGATGGCGAGCAATTTTTCTCTCTCTCTCATTGTCGCTTTGACTCGCTTTCCCTCTCCCCTTTTCCCTACTCTTGTCTCCCTCACAGGTCTCAAAAGGCCCCCCCCCCCCAGAAAGGAGGGGGGATGTAAAAACAGAACGGGTTTATGTTTGCAGTACCAAGGGTTCATGACCTGCAACTATTTATTTTTAAGTATATAATTTTCTGGGTGTGTATCACCTGCCGGTGTTTGCCAGTTGACTCTGGAGCAGCGACTCTGGAAACATTACAAAAATCTCTTATCTCATTGGTCAGTCAGTTCATCACAGTCCGAAGAAAAAAAATCGGAACACTCTCCGTAAAAAGGCTGATTTGTCGGACCAGGTATGAATAGCGCCATCGGAATCCATTTATTAACAAACGAATATTCGTACTGAAAAAATGCGTTTGGTGTGAACAGGCCTTTAGTTTGTCTGTGTGTGTTTGAGTGAGTAAATAATTGAGTGCATTTTTATGTGTGCGCTCAGATTTAGCCTTTTTTGGACCAAAGCAGAAGCTTACTGGACCTAATCCAAATTCCACGACCAGTCAGCCATAAATATGGACACACACAAACCCACATACACAGAGAGTACACACTGAGGGTTAAACTGCTGACAGCTAGTTAGCAGAATTACAGTCTTATTTACATATCACAGATTATCCTTCAGCCAAGGTAACTTCATGAAACTTCAGAGGAAAATTCCTGCAGTCTTGATCTTTAAGATCTTAGTCAGCAGAAAAACAACATAAGGTTAATGTTCAAGTATTAATGGAAAAAAGTCCAAAAATATCTTATACAATCAGTGGCTGGTTATTTATTCAGCTTGTTAATTATTTATTATATGCAATTGCCCATGAAACAAATGTATGAACCTTCTGTGATTAAAATATCACTGCACAGCATTCAATGAAATTAAATATTTTGAACAACTGATTAAAGCATTATAATTGTGAATTAACTTACCCCAGTGTACTTATGAAGCCACTGGTAGAGCCTTCTGCATAAAGGGAGCACACATCCCCAGTGTGCAGGAAACTTGACATTTTGTCCACCATGGCAACCACTCCACCTACAGAGGATGAGGTCCAAGAGTCAGGTTATTATCAAACTAAAATAAAAGGACTCTGAAAAAGGTAATTAAACAA
The DNA here is from genome assembly GCA_032164185.1 of Moxostoma hubbsi. Lineage (NCBI taxonomy): Eukaryota > Metazoa > Chordata > Actinopteri > Cypriniformes > Catostomidae > Moxostoma > Moxostoma hubbsi. The sequence continues at coordinate 15,167,156 of JAVLUX010000010.1, forward strand.
TTGAAAATAGGAAAACAGTAACAGCCTTTCAGGGGTCCCCCAAATGTATTTTTTTGTAGTTAATCTTGATTAATCTGAGATTTAGACATTTTAAAATGATATACTTATTTTCATGTCAAAATGCATTTATTTATCTTAGGAAAGAAAACAAAAAAATATGTAAAAACATAATGCTTTATTAACATTTTCCAAACAAGGCCTTCCACAGTATAAAGATAGAAATGCACTAAAATAGCACAAATTCAAGTAACATTAAACATGTCCCAAACTCTGCATGGGAGTTTGACTATTTCAAATAACTGGTCTCCCCAAAGTTTGCATTTTCATTGCAATGGCCATTAAATTACACTCTAGCTATCTGCTTTGTTACAGCAATTGTGAAGCCACGTTCATAATTCGCGTCACGCCATTGTCAAGAGCCACTTTGAACTCCACATGAAAAGAAAAACGTCTCATCCTGCATTTTGGTGATAGTTAAGACTTGACGTGCTTCTGTGGTTTTTAAAATGCACCTCAAATAGGCTAAAAAAATACTTTATTTCTATCAGAAGTCCTAACTGAGCTTGTTTTGTACATCAAATAGCATTAAGAGATCCTTTCTCCATCATTTTATCATTGACAAGGAAGTGCTGTTGTGTGTGTGAGTTGTGAAGTGTGTGTCAATGTAATGAGTCCAAGTGGAGACATAACAAAGGTTACACCCTTCCAACCAGTGTTTATATTGGGTTTAGCTGTATTAAAGGTAAATGTGTTAATTGTGATTAAGAAACATGCACGCGTTATACTTTTTTAATTAAACACATACGTTAACACGTTAATTCTAATAGCTCAAATTTTTTATAAACGTTCTAAGTATGTTGTGTGAAGCAAACAGCCAACAAATTATTAAAATAAATAAATCTGAGAGCCCTTTAAAAACAATATTTGCACACATAGAAGGAACATTCACATCAAAACTAACTTGATGTCTTAAAAGATGACATCATTTGCAGAAAATAACAAGTGGCTCTCTCAAGGAGCTATATAAAAACACATGACAGAAAAATATATATTTAATAATGAGAATCCTGTGATGGGACAAAAAACAAACAAACAAGCTGATGACTCCAAAATGGACTGCTGGACCTTCATTCTATTATAATTCTACTGCAATTATATTTCTTTGTTTTTACTTTAAAGAAGCAAATAACTGAAACCATCCTAATTAGATCCTTATAAACCACGGGCCTCATCCCAGTTCTCATTTAATAAGTGCTTAATTTCAATAACCAAAAGTTGACAAACTATCTATCAGATGGTAAGTTATTTTCCAACTTCTAAATGACATGCCCTCCAATCAAAATGCCACAGAACACAATGACATGTCAATATAACAATTTAAGAATCAGAAAATTTAATGAATACGTAAATGAATAAAAAAAATAGATGAAAAAAATAAGCCACTTCTGAAACTATATTCAATTGATCGCCTCAAATGAAATTGAAATTGAAAGTGCTGAAATAAAACGAGTGCAAAAAGTCTTTGATGAGAAATACTTCATAATGACAGTTAACTGCTTTGGAACAGACAACGCTATTCCTTTGTAACAGTTCCACGTAACCTTTTTAACATCTTGTACTGTATCACCACCCCAGATTCTTCCTGTAACTCTATTAGATTTGATTAACAAATGATTAGCCAGCCAAAGAGTAAATATGCACGCTGAGAGAGAGAGAGAGAGAGAGAGAGAGAGAGAGAGAGAGAGAGAGAGAGAGAGAGAGAGAGAGAGAGAGAGTGCGGTGGAGTGATTTGCATGCGAATAATTTTCTCTCTGCAAAATACCTGCTACACACGAAGCCTTCAAAACGGATCTTTCTGTTTTACATGAAAACTGTACTGAAGCCAAACGTTGCTGTATTTGCGTAAGCGTCATCTGATTATTCAGATCGAACAGAAACTAACAATTCTGTTTCATCTCAAATAAACACTATCATAGATAAATGAAATCGTAAGACGTACAGAAATCAGATTGTTCGTGGATTGTGAATAAACAAAGACACAGCCTGATAAAGCATCGTCACATGTATTCAGAAAACGCATTTAGTGCGTGCCCTAAATGGGCTTTGACTAAGGGCACCAGACCCATGTTGACATTATCATAAAATTATTCTGTCATAAATATAACAGTGTGTGGAGAAGAGCTATCTAACACACTTGTGCATACTTTGCTAAGTTAATATCTTTCCCCCCTCTTTTTTCTCTTTCCGTAACTAAGTTTCTCATGGCAGTTTTTCTAACCTATGGGCGGGTTCCGTAGGGCGCGCGCTGCTCTCCCCGCAGATAAGATAAATATTTAATAAAACACAATTCTATCGCAAAACTCCTACTTGTCCGTGTATGTTGGTACAGGTTTTACCTCGCTCTGGTGAAGTTGCAGGAAACGTGGACGCTGTATTTTCCCAAACGTTGCGTCCTCTGATAGAAAGTTAATATCCCGACTCTTCACGGAGTCCAGCAGTGGTCCATCGCCCCGTTGTTCGTCTTTTTTCGGCTTGCCGAGTGACTCTGTCGACTGTCAGTTTCTATGGACTGATGGGAAATGGTGTTTTACTGGTGCCATGCCAAGTTTAATTGAATAATCTGTTGCACTCAATAACTACAAGCCCCAGAGTTCCCCTTTTATTGCGCTACTAAAATAATATAAATTGTCTGTGGAGAAATGTTCTTTAACTTTATTACATATCATATTAGCAAACCTCAGTATTTAATAATATATTTATCAAATAGAAATGAAAAAAAAATAAACATTTATATGGACAAATAAGACAATACCTTATTCAGAGTGGCACCTTATTTGATTTTTGACAGGAATGAAAATGAGGATGAGGGGCAGACTAACAATGGGTTTTAGGCATAAAGCTGAAGTATGTAATTTCTGCGCCACTAACGCCTTCAAAAAGAATTGCAAAAATAAAATATCTATTTTTAATACAAGTTATTGTAACGACGTTTCAGAGGGTGGTCTTGAAGGTAACCGTCCGGCTGGGGAAAGTCTCGCGTGAGTTGAATGCGACATTCCCACATAGTAATTATTTAGTTTATTTGGAGTCCCTCAGAAACTCTACACCTACTCCTAAACTTAACCTAACCTTAAAAATCACCTCACCAAAAATGTATCCTATCCCTAACCTTAAAAACAGAAAATGAGACCATCGCGAGACTTTTCCAGCCGGACGGTTACCTTCAAGAGAAAATACAGCCGCAATTCATCAGACACGTCAGCTGACCGATCATATGATTATTTCCGGAAGTGTGGTTCACAATGAGAACAGTTCATATTAGCTATGACACCAATACTGAACAGTTTTGCTGTTTTATTTCTGTGCTTGAGCATTATTTTGGCAGTGTATTGTGACCGTGATGTGAGTGCGGTGCCCTCGGAGTCTCAGGGCACGGATTGTGGTTGTCAGGGGCTAAAAAGGGATGGCACTGTTGACATAAGTGAGGAAAACAATCTGAAACACAACGATGGTGCAAATATATACTCCAAAACAGCTAATGAACACAATCCTCACACGCCAGAACATGATAAACGCAGCAAGGTAAGTTTATTATTACACATGTTTTCGGTTATATACGTGCTTAGTTATAGGGTACACATTTTTCCTCAAAAGTTAGCTAAATCTAAAGAAACATTGTTGGGTGAAATTCAGGGACAATCAATTGTAAATTCAACTCATTATATAGCAAATACTGTATATAGCATTTTTCTTTTCTTTTAGGTGTTAGGTTAATCGAGTAATCATAAATAAGCTTTATATAAAAGCAATAGTCAAAAGTCAGTGGTGTGTCCCAAATTCATATAACCAAGTAAATGTGTTTGTGTGTTTAGCTGGTGCTGTTGCAGGGAGGTTGGTTTATGATGGGTACAGATGAACCTGGAATACCCCAGGATGGAGAGGGTCCTCAAAGGAAAGTGTGGCTGGACCCTTTTTACATTGAAGAGCATGAAGTCACAAACCAGCAGTTCCAACACTTTACCAATCAGACAGGCTACATTACAGAGGTAACACACACACACACACACACACACACACTAACTTACAGAGTCTTAATACAAATAAACACTATTACAAATAATCAGTTACAAGAATCTGTTGTCTGTGTTTGCAGGCAGAGCATTTTGGAGACTCCTTTGTTTTTGAGGGACTGCTGAGCGAGGAGGTGAAAAGCACTCTATCACATGCGGTGAGACAGACTTCTTTTTTTTTTTCTCCCCCTCTCCTCCAAAATGCATGTAACAGCACTAAAATGTTGGGTATATGTTTGATTCAAAAACAAAGCCCTTATTTCATTATTTGGTGGACCAGTTACTTTATACACGTTCTCTTATGCATTCATACATTTTAACTCAAAATTTTGATGATGAAAAGGGTCAGTCCATGTAATAAGTCAACCACCCAAATATATTTGAGTGCAAATCTATAGAGTGGCTAGAGAACACTGTGTCTTAAAAAGAAGTGAGGGGAGGAGTGGAACAGGAAGATCATTGTATAAGATAATAAAACACAAGTAAGAACTACAAATATAGTCAAATAATGAGCCTGTGTGACTGTGCATGCATAAACTCCTATTTTAGGACAAAGAGCTTAAGATAGCAATCTCCAGGTTTATTAATAGCTTTTGTTTTTTGTTCAGTGTATTGCTGGTGTACATCTTTTGTGACAGTTTATGTGGTGCAGAATGGCAGGTTTTCAGTGTATATTATCGTGGTCAGTAGGTGGCTGCTGCTCCTTGGTGGTCACCAGTGAAAGGTGCTGACTGGAGACACCCGGAAGGACCAGATTCAACAATAGAGCAACGGTAAAGCTTAATGTAATGCAATTTATTGCAATTCAACACAAATGATAAAATCAGATGATACTTCGCTCTGCTTGTAAGTCACAAAACACTTTTAGGCCATATTATTTACATAATTCTTTCTGTGTGTCTAGGGTAAATCATCCCGTGCTGCATGCGTCTTGGTCTGATGCTCAGGCGTACTGTCACTGGGCCAAGCGCAGACTTCCCACTGAGGCAGAGTGGGAGTTTGCCTGCAGAGGAGGCATGCAGGATAGGTATGTGTGTTAGTGTTGTGCAATAATTTTTGTCAATTTTGGACAAAATATTTTAGATATATATTTGGATAATTATAACTCTGTTTGTCTCTCTTGCTAGGCTGTACCCATGGGGAAATAAACTACTGCCCAGAGGAGAGCACTATGCTAATCTTTGGCAGGGAGATTTCCCTAATCACAACACAGCAGAGGATGGCTATACTAACACATCACCGGTAACAGAAAGAAAGAGTTCGGAATTGAGAGAGAAAGATACTGTAGACTAGGAAGTATATTGTCATATGTTAATTAATTCTGTGTTGTTTATCATTGTGTTTAGAGAGGAAAACTTAAAGAACATAGGCCACAGCTTTTGATCACATCCATATAAGGTATTTGGTGTCTTGGACAGGTGATGTCATTTCCTGCCAATGGCTTTGGTCTGTATGACATGGTGGGGAATGCATGGGAGTGGACGGCAGACTGGTGGAATGTTCATCACACTACAGAAGACAAGTACAACCCTGTAAGACTCATTTGGGCGAATGACCAAGCATGCATACTAGAAAAGTCTGTTTTTTCTTTCTTTATGTTCTTTCTTGCCCTTATCCTGTATGTCCTAATTTGTCCACAGAAAGGACCAGAATCAGGGACAGACAGAGTCAAGAAAGGAGGCTCTTATATGTGTCACAAGGTACACACTGACCAGTAGAGCTGTTGTGCACATATATACCAAACCTTTATCTGCAAGAAAAAAAACATGTTTATGAAGCTAAAACAAATATTTTTCTTCTCTTGAATGTTCTCCCTCTGAAGTCTTACTGCTACAGGTACAGGTGTGCAGCCCGTAGTCAGAACACCCCAGACAGCTCTGCCTCTAACCTGGGCTTCCGATGCGTCTCTGATCTTGAACCATAAACTCAAATCTTTATGTTTTACATTACATAGACTAAGATGTTGTCACTTTAAATCTAGAGAAATTTATGTAAATAAATCAATTTGTAAGAGTTTGGTATTATTTCTTTCATTCTTTATTGGGTCTTTGTATAATTAATAGGCGGTATAGCAAAGGAAGAATGTATATTGTTGTTAAGTAGCTTAGGTAAAGATAAAAGTTATTACATACAATTCTTATTATATGCACAGGATACTGATGTGAAGCCCTAGGAGTACATTTATGAATGCTTTAGATTCTGAAATAATCAGTTTCATGCCTTGATCAAATGTTTACAACACCACTAATCTTATATTAAGGAAACCATATATGCCATGGTGTTTACATACTCAAGGTACTTCAAAGAATACCATTTCAGTATATAATCATGGTAGTGTTCATAAAGCATGGTATACCCTTGTACTTTTTTGTACTATGCTTAGTCAATTACAACATCTTGTCATTGAGTTTCTGGCAAAATAATTATTCTGGTATCTTTTATTTGGTACAATTTTTCTTAGTTTATCAATGTGAACAAACATTTACCTTATCATAAGGTTTAGTGAGAGTGTCTGTGTCAACTTAAAATAACAAAGACAAATGGAGGAACATTAAAAGATTGGTTTGTTAGCCGTGGATCTGCTGATAAATATATTCAGATAACATGGCATCAGGGTGTGGCAGGGTAGGCAGAGCCAATGTACTTCTTTCCGTCCCCATAGCTGCTGTTATCCCAGGTGTAGGTCTGAATGCCCTGGGTCTTTCCTCCCAAACTCAGATAACACCTGAGAATACAGACAAGCATTTAAGGTTCACTATGAATGGGTGTATGAACTCATACATGGTCACATTAACTGATGTATGTACTAATGTAAACAACAGTTTTATATAATAGGATGGATGGATGAATAGAATAAAGTGAAGCTAAAAAGTACAACTCACATCTTGCCAGGGCGAGTGATGTAGCAGAGACTGTAGACTGCCAGATCAAATTCAGGACTAGCTCCAATAAAGGAAGAGCCAACCTCCTTAAAATAGCCATCCCAATTGAACTGCATTCCCAATATATCAGGATATGTAGTCCACTGAGAGAGAGGTGAAAATGTTGTATTTAGTAGCCCAAATCTTACTGTATAACATGATAACATCCAAACTGATTCATGTGTCCTCAATATGCATGCAATCACCCTACAGGTTGGTTACATATGAATGTTGCAATAGTGACTAGTAAGTATAACAGATGAAATACTCACAGGGCCATTGAAACTATGGCTGTAGTAATTCAATAGTCCTCTTTTCTCATTTAGATAGAACTGCAGCCAGTTGTGGAAGCCAGACACCTTACCACCCTTTATTTCCCCTGTTCTCAGAGAAGCATAAGAAAGACAGAAGACAACACACACACACACACACACACACAGTGTCTAAAAACAGAATGCACTCTCACAGCCTCACTTATGATCTCACACAAACTGACCTACAAAGATGTGCTCAAACCCGCTGGAGTCCAGCTTGCCATTAGATCGAGAGTAAAGGCCGAACCACATCATCTTGAGATCCTGGATAAACTCCTCCTGTGATGAGTACACACCTGTCGCATAACACAACAAACACTAAGCAACTGGATTGGACTTGAGGGTAATAATTAAAAAAAAAAAAATTTGACAGCAACAAAAATTGTCTTATTGCAAAAAAATTAAAGTTACTTTTTAAGTATGATTTGCGTTTGAATATAAAGCAGCACACTTTGTGAAATAGTCCATATCTAGATACAACTACATTGTTCCAAGTTGTTCTGGTCAAGGAATTTCAGCATTTTTTTCTTCTAAAATATATATATATATATATATTTTTTTTTTGCATTATTGTAATAGCATAATTAAAATTTTGTGCTGAAGTAGGGTTTCTACAGGTAGGTAGTACCTTTAGAGTGCAAGAAATTGTAGAGCTCCCTGCCCAGCTCAGTGTTTAGCATGGTCTCTTTGAGGAAAATGTCCTGTTCCTGCTCCTCCTGAGAGGGGACATCCTCAATATCTCCTGTCACTCTTCTATAGTTGTCTAGTAGATTCAAGAGAGCTTTATACGTGGGCTTGGAAAACAAAGTATCCTCACTCACATGCTTGAACAATCTAGAGAAAGAGAAAGATGATTATAATGCATATACCGTAACATTCTAGAGTATGTATGTGGACACTTAAGTCACAATGTTGGAAATGCATTGCATTAGACAATAAATATCTAACCAAGTGGTATTTCTTTTAATTTAACCCTTGTGCATCAATTAAAAAAAAGTTATTCTGAGCTCCTTCGAGGACAAAAATGTCCACGTCAAAAAACTGTCTTTATAATATTATATTTTAATATTATTTTCCACTTTCAATGAGTTATGTTTTTTAGTCCTGATCATAACTACCAAATATTAATTAATTTTCAGGATTTTAACCCTTTAGATGCCAGTTTGTTTACATAATGCACTGTTGCTGCACACACACACACATTTCTCAATACACACATAAAAAACACACTCTGACATCCATACCAATACACAATTTTAGCTGCATAATTTATTCAATTGGCCTGCAGTGCTCTATAACACAGAAAAAAGGAAAAAAGCATGATAAAAATGGTGTCATCTGGTGGAAAATATATTAAAAATTAAATTTTGAAGCCAGGGCTCTGGAATGAAAGCATAATATCATAGAATGCATGATTTTATGCTTTAATGGCATTGGGATCAAATATTGCAGTTTTAATGGGGACAGTTTTGTCCTGACGTTCCTGAGTGTAACTATTGTGTGTACACAGTGTATTATAGATGTATTTTAGGAAATGAAGTTGAAATATCAAAATTCCCCCAAAAATATACACCTTTGTCAAAATGTATGCAGTTGACATTAATACAGCCAAAATGATCGAAAAGGTTGCACAAGGGTTAAGTTACCACGAGCCCACTTTTCAAGCAAAACATCTCAAAAAAGATGTTTCCTTTCAAGTCAGTAACTTTGGTGCTGCGCCAGTAACTGATGCTCTGGGAGCACCTCCCAGAGGCAGTGACCTTTAAAACCTATACTATCTCAGTACCAATTTGATTGTCATTGCGAGCATACAGTATGAGCTGGAGTTGAAGCAGTACTCATGGGGTCTGTGTTCACTGTGAACACATGAAGCTTAGGATTCTACACTCATTGAGAAAGTTGAATTTAGTCCCCCTCCCACATCACTACTTCTGTGCCTCCCAAGGCACCACATGAAGGTGGAGGGCGAGGATCGAATATAGTATTTGGAGATTTTGAAGAAGTTTGTTACCAGCACATGCCTTGCACACCTCTGATTCTCTATACGTAGCATTTTCACCCATTCAATATGCCCATTATGACCTATGCCTTATGAGAAATTTCAGCTCGAGTGGCCCATATTTCTCAACTGGATAAACAGTTCTAACCGAGCCCATGTAATCAAGTATTATGACATCTGGTGCCGTTCTTTCCCGAGCTTCAGGACCAGCTGGTGAAGACACGGCACTCGCCATACTCTGCACAAACTCATGTCTCTGGTGCAGCTGCCTTCATATCTCTGGATCATGCCAAGATTAGAGGCTATGGATTCCCACAGTTGAACAGACAGTAGCAGCCCATCTTTTCCCCTCCTCTTCTGTACTGGTGTGGAAATCTAGACCAGTCCATGGACAAGAAGATGGCCCAGAACACCACGCCCCACAACATGACCAAATAAAGTTGTAACACAAACATACTCACATATTCGAGGCACAATCTTATTCACAAACATAGGCAAACTGTTATTCTGAATACTCAAAACCTAGTGTTCTCATACCAGCCTCTGTGTTCTCTTACCCGCTACTTTGATGGGTGGCATGGTCTTCCTGGGATCTCCAGCTGGGTGTGGTATCGCCAAAGGTGTGAGAGAGAGCGTACTGATAGGCAAAGAACAGAAAGGCTTTTATGGCTGTTATATTCTAAATGCCACAAAGAGCAGTGGTTTGCAACACTCAGGAGGTCTCCAATCAAGATGGTGACTCAGAGACAAATCCTGTCTCAAGTCCGCCCTCTGGACTGGTTTGGAATAATCAACCTGAAAGATGCATACTTTCATGTGCAGATTGCCCCTTGACACAGACCGGTCTTGAGATTTCACATTCAAGAGGACTACATTCCTTCGAGTTGTCTCTGGCTCCACAAACATTCATGAAATGAGTTGCTGCTAGGTCAGTCAGAGGCACAGGAATGCTAGCACATGGTTCTGTTGCTCACACATTTGGAACAGTTAGGCCTCAGGGTCAATAGGACAAAGAGTGTTGACTTTTTGGTGATCACTGACTATTTGGTTAGTATTGTTGTAATGGGTGTTAGATAAAAAAAACTTTGATCTCTCTATTCCCATTGGTGTGAATGAGTGCATGCAAGCAATGTTTCACTACCCTGTTGGCTAGTGTCATTGTAACAAATCCCTTGGCCAGGCAACTGCCCTGCTCCCCCCCTTCCCACTAAGTGGGAAGATGTGCTGAGACATTGGATGTATGGTTTGCTGTTCCTCCACTTTCCTGCCTATTTTTTAATACAAAGGGGTGGTTATAGTTATAGTGATGCCTTTTTACTACCCTTTTGGCTACTGAAAATTGCCCTATCAGTTGCAAGATGTTATGGTACGCATCTCCCACAGCATCAGCTACTGCCATAGCATCAAAGTTACCGACTTGAAAGGGGACGTCTCAGTTACTGATGTAACCTTGAAAGGAGGGAATGAGACGTAGCTGTGCCGCACTACTGCTTTTTAACCACACAGGGCTGAAAGATGTGCTATTTTCCTTCCTGTCAGAAAATCCTGATGGTTCGGTGCTCCAGTTTACATCCCTGCAATGATGTATGTATAGAGTGGAGCTCCAAGCATCACCAGCCAATCAAATTGGCAGATGGTATAGGTTTTCAAAGTCACAGCCCTTAGGAGGAGCTCCCACAGCATCAGCTACTGACGCAGCGTCTTGTTCCTTCATTCCAGGGAACCAATGTTATATCAGTATCCCAATTATTTGTTAGATATTAAAAGAAATATATATATAATATTGTGGAGTGGAGGGGGGCGGGGCCGGGCTGGAATGTTGCACGCCCGGTCCCCAATCGGCCTGATGGGGCGCGCGAGGGATAAAGGAGGCCAGTGACGACGGTTCGAGAGAGAGAGCTCAATCACGGACATGTCCGTTGTTTGTTTGTTTATACTTTTGTTTAAGTTTTCATTAAAATATTATTTATATTGACAAGCCGGTTCTCGCCTCCTCCTTGCCCATCCTAACCTCGTGTTACATTGGTGCCGAAACCCGGGAAGGAGGAGGGATGCCCATCGCAGAGTCCTCGACACTGCCGTCCACCCCGGGGAGTGCCGCTGCCTTCTGCCGGGTGACGGAGTAGCCCGACGGCGCGGATGTGGGAAACGGCCGCCGTCCGCGGGGCGAGTGGGGACTGGATTCCCCGACTGCCTGGAGCGAAGGAGCCGCTGTCGGGGGCGGAGGATTGTCTCCACTCGTCGCCAGGAAAGTGGAGGGGCGTTCTGTCCGCTGGGGGTCGGAGGTTGACTCCGGTTCGCCCGGAGAGGAGCGGCTGTCGTCCGCTGGAGAGTGTGGAGGAGTGTTCGAGGACCACGCGATGGTTCATCAGAGAACCGGTGAGTGAGCCTTTTCTCTCTCTCCTCTCTCTCTCGCTCTTTCGCGCCGTGTTGGCCTTTTCCCTCGCCTATTTTTTTTTTGTTGTTGTTGTTTTCCCCTCCTGTCTCCTCCCAGGTCGAGGAAGGCAGGGATAACCAGCCAGCAGACAGATCATAAAGCACGCCCCTCCCCAGGGAAAGAGGGGGTGGGATGTACGTCATGCCGGTGGCCCCTGGCCTGAGGTAACGCCGGGAGGAGTGTGGAGTGGAGGGGGGCGGGGCCGGGCTGGGCTGTTTTCATTAAAATATTATTTATATTGACAAGCCGGTTCTCGCCTCCTCCTTGCCCATCCTAAACTCGTGTTACAAATATATATATATAATTTGGTTTAAAATAAAGGGCACCTGTTTTATCGTTAGGGGAACTAACTTCATATAACCACTTAAATGACCACCAGTTGGTTAAAAGTAACTGAAAATTTTCAAGTGAGTTATGAGAAAAGTTCTAGCATAATTTGTTAGATGTCACATGGTTTACTATTTTGTTACTAATGCAATGAAACTAATACATTTTTCAGTATGCATTGCATTTCCAAATTCTTTTTGGGGCAATGCAATGGCATGTGTAAATTCATGTGTGCATATAGTTGTCTGTGTTTATGTGTGAGTACATGTATAGAATGTGTGTCTTACGGGCGTGATGAGAGGTCATTCTTAGAGTTTGTCTGAGAGGAAGAGATCAGTGCCTGAGTGTCAACAACCAGCTGTGAGTCTGTGGCACTATTAGAGTCCAACCTGAACAGTGTCTCAGACAGAGACTTGATCTCATCATCAGTAACTCTGGCTGATCCTAAGGACGTGAGAAAAACCAAGACACAGGAAATAAGTAATTAGTGCATTTAGAGAACAATAACATTGACAGAGTTTGAAGGAGAGAAAGAATGGAATAGAGTCAAATTAAAGAAAGAAGTAAGGGAGAAAGAGTTTTCATAATTGAAAAAGCATGCCCTCTCATTTTAGTTTATATCATGCTACATATCATTTAAAAATGTAACATTTCAATGATTAATAGTAAAAACGTTTCTTAATCATGATTCAATGCAATGTCAATTTAGAGTCTGAAGTTATTTGTAATCAGACCCATGACGGTAAATCTTACTGGATTTGAGGATATTGTTTGCATTATTTTCGTCATGGTATGTCCAAGCCTTGCAAACAATGCTGGGGTTAGTGCATATTTGTACTGTTGACAGCCACAAGTGTGATTAAGTAAGTAAGTAAGGATTTATCTTACCTTTAGTAACTTTTGCAACCTTGTTTTATAAAAAGAATCACATGTTCTTTTTTCTGAATGTAACACTACAAATTCCCTATGATCATACTATAAAAACCACAACACAGAGTTTTCTGAGTAACTCTGAGATGCATAAAAAGGTGTGTGAAACTCTACAGGTGGACACAGCAGAGCTCCTTACCTCTATCAGGACTCAGGGTCACTTCAGGGTCATGCTGATTGGTAACAGATAAACCCTTCATATTAAGAACAAACTGCTATATTTAGACCTGCTATAAAAGACTGATTTTTCCCATGTGACACAACAGGCCTTGTGCATTACTTGTGTGAGAGATTTGTGTATAGCCTATATATAAATACATTACTGTCAGTGTTTGTTCACAGTTTGCAGTACATTGCAAAATTATTTGTTTGATTTGTAATTTATTTGTGCCATTTTGTCTAAATGAACAAGGAGTTGGCCTATCTTTTGAAAAGTTACACCTATTTTTGTTAAACTGCAAAACATAGTCCAGTTTCAATGGTGCCCGGAAAAGGACGGGTTCAGTTCACTTAGTTTTGTCATGTCCACGTCATATTAACTTGTGAGAACGTGTTAATATGTTGTGGCCACTAGATATTATGTTGAGGAAACACTATCCTTTTCTCGAGAAAAGGATGTCGTTCCCACAACATAATAATATACCATAACACCTTGCAACTGATAGGGCAATTTCCAGTAGCCAAAAGGGTAGTATAATAATACTTCGTACCTCATCTTACCTCTCAAACATAATGTAAAAAACTTAATGAAGACTGGTGTGCTGATATAAACTCCACTTACAATGTGTGCTTAAAAGAAGGATTGTCCTTTGTTTTTTTCTGTAGTGCATTTCACTTAATGATGCCAATCAAGAATGTTATGCAGATAAATAACTCTCATTTGTGTGTTCCTCATCTCTAGATTATTCATTTAGATCAACATCAGTGCAGATACAAAATATGGATAAATGAGCATTGTTGAAAGCAGCTTTATAGAAATGAATAGAGCCACGTTTATTAGACTGTCTGCCTGTTACATAAGGGTTGTTACGGGTCATGAAACTCACCTATGATTGACTGGATAGTCGCTCAATCAGCCCAAAGTAACAAATCGCAAAGAATATTGTATACAAATCCACCTATTGGATTCGTTATGGCTTTAACGGAAAAGTGTGGGGACAAATATCATCTTTTCGCATCAAAAAGTGTGGGGGACATGTCCCCCACGTCCCTAGCGGCTGCAACGCACTTGGTCAAGTGGTCATGACATATCAACAAATTCCCACGAGTTAATATGACATGTCCATGACAAAATTATGTGACCCAAACCTGTCCCTTCCCGGGCACCGTAAGTTTCCATTTTTGTTTTCTTGTCTTACCTTCTCAGATTAGTTTTATTAGAATTTGATGACACACTGCATACAGTATGTGCTATGTGTAACATATTAATGTTACACAATATGATGGATCTTAAGCTCACCTCGACAACCACACTGCTTTTTATAGTCATTACAGCAGTCCTCATTCTGCTGGCATTGCAAGTCACAGTGGCAGCCGTTTAAGGCATTGTAGAGCTTTCCATATCTTCCTTTACAGGACAATGACTAAATATATTACATATGCTAAAAACAGCTAAGGCATTACTTGAGTTGTTTATTTGACTGCTGTTTGGGCTACACTTCATGTGAGGAAATAGCTCTAATATGCCAAGAAACTTTATTAAGTCCACATCAAATTTTTTATACAAGAATTAGTGTTTGTATTAGTCTGAACTGACAAGGATATAAAACAATTAACAACTTGAGGGTGTTTAATTGATGACAGAATTAAAAATTTTGGGTGGACTATTCCTTTAAAAATAAATGAGATGTTGTGAGTCAAGTGAGTCAATTGAGTTGACAATTTTAAAAGCAAAAGTAAAATAAAATTAAGAATCACACTTATCCACAGTGACATTAACTCTCCCAAGAATCTGAGGAAGATTCAGTGAGGGAGAGGAAAAAACATTATGCATCAGGATAAATGCATTGATATACAAAAACATACATAAACATTTACCATATTCCTTTTCAATTAAAGGGACAGATCACAAAAAAATGTAAATACTGTCATCATTTACTCACACTCATGTTATTCTACGCCCTTATGTATTTCTTTATTCCATGAAAGACAAGGTGATGTTTGGTAGACTTTTAGGGATTGACAGCCTCAGTCACCATTCACTTTCATTGAATGAAAAAAGTGTGCAATGTAAGTGAATGGTGACTGAGGCTGTCAGTTCCTAATATTCTGCCTAACACCTCTTTTGAAAGAAAGTCACACGTGTTTGGAACAATTTAAAGGTGAATGTTTACAGAATTAGAATTTTTGGGTGAATAAACCCTTAAGTAATGAATGAATGTAGTCTCATACAACTCCTGAACTTACCGCTGTAGCCCTGAGAGATCAGGGAGATGGTGAGAGAGAGAATGAGGATGATCTTCATCATGGACTTTAGATGATTCAGATGCACAAGCTGCAGATTTAGACCGAGTTAGTTTTTTTTATACCTGCTCAGATCAATAAATTCATAAGAACTCCTCCCATGCAACAAAGCATCCAGTCACAATGAAAACTCCCAATATTTGACAATAAAAAAACTAGGCGACTCAGTTTCACAATGAGCAAAAAAGGAGAGTGGTGAAGAAGAGGAAGTTGTTCAATTAATCTGTCTTTGTTCCTCTTAGTTCGACGCATTTAGTATGTTTCTTTGGTTGGTTTCACACAGTCTGTGAGAAAATCTGAGATGTTAAGTTTCAAGTTCCAGGAACGGTAGACACCTGGTGAAAACAGATGTGATAAAGCATTATAATTTGGCATATATAATATACTGTAGTATGCAATGTAATATTTCTATACTGTCTTGAAATCATGCTTTACTTCCATTTGGCAAGGGTTCTTGGCAAGAAAGTGATCCCCTGTATGTTTCTATTACATGGTGTGGGTGCAAACAGTCCAGGTGGCTCCATTCACACCACAATCAAGATCATTTTGTCAAAGCCTTTCAACTTCAGGCTGGTGCACAGAGCTGTCACATGTTCAGAGATGTGACAGTCGTTTAGTTTTGTCAGCTTAGTTTGTGCTCTGGTCATTGTAAGCCAGTTTGACAGTTTATCAGAATGTCCATTGTTTGTAAAGTTGTTCTTGCCATATTAATTTTGGAACCATTCCTAAATCATCCTAATGGAAATTATCTTATACGGTTCCAAAATAACACAACTTAAAACATTTTTTTTTTTTACACAGATTTCACAATAAACCTGTTCTAAAAAAAAAAATGGTATAAAGAACATAAAAAGGCATTTAAAGGGATAGCTCACCCAAAAATAAAAATGCTCTCATTATTTTCTCACCCCATTGCCATCCCAGATGTGTATACTGTAACTTTCTTTCTTCTGCTGAAACACATACAAAGATGTTTATCATAAAGGGTAAAGTGGTTATTCTTTTCGTTTTATTGAGCCATTTCGTTCTTCATTTCAAAAGTAAGGTTGAAGCAACGTCATAAATATGAGGTATATGTGTAAACTCAAAGTTACTATTGGTAGGTCAGCACGCATTTACACCGCTATATTTTGAGCGTTTCTCCACATTATTCATGAGAAGGTACATTGCGATCGACGTACACAAGGAATTTTTTTGTGTGATAGGAAAAAGAAGTGCACACAGAACATTAAAGTGAGACACAGAATATAAAACAAGGTAAGAGTATAAATAGATATACAAATAATAGGACATATAACAGAATGGCATATGTGCAAGTGGTAATCTATGTGCAAGGTATGTACAGTTATTGAATTAAATACGAGTGAATTTACATATGTATATGAGATATGTATTTACATTATTGCACTATGGGGGAGTCCTGTGGCAGTTTAATTGTTCATGAGGAAAATGACCTGAGGGTAAAACTGTTCATGTACCTGGATGTCCTGGCGCTCAGTGCTCTGTAGCGCCAGCCAAAAGGCAACAGTTCAAAGAGAGATTGGGCAGGGTGTGTGGGGTCCAGAGTGATTCTACCTGCACGTTTCATCACTTTGGAGACGTACAGGTTTTGGAGGGTGTGCAAGGGGCACCTATAGTCCTCTCAGCAGTCCTGACTGTCCGTTGTAGTTTCCTTGTATCTGATTTGGTGGCTGAACCAAACCAGACAGTTATAGATGTACAGAGGACAGACTCAATGACGACCGAGAAAAACTGTGTCAACAGCTCTTGTGGCAGGTGAAACTTTCTCAGCTGGTGAAGGTAGTACAACCTCTGCTGAGCCTTCTTCAATATTGAGTCTATTTGGGTGTCCCACTTCAGGTCCTGAGAGATGGTAGAGACCAGGACCCTGAATGACTCCACTGCTGCCACAGTGCAGTTCTGGATGGTTAGGGGGGTTGGGGGATTTCTGCTGAAGTCCACTATCATTTGCCACAAATACTGTCAATAGATTTTAACTTGTATTAAACCCAAAACACTCCTTGTAAGAATAAATACAAATGAATTATTTGAAGTCTTTAAGTGCTGGATTTGATGATAGTGTCTGCTCTGAATGCTGTTCTCACTTCATTCTTAAAAGTTTAAACAAATCAAACCTTTTTACAGATTTGCAAACTGTTCTATTGCCTTGACTTTTGTCCCATGATTAATATACAGCCCAAAAACAACATGTTTTTGGAAGTAGGTCTTGACCCCCTCACGTTTTCCCTTTTCCTGCCCTCAATACCAGCCCACATATTCACAGATTTCCCCTCCCAATTCTAAAGTCGTTTCTCAATCTGAGGTGTGGAATTGGGGCTCAACTAGGTGGGTGTCCTGGCCCTTTAAAGAAAGCTCCCCCTGTGATTTCCTTTAACTGCCCAGTAGCAACACATAACATCAATACAATAAAAATAAAATAAAATTTAAACGAAATAAGAATAAAAATGTCACTTTATGCTGTAAGAGAATTCATTAGGTTCCATTAGGATTATTATGTTTATCATTATTATATATTTAAATGAAAACAAATAGTATTGTTGTTAATGTTATTAATACAATAATAAATAAATGAAATTAATCACAACATCAATAATAATAATAATAATTATTATTATTATTAATGTTATTATTATTGTATTGATTTTAAGATGATAATTAATCACTACAGTTAGTAATAATAATAATTATAATTAATAATAATAATACTACCAATATTATATTATTCATTAATTCATGATAATTATTATTATTAATAATAATAATCCTATTTTAAATATTATAATAAAAATGTACATGCTTATTTATATTTATATGACATTTTATTTTTTGTATTCTTTATATTCCCTTAAGTCAGCTGTATTGTAAATGGTATTGTCAACTCCTGAGCACTAGATGGCACTGCATGGAACACTTGCGTTAATACTTTTATGTATGACCTTTCTCTCTCTCTGTACAAAGCGTGTTTCAATGACATTCCATTTACTGGCAAAAGGGAAGGCCACGATTGTCCTGGGGAAGATATAGAGAAATGGCTTTATATTCTTTATTTCGGTCTGTCAGAACTGAGCTAGGCAAGGTGGGCACTAAGCAGTTTGTTATACCTCGCAATCTAATTTTTAGATGTTTGCCAAGTTGAACATCAGAGGTTTCGATGCTCTTTGCATGCCGGGACGGACTATAACGATTTGACAGCTTGTTATGTAAAAAAATGGCTTACTGGAGAAAATAGTAATAGATGACAGATTGTGTAGACTGCAAACAGTGTTCGTACGGTTATATAATGTCATGTCGTATCTTTGAATCACGTGTCATGTTGTAATAATGTCAATTTCAGGTATGTCTCGCGCAGCATGTTCAGTCTCTTTACACAAGCTGCCCGAGTTTAGCGGCAGACAAATCACTTCTCCTCAAATTACGCAAATCTACGGGATACACTTTCATCAACTGCAAAAAGGCATTGGAGAAATTCAACAACGACATTACACAGGTGTGGCGCAGTGTTTCCAGGAGCGTGCAAACTCAAGTCGTTACATGTGAGATGGTAAGAGATGGGGAGTAAATATTTTAAGATGTGTCCTATTGTTTGCAGGCAGAAAGCTGGCTGAACGAACAAGCGCAAAAAGAGGGCTGGAGCAAAGCAAGCCGACTGGAAGGTCGGAAAGCCAAGGAAGGACTGGTTGGTGTCATGATGGGTGACAATGCTGCTGTCATGGTTGAGGTACACGTGGAAACATTAGTAGACATTTTGTAATGCACTAACCTAACCAAACAAGGTATTTCTTTGCTTGTGCAATATGAACTCAAATGTACTTGGCATTTGTTCAAGGTGAACTGTGAGACTGATTTTGTGGCCAGGAATGACAAGTTTCAGCAGTTGGTGAAGGATGTTGCTTTTTCCATAATGGCTCATCACAGCAGCAAAGGACAGTCCGGCAATGTTAAGGTACATGCTCATCCCTTCATTTGCATTTCCAGAAATAATTGCATTTCCTCCACACCCTTTATAATCATTGAATCTGCTCTCTACTTCAGAGTGTGTTGTCTTCTGAGGATCTAACTAAGCTTCAGATGCCTGAGGGACCCACACTGGGAGATCAGATAGCCTTGACTATAGGTGAGAATGAACCGTAGTGTACATTGTGTGCATACATTTCCCTTTTTACATTCAGGATTCCTTTTAAGAGGAAGAATTACTAGCAAGCCATAGTAATGTTTAATTTGTGAGTGAATCTTTCTTTAAAAGCAGTTCACAGCTTGTTCCCAAATCAGTATGAATGATTCAATTTGAATTTGAGGCATTTTTAAAATCCTTATCTGACTGATAATCACAAACATTTTAATAGGTCATGGAAAAGTAATGGAAATTCACTGATGTGGCAAATCTGTTCATTACATTACCTTGTACATATCCTTCTTAAACCTAGTTTATCTGTGATTCTTGTCAAATCAAATCACATTTATTTTTATAGCACATTTAAAAACAGCCATGCTTGACCAAAGTGCTGTACAGTGATATCACAGACAAGACAGTATAATAAAAGTAAAGCATAAGTAGCAGGGCAAATTCACAGCATAACCCTTATTTTAAGGTACATTAAAAGCTAGTGAAAATAAGAGTTATAATTCAAAACTCTTCATTTATTGGAGTATGTCTGAGCCACTGCATGGTGATCAATATCTAGTAAGGATGCTTTTAATGGGAAAGTTCACCCAAAAATGAAAATTCTCATCATTTACTCACAGATGTGTATGACTTTTTCTCTGCTGAACACAAATGAAGATTTTTAGAAAAAATATCTCCATTTTGTAGTTCCATACAAAGCAAGTGAATAGTGATCAGAACTTTGAAGCTCTTAAAAGGACATAAATGCAGCTTAAAAGTAATGCATATGACTCCAGTGGTTAAATCCATATCTTCATATGATTTTTGTGGGTGAGAAACAGATAAATATTTAAGACAATTTTTTTTTTTTACTATAAATCTCTTTTGTTTTTGGCAATTCACAGTCTTTGTCCATATCGCCACCTACTCTGCAGGGAGAGGAAAATATATAGTAGTTATAACTTATGGCTGTGCCAGTTATTTCCCAGAGATCAAAAGTTGCTATTGCATTGTACTTGAAACAATATATTTAAATGATGTTTTTACATTTTGATTTCATGATTTACACAATGTGTGAACATTCCCTACACACCCTGTCTTTTGCCTACTCTCTGAATCCTCTGTAACATAATTAATCCTCATTATTTGAAAATCTTTTTTTTTTTCACCCCCTTCAGGGCGATTGGGTGAAAACATTGGCATGAGGCGGGCTGTATCACTTAGCGTGCCCTCTGATTGGCACATCGGCACATATGTTCATGGGGCGGTTCCTGGGCAGGTTGGCATGGAGATGGGGCGCTATGGAGCACTAGTTGTGTATCAAGGTGGACCTAAGGAAGGGACAGAAACTTTTGGAAGGAAGCTGGGGCAACATATAGTGGGTGAAGCACCGGTTACTCTTGGCAATATGGACGATATACCATGTGGTGAATCTGAGACAAGACTTTTGCCCCAGACCTTCCTTCCAGATCCCAAATATACCGTGGGACAGTACCTGACTCTACAGGATGCACGTGTGCTAGATTTTGTACGCTTCCAGTGTGGAGAGAGCACCATTCAGGAGGCAGAGTGAGATGAACTATTTGTAAAAGTGTTGAACTAGATTTATTAAATTAATTAACTAAATCAATATGTTATCTATACATACTGTCAATGTCATTTGCCCATGAAATTAAGTACCCAGTTGCGGTTTGTGTCAGATAAGTTATGTTTTGAGAATTAAATCCATAGTGGTCAATTGGTAATTTAGTGTTTGCAGTTGAGACAGTGAGTTACTGCTATAAAACAAAACACTTCTTTAAACAGGTGAATCTGAACTTGGGACTGTGCCACAACAGTAAATAAACATTTTATGATTTGACATACAAGATATCACAGAAGTTGTTATTAATTTTACTAACTATAGTACTATGACATTTCAAACTACAAGGGTGTAGATTTGGTGTAGAAAGAAATTAGAATTGAGAAAAGGTAAGTGTCACAATATTAATTGTTGTTTCATTAATTTAATATACAATGAAGGAATTTTGTAGAATCCTTTTAACTTTTCTTAATTTCCTTAAATATTGCCATGGTACAGAATAGAATGTATGTACTTTTTACTGAAGAGGGGAAAAGTTCTATCCCAAGTCAAATCCTTGTTTGTCAAAAAGGCTTTAGTGCCATCAAATGGAGCCTGAGAAGAATGTGAAAATCTTAATTAACAGTTTTGTTTGGAGTCAGACAGTAGGGAAATCATAAAAATATTTTTTTGTTATATCTGCCCCAACCAACTTTGACCTGAGATGTTTACTAGCACCATTATATTACAATTGCTGAGAATCAAGTGGGTGGCCACTTGGGCAAATGTCTGATCAGCTATACCCATTTCATCACTTGAGTGCCATCCATCTATTTGAATAATCAACACTGACATTTCCTGTGTTCCTAAAATATGTCTGGATTAATTTTTTTTTGTGGTCAGCTGTGAAACTGTAAAGTGATCATATACCGTATGACATATACAGCTTTTCTCTCATTAACTGAAGGAGAAACCCCTCTGTTCCAAGTGAAATATCAGACTACCAATCATCAGTCTTATAATCTGACTTGACACTGGATCTTTACTTGGGTTATGTTGCTCCAACCCAAAAGCTACAGTACATCAACCCTGGTACACCCTCCCATCACTGAGGTACATGAAGTTCTTCAGATTTAATAAGTATTCCAAAATGTACCCCCCCCCCCCCAAAATGACATTTCTCTCATCATTTACTCACCTTCATGCCATCCCAGATGTATATGACTATATCTTCTACTGAACACAAAGATTTTTAGAAGAGTATTTCAACTCTGTATGTCGGTACAATGCAAGTGAATAGTGGCCAGAGCTTTTAAGGTCCAAAAAGCACAAAGGCAGCATACAATTAATCCATAAAATGCCAGTGGTTAAGTCCATATATTCAGAAGCAATATGATAGATGTAGGTCAACAGAAACGGAAGTCCTTTTTTAATGTAAATCTCCACTTAAAGTTTCACATTCTTTTCTTTTTGGCGATTCATATTCTTTGTGCATATCGCCACCTACTGGGTAGGGAGGACAATATATAGTAAAAAAAGAACTTCAAACCGAAAGACCTTATTCACAGGAGCGCTATCGTTGATTTTTGATGGGAATGACAACGAGGCTGTGATGGATGGATGTACAGTCTCTTCAACAGGGTGTACGTTCCATGGACAAAGATGGCACTACAGTGAATAAGGTTTATTAACCCTACTTCTTGTCACACCTAATGCTTGTAAACATGCAACACTTTTTAATAGGTGCAGCTCCCCAAAAAAACTAAACTCAATTGTAGAATTGCCACAATCACTAAAATCAACCAACCCATGTATTTCACCTTTGTTGTATTTTTTTTATTAATTTAATCCACAAAATATCTCCTTTACCGTCAATTTAGACTTATTAAAAGTTTTTTCTACGTTTAATTGGATACATAAATTAATGTTTTTAAATTAGCCACAAGATGTCGTTGTCGGAGAGGGGAGATAAGTCGACCTATTTACCGTGGTTTTGCTGCGTATGTAAAGACAGTAGAGGGAAACCAGCGCCCGCCCTATTTGATTGGCCAATTCTGCTTGAATCAAGTTGGCAAGACGTCATTTGTGAATGTATAGTGTGTGCGTGCTCGTACTGTAATTCACATTGCACTCGCGCTGACGCTCCCTCTGCTCCATCCTCAACCACTGCAGTAATGGTGAGTATCTTACATTGCCATCTCTCGTTTTCATAACCGTGCAGGTAGTACCTATTAGTCATACAGTCGATAGATTTAACAATATGACCGTTAGTGTTTTGTGAACACAACTGACTCGCACACTCCTAGTCTTAAACCACCTAGTCTGATCTGCTGTCAAGACAAGACGTGGATTAAGATCTCACACGTTTAATGTGGAATTATCTGTTTGTTAGGTTTGAATGTTTTAGTTTAAATGCGAAGCTCACTGTTATTTATTTTTAACCCAAGCGTCCAATATCCTAATTGGAACATCATCTGTGTTTTAATGCTTTGTTATGTTCTCTGTTCTGTCATAATCCTGGCTTGGACAGTCTGAATTCACAGAGGACCAGATCTGTGGTGAGTTATAAATGTTGACTATATTATTATTATGAAAATGTGAATTCTACAGAATAGCGAATTACACACCTCACCTGCCTTTTACATTGGCCAGCCGCATTGTTTATGCCTGTTTTACAAACAGTGGCGTTTCCTCTGTATTTTAAATATAAAGGCCTGCACATCAGTTTGCACTGACAGACAACTGTAAATTATAATTGTGAATGATTGGCACTGGATATACATGATATGATAGCGCTTGTGGCCATTTCTTATGTTAAATGTAATAGAATAGCCTTAAATTCGCCTGGACGTTTCTGTATGAACATAGCGTGCTGTTTGAAGGACCGGAAGCTGCTGTAACGGAATGTGTTGCGTTTATAAGCAAGACATATGAAGATATATTTTAGTTAAATATAGTAATAATGTGGCCTGTTGTAAAAGAATAAAAACAAGATGCATTTAAAATAGCAATTTTAGTGAGCGGGGGCAGCGTAATAGTTGTAGGTTACGTTTTCTGATAGGTTGTAGCAAAAACAAATCGCTCCAGTATAGCGGTCATAAAGCATGTCTCAAAACCTAGGACGCTGCCTACCCAGACAGCATTTGTGGGCGCGCGTGCAGCATTTTTGGGTCTATTTTGCATGTTCCCAGCCAACTATGATGGCCAAACATTTTGCCTCCGTAGAGGTCTTTCGAGACGGCACACTCAACACCAGATATCTAGTCTAGCACGGTTTTACTTAGCTCATTGTGAAATATCTTCCCTTGTTTATTTGGAAAAAAAATGTGGTTGATGTAGTCCGCGTTCACTCTTCTGTCCATATATGGTTAATCGCAGTGTTTATACTGTGTGTGTGTGTGTGTGTGTGTGCGCGCGCGCCCGCGCGTGTGTCTGTGTGAAGTTTGACTGGGCGAACAGGGAAGCGCTGCATTCCTGTGACCTGCTCTGTGAAGCGTCAGCAATCCGCCTAGGGAGACTCTCACTAAGAAAGTGATCTCAAAGACTCAAACTATATAGTTGCCTCCACGATTTTAGATTAAAATATACTTGCTGCTTTTGAGATAAACCCCAATAAGCTGTGACAATGTCATCCAGTGTTATTCTCATTTTCAGACCACCAAAACATGAATGCTGGCATCTTGCTGCACATAACTAATAGGAATATTGCAGGTTCAATACAAGTTAAGCTCAATTGACAGCATTGTGGTATAATGTTGATAGCCACAAAAGAGAGTCCTCCTTTTCTTGAAGAAAAAAAAGAAAGAAACAAAAATCGAGTTTACAGTGAGGCATTTAAATTTGAAGTGAATGGGGCCAATTTTTGGAGGGTTTAAAGGCAGAAATGTGAGGCTTATAATTTTATGAAAGCAATTGCATATGTATTTATTTTTTTGTTTTGTTTTTTTGTTAAATTGTGTGTATTATTTGAGCTGTAAAGTTGTAAAATCTTTTTTGAAAATCTTTACTTTGGAAACAGTTAGTATTTTAACGTTTACTGATTGGCCCCATTCCCTTCCATTGTAAGTGTCTCATTGGAAACCAGGTTTTTGAGAGACCATTCAAAAGTCATTTTTGTGGTAATCAACATTATGCCAACAAATGCTGTCGATCGAGCTTAACTTGTATTGAACCCGGAATATTTCTTTAAAGATTATACTGTAGGATCAGCTCATATTTCCTATGGACATTTTATGCTCTGATATAATATTTGGTGCCTATAGATCACATTATACATATTTTTCCATGTCATCTATTTAACACATTTTCTTGCTCTCTTTCTCCTTCCTCGCAATAACAGAGTTTAAGGAGGCCTTCCTCCTGTTTGACCGAACAGGTGATGGGAAGATCATGTACAATCAGTGTGGGGATGTGATGCGTGCTCTGGGGCAGAACCCTGTCAATGCTGAAGTCCTCAAAGTACTTGGCAACCCCAGTAGTGATGGTAAGGCCCTTCTGCTGCAACAGCTTAACTATACCTTTGTTAAGGGATTATAAAGGTGTTTACGAATTACTAATAATTAATTTACTTGTGTGGTTATAACAACATGCATAAAAAGGGCGACTTTCATGTGATATCTGCCTAATAGTGATCCTTTATATATCACATGTTATATATGCTTAAAGGGATAGTTCACCAAAGAATTAAAACTCTCATCATTTACTCACCCTCGTGCCATCCCAGATGTGTATGACTTTCTTTTTTCTGCTGAACACAAATTAAGATTTTTAGAAGAATATCTCTGCTCTGCAGGTCCTTGCAATGCAAGTGAATAGGTACCAACATTGTCAAGCTACAAAAAGAACACAAAGGTGGCATAAAAGTAATCCATAAAACTCCAGTGTTTTAATCCATGTCTTCAGAAGCGATATGATAGGTGTGGGTGAGAAACAGATCAATGTTTAATTCCTTTTTTACTATAAATTCTTCTCCCTGCCCAGTAGGTGACGATATGCATGAAGAATGTGAATTGCCAAAAACAAAAGAAGAGCATGAAAGTGAATGTGGAGATTGATTGTAAAAAAAAAAAGAAAAAAAAGGACTTAAATATTGACAATAACACTAATTAAACATTAGTTACCTATTGACCGTATTGTAAAGTTGACAGCTCTGAAGCATTTATAATGCCACTGACAACATTAGAAACTATTTTTCTACATTGTGACATAAATCATAAATGAAGGTATTTTATGTCTTTGATTAAAATATGAATAAATGTGTTAATTAAGCATTTATATCATGTATGGTAATAGGATGACTAATTGGCAAGTATTGGAAAAAAGTTGCCTTTTTATGCATTTTGGTGCAAATGCATGTAAATGATTTGTAATGCATTTGTAAATTACTTAAGTCATTAATGAACCTCTTCATAAACCTTAAACATAGGGGACATTAATGTAAAGTGCTACCATTATTTGCGAAAATGCATTTTTAGACAACTCTTGCACTCTCCAAAATATCAACAAAAATGGTAATGTGGCACATTTTTGGTATTAAGTAAGGTTGAATCATTCCATTTTACTGGCCAAGGTGCATGTTTACACATAGGTGAAGAGGTACCTTTTACATTGCAGCAGTAGAAATGTAACTCAGTAGTTCAAGTTATATCAAAATAAAACAGACCATTTCTATAACTTCTTAAAATCCTGCAATCAAATAAGCAGCGATGCTTTTCTTCACCCCCCCACAAAAAACATCTGTTTGATCAGTCTAAATACTCTCACGACCACTAAAACTGCTCTGCTGATTTCATCTATTAGTCTTTTTATACTGCACTATTGTGATTCAAATTATAAGTACATCATTCTGCTTGAATCCTGCCTAATTTGGCTGATTGGTAGTGAGTTAAGATGTGATTAAAATAATGTGATTATGATGTCTTGTTGCTGTGGTGCTTTTTCTCAGATATGAACATGAAGATGCTGGACTTTGAGCAGTTCCTGCCCATGCTCCAGGCCATCGCTAAGAACAAGGATCAGGGTTCATTTGAGGACTTTGTTGAGGGATTGCGGGTGTTTGACAAAGAGGGAAATGGAACCGTGATGGGTGCTGAACTACGGCATGTCCTTACAACACTGGGTAAAAAAAAATCACAGCTTCATTGGCTTGTTCACTGTGGGTTTTAAGGCACTATTTTTTTAAAAGCTGCGATGGAACAATATTTGTTATGAAAAGCACTATACATATAAATCTGAGCTGAACTGAATTTTTTTTTTATTTAGTTATCCTTATGTTGTTCCAAAACTGTATGATTTTTGTTTTGTGTGGAACACAAAAGGACATTTTGGGCAAAATGTTAGCCTCACCATTAACTTAAAAAAGACACATTCCACCTAACATATTCTTTTGTGCTCCACGGAAGAAAAAGTCATACTGGTTTAAACATGAATTTGACTAAATAATAACAGAAGTTTATTGTTCGAAAAACTATCCCTTTATTTATGTGCCTACAGCATACTTTAAAATGTGTATATTTTTTCAATGATCCCTGAGAGATTGACAGCTCTTTTAGCTCACAGAATCTGGATTTTACATTACATCATATTGTCCTTGAAGGTACTGTAAACAAAGAACTAGAATAACCCTGCAGTTGTCCAGAATGGCATTGTGTAGAAAATATGGGTTAAAACGTTTACTTCGGGAAAGAATTGACATGTTTTTGTGCTTGTTTTTGACAATAGGCGAGAAGATGACAGAGGAAGAGGTGGAGACACTTTTGGCAGGACACGAGGACGCTAATGGCTGCATCAATTATGAAGGTACAACCATTCCTTTTAGTGTCTGAATGTCATAATGTTTGTGAGTGATTACAGTTAAAGTATAGTGTATTAACCTATTCACTTTTCCTCCTGACAGCATTGGTGCGCCACATTATGGCTGGCTGAGGAGAGGGTATGGGTACAGACAGTCTTGTAAACTGTCTCAGTTTTATATTAATTAATTTATTCTTCTTTATTTCAGCTCCCCTCTTCTGCGTTCCTTGGCTGTAGTCTTGCATGTAGCATCTCTGCATGTGCATAGATGTCTCCTGACTCCCACTGTTCCCATGGTGATGCTGTGCTGGTGATAAAACTAGTGTGAACAAAGTTCACTGTTCACCCTTATGCCATCCCGAGCCAGCTGTCATCCCATTCCCCTTTGCTTAAAATTACAATATAGACACTAGAGTGATGAAAAGTCTCCACTGTGATGTTGTAGTCCAACTTTGGTTTTTGTTTCTAATCCTGTCACATTGCTGAAGGCTGGTCTTGCTTTCTCTTTGGATATACAGAATGCTATTTATCTCCTCTCCCAATGTCCTTATAAGGAGGTATGCTACCTCTTAATGCATTCTAACTTTTTATAGGTCTGGACCATCTCTTTCCCTCCCCTTTCTGTTAAATTATTCTCAGACTGCTGCAAAGTTGTGGGTGTATCCAGGGAAAAACTGCACATACAATGTGCTGTTATAATGCTGGATGAGTGCATTATTTGACTGTCAAGAACTACCTAGAACTTTATGTATGGTGTACATGGAAGCATTGTCTAATCTTTCTTTTTGTGTCTCCTATACAGAACTCGTAAGGATGGTCATGAGCGGTTGAAGATTTGAAACACGTCTATTTTATTTTATTTTGTCTGTCAGCCCCTCATTTATGTGATTAGCATTTCCATATTTGCATTTTTAAATGGTTTGTCCCTTATTTTTTTTCCTTAAGTGCCTTTTATCATGTTTCAGGAGAATTATTGCTCATTTCATTCCAGAAACTTCCAATGGTGTTCATAGGTTTGCAGGGAATACCTTCCATTCAGCCGTTACATTCCACCTCATGCATTCCTGCAGTGTTACCATTCAACCCTAGTCATGTCTTAAACTGTGAGGGACATTTTGATTGGCTCCAATTGTTTTATATTTTTTGTTAAACTCTTGTCAAAATAGTGTGTCTGTAATTCATTTTATCACCTGCTGTTCATTAACATAATAAATATTCAGAGACTTCAGAAACAGCTTTGATTTTGTTGATCCTTATTTATGTTGGTGTGTGTGTGAGTGGGTGTGTGTGTGGGTGGGTGAGTGTGTAGGATAGAATGGGTTGCCTTGTAAGGCTTTGTGGATCAACCACATCCATTTTA
Source organism: Moxostoma hubbsi (assembly GCA_032164185.1). NCBI lineage: Eukaryota > Metazoa > Chordata > Actinopteri > Cypriniformes > Catostomidae > Moxostoma > Moxostoma hubbsi. The sequence goes on from JAVLUX010000010.1 coordinate 15,196,453, forward strand.
GTATTGTTCACTGAAGTAACACTGGCTCCTCTCTCCCAATAAACATCTTACAAGGTAATGCCAAATTAGGAGTATGTGAAGGTCTTTAAATTTATTCACAGTGGTCCTGTGTTTATATAAAAATACAAATTAACTTCAAATTTGCTTAGATTGATATTATGTTTTACACCATAGGAGATATTGGTCAAGCGAAATACATTGAAAATGAAACATTTTAGAAGGTACAATAATGATATTAAAGTAATTAAAACACTTGCATTTATTTGGTCTCAACTCTTCACACTAAATGTGTTTACATGCACAACAAAACACTAATAACTACCAAAAAAACATGACAATGCAAGAAACCCACGTTTACATTGGATTTTAAATCATTGGAATATTCAGTTTTTCACGGCCCATAACCACATCTTCCACAGTTTTAGCAATAAATGAGTTAATGTGTTATTAATCAAAATGGTACAGTGCATCCGGAAAGTATTCACAGCGCTTCACTTTTTCCACATTTTGTTATGTTACAGCCTTATTCCAAAATGGATTATATTCATTATTTTCATCAAAATTCTACAAACAATATCCCGTAATAACAACTTGAAAGAAGTTTGTTTGAATTATTTGCAAATGTATTAAAAATAATACATAAGTATTCACAGGCTTTGCCATGACACTCAAAATTGAGCTCAGGTGCATCCTGTTTCCACTGATCATCCTTGAGATGCTTCCAAAACTTGATTGGAGTCCACCTGTGGTAAATTCAGTTGATTAGACATGATTTGGAAAGGCACACACCTGTCTATATAAGGTCCCACAGTTAACAGTGCATGTCAGAGCACAAACCAAGTCATGAAGTCCAAGGAATTGTCCGTAAACCTCTGAGACAGGATTGTATCGAGACACAGATCTGGGGAAGGGTACAGAAACATTTCTGCAGCACTGAAGGTCCCAATGAGCACAGTGGCCTCCATCATCCGAAAATGGAAGAAGTTTGGAACCACCAGGACTCTTCTTAGAGCTGGCCGCCCGGCCAAACTGAGTGATCGGGGGAGAAGGGCCTTAGTCAGGGAGACGACCAAGAACCTGATGGTCACTCTGACAGAGCGCCAGGATTTCTCTGTGGAGAGAGGAGAACCTTCCAGAAGAACAACCATCTCTGCTGCACTACACCAATCAGGCCTGTATGGTAGAGTGGCCAGACGGAAACCACTCAGTAAAAGGCACATGACAGCCCGCCTGGAGTTTGCCAAAAGGTACCTGGAGGACTCTCAGACCATGAGAAAGAAAAGATTGAACTCTTTGGCCTGAATGGCAAGCGTCATGTCTGGAGGAAACCAGGCACCACTCATCACATGGCCAATACCATCCCTACAGTAAAGCATGGTGGTGGCAGCATCATGCTGTGGGGATGTTTTTCAGCGGCAGGAACTGGAAGACTAGTCAGGATCGAGGGAAAGATGAATGCAGCAATGTACAGAGACATCCTTGATGAAAACCTGCTCCAGAGCGCTCTGGACCTCAGACTGGGGCGACAGTTCATCTTCCAACAGGACAACGACCCTAAGCACACAGCCAAGATAACAAAGCAGTGGCTACACAACTCTGTGAATGTCCTTGAGTGGCCCAACCAGAGCCCAGACTTGAACCCGATTGAACATCTCTGGAGAGATCTGAAAATGGCTGTGCACTTTGACTGTGGACGCTTCCCATCCAACCTGATGGAGCTTGAGAGGTCCTACAAAGATGAATGGGAGAAACTGCCCAAAAATAGGTGTGCCAAGCTTGTAGCATCATACTCGTGAGGCTGTAATTGGTCCCAAAGGTGCTTCAACAATGTATTGAGCAAAGGCTATGAATACATGTACGTGTGTGTGTGTGGGGTGTTTTTTTTTTTTGTAAATTTGCAAAGATTTCAAACAAACTTCTTTCACGTTGTCATAATGGGGTATTGTTTGTAGAATTGAGGAAAATTTAATTTAGAATTTAATACATTTTGGAATAAGGCTGTAGCATAAAATGTGGAAAGTGAAGTGCTGGGAATACTTTCCGGATGCACTGTATATCCTTGTATGCTAAAATGAGAACTTTCCTGACCCATGACTTGTATAAAAAAAAAAAACATATTTACATTTTAGATTATTTGTCTTTATTTATATATACAGTTTGGATGGCTTATACTTTTTTTTATTTTACATTTTATGACTATTCATACATTGTTTGCTCTTATTGAACAACTATAAAGAAAAAAAACTCCAGTTTTACCACCATTTGTGGACTTTTCAGATGGCCCCTTACCACAACCTTCATAGCATTAGCACAAAGAGTGGACTTTTCAGACGGTCCCTAACCCACCATAGGTAAATTCTCAATTTAAGTCAATGTTAAATTGGCAATCTGGAACAATTTCACCATGACGCCATTTGACCAGCTTAAATATGGGACAAATCGCTTCCCGTATTGATTCAATATGGGACACATCATTTTATCTTTAAATGCGGGGTGCAGGGCCACCGCTGGCCAAATTGACGCCCTATGCAGAGTTCGCATGAAGCAATCGTTTGTGTTCCACAACTGCTTTCGGGTCCTTGAATTACGTGTAACGTGCAAATAAGGGCAGCTGGTGGACTTTCTGGTGCCCTCCATGGGGAAGATGGTGCCCCACTAGGGAGTTGGTGCCCTGCGTAGTATGCGTGTAGGGAGCGGCAGTACTGACGGGACGATCCAGTATTTTACGGGTGGCAACCCTACTTGCAGTGAAGGATATAGGGGAGGGAGCTCCAAACCGTCAGCAAAGACATATGGAGCCCATCCCAACCCTTACCTAAACCTAGTCTCAGCCAAAGACGGCACGCCCACAGACTGACCACAGTCTATGCACTAGTTGCCGTTTGGTCTGGCTACGTGTGACTACCATAATTGGATGGAATTTCTGCCCCCTTTTGGAGTGGACCCAATCCCCTTCTGGAGTAACCCTGTCCTCTTTTGGAGTTTTACGCCGCTGTTCGGAGATCTCTGGGCTGCAGCAATACCTACTTGGTCTTGCAGGATGCAGACAGACCTTCTCCTCAAGACAGGCCTATTTGTTTTTCTCTAAAGTATATACTGCCAACTAGTGGCTAAATCATGTACTACCACACTTTGTGCAGTGTGAATGAATCATCTTCTTGGGTAAATAAATGCTTTAACAGCATTAAATATATTAATCTCTAGCATTGACAGCTGAAGTGTGTGGGCCAAGGAGCTCTAAAATAAATTGCGGTCAGGAGATTGGTTTGTAAAACAGCAACAGCACCGCCTACTGTACAGGGGGTGAAATAATATTTCATTTAATTTTTTACAGACTCAAGTGTTTGGGCCTTACCATCAAGTCACTCAAGACACAGAACTTTCTTTTTGGAACACAATGTCCAGACTACTATTTTCCTTAGACATACAACACTTTATTGTCATTACAATGGAAGTAAATGGTGACTAGCTGTCAAACTCTAAAAAGGACAAGTCCCATTGACTTATGTGATAAATTTCAAGTTTTCTGAAAACATACTATTGCTTCATGTGAGAAACTGATCAAAGTTGTTATTCAACTTACAGCTTTGCCTTCCACTGTATTAGCTCTTAAATCTCATTCACACTTTTGCAAGTTCAAACATAGCATGTTCACCATACACCACACACAAAAAATGTGTTATCATAGCTGTAACATTAAGGTGAGTATTTCAACTATGACTAATAATCAGCAACATAAAATTGGTTTATATTACACTGTATGAGAACACATATCACTGATGATTTCATTTATTGTGCAGAATCTTTTGAATGATTTTGAAACCAAAACTGATCCATTCTTAGTCAAACATAATTAAACAGGTGCTAAACAGCTCCTGCTACAGTACATCACCAATAAGGACAAACTGAATGTCCACAAGCATTCACACATATCTCAATGCAACAGTTACCAGCTTCTCAAGTCACCATTAAAAAAAGTATAAACAAAATGTAAAAAAGAACAAACTACTTATCGGTATACCACTACAATGTAAAAGACAAAGATCCAAAAGTTTAACAAATTGTTCAAATGATGATTTCAACACTGGTTATGAGGCCTGTGAGTCTGTGAGGTTTATGTAAGTCTTCTGTCTGTAATACTGCATGTTTGACTATTGCATCCTTGTGCATTCACATATGCATGTAAACCGCAGGTTCTATCACAGCGAGTGTGTTTTTGTTTAAATTGGATATTGGCTTTCTGATTTAATGTTCATCACTACTAGTATTTATAGTCTGGAAATACACCGTGACTTAAAAGGATAGTTCACACAAAAATAAAAATTCATCATTTACTCACCCTCATGTTATTTAATCGTTTTAACTTTATTTGACCTGTGGAAAACAAAAAGAGAATGTTAAGGACTGACAACCTTTTTTCCCCATACAATGAAAGTGAATGATGAATGAGGTTATCAGTCCCTAACATTCTGACTAATATCACATATGTATTACAATCATACAGTTTTGGAACAACATGAAGATTAGTTTTTTTGTGAACTATCCCTTTAATGCAGAATAAAAAATACAAAACATATATATATATATATATATATATACACATATATATACATATACATATGCATATACATATACATATACATATATATATAAATAATGTAAAAAAAAAAAAAAAAAAAATGTGGCACATCATCATGCACAACCCACACATACAAGAATTCCAGCCTTATCATATAAAGCGACTGACACTTTCACATCAACATATCAATAATACGAGAACATCAACAATCAGAAAGAGAAGGTAACATTACGAACATGTATAATATGATAACAGCATTACGTCAGTCGTAATAGTGTAAAGAAACATATAAAAATACAAAAATAGGACAGCTACAATATGAAGATATGAGATACACAGACCACAGCGGCAAATGTAATGTCAAAATCCCTTGTCTGTACTGATAAGGTAGTTGCCTTAAAATGCAAGTAACAAAAAATGTTTTCCCTTCATTAAGCAAATACTTTCCGTGGGTTTGGCCTAATTCTAAAAACTCCCATACATAAACACATAACATTCTTTAACAATCTGAAATGTATCATCAGTTCTAGCATAAACATTAGCCGAAAACAGCATAAACCAGCCTAAGATTGTTTCCTGGTCTCCCAGTCTGGCAAAACTGGTACTCAGCTGGGAAGTTGGGTTGTCTCCCAGCCTGACCAGTGGTGCATAAACACTCTCTAAAACCAGTCAATACTACCTAATACTATAGACTAGCCTGACCATGCTGGGGGACCAACTAAGACCTACAGTCCATGTTAGGCTGGATTAACCTGTTTTTGTTCAGGGATATGAGATATGATCTCACTATAATGGCAGGAATTGATTAAAGCTGATTTGACAAATATTGAGTTTTGTTGTCCTGGAAAGCTGCGTTTCCCATATTTTTTCATTAGTGATTAACCATATACGTCCACCCTTAAGTATTCTCATAAGTACGACAATGGAATAGAGAACAATACTACTTCCACCTGTTAAAAATGAAGTGCAACACTGTATGATGATGTATCCTACCAGCACACATACTCAAAAAATATCATGCAAACATCAATTATTGATGACATGATTTTTCAGGTTTACAGTACATGTTGTCAGAGACACTTAATACAAAGTAAACAGATTTAATACTGTTTTCCTCTTTTTTTCCTCATGCTAATATCTAAATGTACATAAAAAACAGGCCAAATCACTAAAGCTTTCACATTGTCCTGAAAGCAAAACCAACACACACACACACACACACACACACACACACACACACACACACACACACACACACACACACAGTAACATTTACAAAGTCAAGTTTCTCTTCGGACTTACTCCAAATTGAGTGCTTCTATGAAACAAATACAAAGATTGAGTGATAAAAAGAACACTGACAGAAGAAAACATTAAGTAAGGGCTAGTTCTGATTTTAATGCTTCACCTCTCCAAAATTAAAATTAGGGAAACATTCTAAGCGCAATTTATCGGTTTTCTTTTTTTCCATTTCCATTTGAGACTTAAGTACCTGAAGTGCAATGAGGTGCTTTTGGACTGCAGATCACAGGTACCTTGCTGGATCCTGGTACACAGGTTTATGGATCCTGTAGTTTGGCTGAAGGTTTGGTGAGAGACAATGATACTACTGAAAAACCTCCAATCCTTTTCAGAACTAAGCTTGTTTGTGGTACATAAATGCAGACTGTTGAGGGTCTGGAGTGCTTATGTTGGGTGTTAACAGGGGCATTGATTTAAGAACTTTCCAGATGACCGAAGGTCTTCTTTTTGTTTATTTTATTTTTTTGACAGTCTGTTTCAAGGTTATCTGGGTTTAGCTTCATAAATTTTTAATTGTTTCATGTTCAAGATGCTGGCAAAATTCATTTATATCATTTTTCTCCCAAAAATGATGAAAGTGACTAAAAGAAGATATTGTTCCCTTTATCTCCCATCTCTTTTTCTTTCACACTGCTTCAATCTTTCATTCTGAGATCTTTCCATTTTCTTCTCTGGAATCATTAAAACGCATCCCCTGAACACATCACACATTCTCTTTACTGTGTTGGGGGCACAGGGGCATTTGGATAGAGAGAATCCCCAGAGAGTGGTGTGCTGGAATCTGAAGGGGGTGGGGGACAGAACAAAAATATATAAGACATATAAGACACATAAGAATTTGATTAACTATTAAATGAAGCAAATGCAATATAATAGACCTCTTTAGAAAACTGTATGAACAGAAGGGGTGTAAAAGGATGCATTGATATGACAATGAAAATTTGGTAACACTTTACAATAAGGTTCCATTCGTTAACATTAGTTAATGCATTAGAGATCATGAACTAAAAATGAACAATTAAATTTTTACAGCATTTATTTATCTTTGTTAAAGGGACTGTTCATCCAAAAATAATAATTCTTTCATCATTTACTCACCCTCATGCCATCCCAGATATGTATGACTATCTATCTTCTGCTGAACACAAACAAAGATTTTTTTGAATATCTCAGAACTGTTGGTACATTAAATGCAAGTGAATAGTGGCCAGATCTTTGAAGAGCCAAAAATGACATAATGGCATCAAGTAATCTATATGACTTCAGTGATTAAATGCATGTCTTCTGAAGCAATATGTTAGGTGTGGGTGAGAAACAGATAAAAATGTAAGTCCTTTTATCCCATAAATTCTCCTCCCTCCCCAGTAGGTGGTGATATGCACGAAGAATGTGAATTGCCAAAACAAAAAGAAAATTGTGTAGTTAAAGTGTAAATTTATAGTAAAAATGGACTTAAATATTTATCTGTTTTTTACCCACATCTATCACATCATTTCAAAAGACATGCATTTAACCACTGGAGTAGTATGGATTACTTTTATGCTGCCTTTATGTGCTTTTTGGACTTTCAAATTTCTGGCCACCATTCACTTGCATTGAATGAACCTACAGAGCTGAGATATTCTTCAAAAAATCTATGTGTGCAACAGATGAAAGAAAGTCATACACATCTGGGTTGGCATTGTTTTATCTATTTATATGTTTTATCAGACATAAAATTAATCATAAAAATTCTTGAAACATAATCAAATTGAAATGGAATTGTCAGAGTAATGGAGACTCCTAATAAAATCGTATACAGCCACAATGTGTACATGTGTATGTAATTACCGTGCCCTGCTCCAGCCTGTGCATTGGTGGGGGGAGAACAGTGAGAGGCCGGAGGAGCTTCATTTTGGGCATTAGATGTGTTTGCGGGGGCGGGGCTTGAAGTTGGGGGCGGGGCAGAGGCATTGGGGACAGGCTGGTGGGGTACAGATTGAACACTAGCTGATTGGTTGCTAGGCTGGTTACTATTGTGCTGGTGATGGATCTGCTGGAAGTGTTGCTGTCGGGCTCTCATCTCCGCATACTTCAACTGCTCCATGTGGAACGACTGACGATCAGCAAGAAGCTGCTGCCTCTGATACTCCAACTTTAAACACATTATACAAAAATACATATTAATTTAATAAAAAATGAAAATAGTTCTATAATTTACTCACCCTCATGTTGTTCCAAACCTGAATGATTTCTTTTCTTTTATGGAACACAAAAGGGGATAAGCTCCTTTTTTTTTCTTACAATTAAAGTCACAGGGGACTGGGTTAGTCAAGCTCCAAAAAGAGCAATACAAGTACCATAAAAGTAGTCCATTTGACTTGGGTGCTATATTTCAAGTCTTCTAAAACCAGACTACTACTTTGAATGAAGAATCGTAAATCTTGTTAAAAATGTGCTTTTGAAGACTTATAAAATTGAATATGAATGACAAAGCTAAAGTAGCCCATAGTAGATGAAACAGCACACAATTCATATGGATTACTTTTATGGTACTATTTTCAGAATGGGCATTCTGCTAAATATTTATTTTTCTGTTGCACTGCAGAAATAAAATCAAACCGTTTTGAAAGACATGAAGATGAATGATTCCTTTAGGCAACATATTTACAAAACTTGTGGTATAATTTAAATATCCAGAGGGACCACTGAACCTATAGTAAGCTTTTAACCAAATAACCAAAACTGTCTTACCGCCTCTCTCTCTCTGTCCATGATGGTCTCCAACTCTTCAAAGTGTCTGAGTTTGATCTCCAGTTTCTTCATCTGGGTCTCCACCAGCAGAGCCACCAGAGACTTGATCTTCCTCTCCTCTACTGCAGCCAAGTGCTGAAAGGAATCAAAGAGGACAGAGTTCCAGGGTTAATTGTTAAGAAAGTTATTGGTTTGCCCACTGTGATTTTACTCATTCACTCACCTTCGCTTTCACAGCAGCAGCAGCGAGAGCAGAGGCAGCAGCGGTGGCCAGGTTTCCCTCTCCTACATCTCTCTCCACCTTTGCTTTCTTCTCTCCCTCGCTCTCTCCATCCCTCTGACCCTCTTCTGGTCCCTCCTTCCGCTCTTTCTCCTTCTCGCTGTCACCTACAGGAATCCAAAACAGATCTGGTAAGCATGTAACCTCATCTACCATCTTCTGTTTATGTATATGCATGTTTCTACCTACTTTTTATTCTACCTATTCTTGTTTTTTATTTATTAAAAAAGACTAAGGATTTGACTTCTGTATGTAACCACACAAAGTCAAAACCAGGAACAAGCCTGCATCAGCGCTGTGAAACGTACCCATTTCCGAGTCTGCCTTCTCTGTCTCTCTCTCTGTCTCCCCTTCTCTTGCTCTCTCTTCCTCTTTCTTGCCATTCTCTCCTTGTTTCTCTTCCACCTCAATGGGTCCATCTTTGCTCTCCTAAATCAGAAACAGGAATAAAACATCTGTCAATATTCAGATAACCAGTCAAAATATGGGTAAATGTGGGAGGTCTTGAGTAAACATATGTATCTTTTTGACATCAGAAAGTTCAGATGGAATCATTTTTACAGATTTGTTTTGATAAACAGCTTTTTTTGGAGGTCTGAAATACAGTATGTTTTCTAGCAACTCTTACTTTAAAAGATTAAGGAAAATAAAATTTCTCAAGACATTACATACTGTATTGTTCTGTTCACACACATTTACCTTATTTTCTCTCTTATCCTGGCTGGATTGAACCTCACTGCTCTTACTCTCCTCACTGCCCTCATCAGCTGAAAAACAAACATACACAATATAAACAGTTAGGTTCTCTCTCACTACAGTCCTAGAAGTGTAAAAAAAAGTGAAAATGTATGTGTGAGTGTGTGTGTTACCGGGTTTGTCAGAATCCTCAAGGCCGGTGCCTGCGATGCCGCTCCCCTCCAGGCCGTAGAGAGGGTCCTGCCTTCCGCTGGCCCTGGCCGCCTCCTCCACCCGACGCACATGAGCCTCCACTAGCGCAGCCGGCACCTCCTCCTTCATCCGGGAGAACTCCTCTGAGAAAGAGAGGTGAAATATGATGTTCACAACCCCTTCACATGATGACAGAAATTTTATTTCAGTAGTTTGCATGTTAATGTAATCCTTGAATAGAGGTTTTGGTGAAACGACCTGACCCTCCCTCTCGTTATCTTCATCCCGCCTCTGAGGGCTGCCGGAGAGAGGAGAGGTTCAATTTAATAAGCCTAGTTTGGTAAGTGGATGATGAGGCACACCTGATGTGAATATAACCTCATCACCGCTGCAATAAAAACATAGAGCACACCTCTCCTCAAAGAGCCGGTTTCTATCTCCAGAGTGTGTGGATCCAGTGCCAATTAGATGGGTTGCCTGACCCTAGATTGGAGCATGCGTTACAGCTGACGGGCCCGGATGCCGGGTGGCCCTTCCCCTCACACACCATGGCCCCAGGGAAGTTGAGTCGCTCTAGGAAGTCGCCGAACCATTATATTTGGATCTCACTCTCTCTCTCTCCACTCCCTGCTTTTACATAGCCCCATTCACTGTGAGGGCACCAGATTCCCCTTTATTTTGGACATTTATTTTCCCTTTTCTTTTGCTATTATTTTAAATAAATGCCTCTACAAGGCCTAACCCAACACCCACTGTGTTTGTCTATTACTCACCCCGCCACAAGATTAAGACACGACATGAAATCTAAATACCCCCCTTTACTTAAATTGAGTTTAGTAATAAATAAATAAACTTAAGGAGTTGGGGTTGAGGAGGGATGCCGAAAGAATTGTTGCAGCAGTGAGGTAAGCAGCAGTTTATATATGCATACTTGAGCGTTGTGATTGGACGGATTATATAATCATGCTTTTCCAAACTCCATTTTTGGATAAAGTGTTTGGATTTAACTTCTCACCAAGGGCAGATTTAGCTGCAGCAGAGGCCACTCGAGGGTCAACCACAGAAGCCAGGAATGCCACAGTGCTCATGACAGGGTTTCCTGCTTGACTGAATGGGACAGGCTGATAGGCCAGAGGGCCCAGGGAGGAGGAGGTATCCTCCAGGTAGGGGTCTTCAATTGGTAAACGCAGGAAATGGAGGATGCACTCATCCTGTGTGCGGCTGCCCACATGCTCCGATACTTTATTCCAGTCATCCTTATACATCTCTAGACCCTGAAAACAAGGAACAAATAGGAACTGTTGTTTGTGTGTTTCTGTATGTGTGTGAGAGAGACAGAATGAGAGAGTGAGATGGAGAAAGAAAATGGTATATATAGTGGGGCCCAAAATTCTGAGACACTAGTGAAAATCCTTTTATTTGGCATTTCTTCTAGTCTATTAATGTTAATAGATCCTACTGTATGCTCATGTGTTACCTCCAACAAAAGTAGTGTCTCCTGGTCAGTCCATTCCCGAGTGGCACTGGCTGCATTTTTCTGTGGAATGAGTGAAGAATTTTCTCAATCTCTCTCATAGCTGTTTAACAGCAAAATCATCAAGATCCTGCCTCACACATTCTTACACATCTACTGTAAGTCACAGATTGGGCGGCTCTTACTTTAGCTGGGCCGCTCTTCTTGCTGTACACATCTGTCCTCAGCCCAAAATTTTGCAGGTCGGCTGGTTTGTCCTTCACTTTGTCAGGGAATGAGAGCATATGCTGAGAGGATGACGTCTAGAGGGGTCGAAAAGAAGAACACAGCTTAGATAGTCAATAAGATGAATAACATCTATACTTGAAGGGAACGTCTATACTTAAAATGCTGTTAACTGTCGTAGAAGCAAAATAGACAGTGTTTGTCTGTGCTAGCCTTCTGTGCTACATATTTTGTCAAAATTAAGTTATGACTGAAATCAGATCTCTTTTTGCCTTTCTAAGATAGTATGGCTGTGTTACAAAAGCTGCCAACCTAGACAGCTCACCTAGGTTTAGGACAAATCTGATTTTCAGTTTGTATATGTACCTGGGATGCTTTAGGCTGTAGTGGTACCAGACTTGAAGGAGTGTCTGCCAGCACATGAAAGTGTGAGGTGGGTGGAGGTCCCATGGGTGTGGGCCGGCTCTCTGAATCCACCTGATAGTTAATCAAGCCCCACTGTTCCAGAAATGCATGGACCCTGTTCACACACACACACACACACACACACACACACACACACACACACACACACACACACACACACACACACACTTTTACAGTCAGAGTATACACTCACTGAGCACTTTATTAGGAACACCTGTACACCTATTTATTCATGTGATTATCTAATCAGCCAACCCGTATCTGCAGCAAATCAAGAAGATACGGGTCAGGAGCTTCAGGTAATGTTCACATCAACCATCAGAATGGGGAACAAATGTGATATCTGTCATTTGACCATGGCATAATTGTTGGTACAGTATTTCTGTAATTGCTGATCTCCTGGGATTTTCACGCACAACAGGTTTACTCAGAATGGTGGCAAAAACAAAAAAACATCTAGCTAGTTCTGTGGATGGGAATGCCTTGTTATTGAGAGAGGTCAATGGAGAATGGCCAGACTGGTTTGAGCTAACAGAAAGGCTACAGTAACTCAGATAACCACTCTGTAAAATTGTAGTGAGCAGAATAGCATCTCAGAATGCACAACATGTCGAACCTTGAGGCGGATGGGCTAATGGAAGAAGACCACGTCAGGTTTCACTTTATTAGGACCATAGTGTTCCTAATAAAGTGTTTAGAGGGTGTATACACATGTGTCATAAGTAGGGATGTCATAAAATATAATTATATATGGTATATTATTGATTGGCACATTATATTATCGATACATTTTTAAGACATCAATATACATATCAACATCTGTCGAAATTTTAATTGGAAGCTTAATTTGTGTGCTTTCAATTCACTGCCAGTTGCATTCCATTCAATTTAGTCTGACGTAATAGCTTTGGGAGACCACAAGGGGGCGAAATAACATTTACTGAAGCTGGTGACGGAATAGAAAAGGGACAGATCACACACACAAGCTGATGGCAGTCTAAAGTTCCAAAGGTTTTTGTACTTTTTCAAGATTTTACAAAATGACATTGACGAGTTTGCAGGTTAGTGTATGAAACTGGTGTAACAGCGCAAACTGACGATTAGAAATGGCAACATATTTTATGCAATTTTTCCTGTATGTAGCATTGAATAGGTCTTTCATTTAAGCTGTCAAATCACAAAAAGACGTACTTGTAACTGAAAATACATTGTGTAGGCCCTATGAAAGATACTTGTACACAATACATGTATATCATCCAGTAATGACTAGAGTTGATAATCTATGTCCTTTGACAATAATTTGGGTCGAATTTAATGGGAAACGATGTGAGTTAAGTTCCATTTTACTGCAGAATTTTTAAAAGCCTCCAGAGATGGTGAACAATGAGCAGCCGTATTTATATCTGAAAAATGTCCTGATATATATCGATAATCATCTGGAAAATCTTCCGATTATCGCTCAGTGAAAACGACATCGATCCCAAATCTAGTCACAAAATAACAGAAGAATACAACAAATACAATATTCAAATAGCTGCCTATAGACAACACTTTATTCAAAGAGATGTTTCAGAGCTGTAATTCTCCTTCCAAACCTCATTATGGCACAAACATCTCCAGCCAGGTTCCTACGGCAAGCTGTGGAGGTCAAATACTCCTGTGGGTTCAGTCGGTATGTGTCAATCATGAAGTTACGGTAAGCAAGGTAACTGCAACAGATAACAAAGGAGTGAAGAGATGAATCGGGTTCGATAAAGTATGGAACTACTGTAAATATACAGTATAACATGAGATTTATGAGGGTCAAAAGAGTTCAAGTGCTTGAATATACTTACATTTCAGGAGTCTTTGATTTGTTCTTCCCATTGAAAAACTCAGGCAGAGCTCTGCGCTCTATGGCATGGACACTAAAGAGAGTCAGCAATGAAAGTAGAATCAACAATCTTATTGGTCTTGAAACAACATTACTATCAACCATACAGACTGTATAATTAGGTTAGAAAAAGAGTTAGGCTTAGGGTTTTGGGCATGAACAACTTTCTTATCAACATGTAATTTTCCTTATTTTAGGGGCAAGTAATGAATAAGGTTAATATTTGCCTTAGGGTTTAGCTTTTAATTGTTAATAGGCATTTTGTTCCACAAGTCACAACCAACACAGGATTATACAGAAACATGCCCAAATTGGCAAAAATCACAGTCAACGGATAGACTATTGTAATAGTGCATAGGGACAATTGTGTTTAGCTACACTACCTGTTGTAGTCAAACCAAGCAGCATAGCTAGGGATAATGATATGATGAGTCTGTTCAGTGACATTATCCTCATGGAGATCTGAACCCTTAACTGGCTCTCCCTTTACACTGGGGGAACCCTCTTCTTCCTCCTAAATCCACAAACACAGAAAGAAAGGTAAGCTACAGCCATCTGCACAGGACACAGCTGTGAAAAAAATAAAAAAACAGTAATTACCAAAAATTAAATACAAAACTGAATTTAACTAATGCCATACCTTTCCAACAGTCTCCATTGACTCATCCTCTTGTTCATCTAAATGTGACAGATAGAGGGAGAGAGAGCAAAAGAAAATGAAAAAGATTGGGTTAAGTCTTTACATACTTAGGATTATGGTATAGAGGAAACACAAAGTGTAAAGCGAAAAGGTGAAGAGTGTTTTTTTGTATGTTAAATACTTTCTTCTTAGCTTGATCACAAAAGCTTAGTATGCAGCGACAACTATAAGTAAGCCAGTCGTATGTTGATTTCCCAGCAAGCACAGTGGCTCTGTGGTGACATGTTCAACGTGTCGATTTCTAGCTCAACCAATGGCATGACTTTGGGTGCCAGGACTATCTCTAGTCTGTCTTTAATCTAGCAGACAGGTGATTGTTGGAGTGTTTGGGTGACCTGTTTGAGAGCAGTCTTTTGTAAATCTGAATAGTAGTAGATGGTGCAGAAATTACACACTTCACCTTCAAGGTTAGTCTACATGACAGGTGTGTTAGAGACAGACACTATATACTGAAGACATACCCAGATCAGTCATAGTGCCTCCTTTCACTGGAGTGGAATCTGAGTCCTTCTTAGTCACTACACACATAAAAATGTCACGATTACACATGATGTAGACTACATTGTTAGATAAAAAGAATGCTAGATGTGAGTGAATCTACCTGTTTTAGGTAGTGTTGCTTCCTCCACTGCAGGTACAGGTGATGGTTCATCTAGTTCTTTTGTTAGATCTTCCTGTTCTTCCTCTCTCTGTCCTCGCTTGGACTTAGTGTAAGGAGTAGTGGGCCTTAAATGTACAGTTTCTAGGTCAGTATAGAGACACCCTGTATAATAACCCTATATTATAACTATCTGGATTTTTAATGATGTACTGTAACTTTAATTTGTATGTACTGTAAATTAGAGTTTAATACCCTTTCTTGGTGTTTTTCTTCTTGCTCTCCTGTGGTGGAGGGGTAGGTGATGGAGAAGGGGAGCGTTTCCTCTTTTTGGCACTGCTGGTTTTTTTATCCCTCCTTTCATCTGGAGCACTTACTTCATCTGTGAGAGTCTTTGCTGAAATTCTCTTCCTCCTTGGTCCCCCTTCCCCCACTTCATAGTCTTCTTCATTCATCCACTCATTAAACTGGTCCAGATCCAGAATCCACTTGGCATGAACCTACAAACATACAAATTTACAATCAGTTGATAGACTAAATTTCTTAGAAAACAAATTAACATACATGAAATACATACAGATTTCATGACATTGTACTCTAAAAACATACTGTAAGTTTCAGAACTCAAAATGTCCTCCTCAATACAAAAAGAGCATTAATTTAAACCAAGCTGCAAAAACAGCTTGTTTGGATTTTACCTACTTTGTAACGTCATACAGTTGAATACATCAGCACATGACTGCCACCACAGCAAGACATCAGTGCCTACTTTTACATCATCACACCCTTGGCCCGCCCACTGGCACTGGAACAAGACAGATGGGCCTAATATTCCTGCACACCAAAGGCGACTAACAGAGGACACCTTCTTGTGCCCATCCGGTGATGTGTGCCACGTTTTAAATGCAGTACAAGCCTAAGTTTTGAAAAAGTTCTGCTCCACGCCATTGCTGCTGCTTACTGGGAAAACCATGTCTTGTCCAGAGTAAACAGATGATGCAAGATATGTCATGCCTGTGAAGATCAGCATCTCTGGTTTGGCTTTTGTTATAGCATCCCAACAAAAATAGTGACTGAAGTTTAAAAAGTTCCTGATTGCATCAGTGCAGGATAATATGCGTGTGCTTCATGTTTCACAGTGCACTTGATTATATATGTGCGTCATGTTTCATCGTGGATTGTATTATGTGTTTTCATAATATTTCAGCATGGATTTTTATATGTGTTCAGCTCATGTTAGCCTGTATTATTAGGGATGCACCGATATGGAATTTCTGGGCCGATACTGATAATTCACAACCCACTGTGGCCGATACTGATAACCAATATATATTTTAAAAAGTACACAATTTTTTAACCTGGAACTGCTAGCTAATTCATTAAGCTTCTCATTTGAGAAATATGTGTCATTTCAAATCTTGGAATTTGGATTTGCTGCTATTTAAGGTTTGGCAGATGTAACATGAACCAGAAATGTGCCTATGTTACAAATGTATGCTGATAAGAAATGGCAAACAAATGACAATTTGCATAAATTGTATGGTGCCCATTTATATGAGGGTACGGTAATCCTGATGACTCACTAACATGACTCACTAACAGAGAGATGGTAAACCAAAATGAGGCAATAAACTGTATAATGAACATGTAATGTGCACTAAATAACAATAAACACAATACAAACACTAATCTCTTGATAAAGGGTGTAATATTTATGCTAGCAGTCAGACTGTGAGAGCAGTGGTGGTTTATGTGTGTTATGGAAGTGTCTCATTCACAGATGCTTGTTACAGCGCTCATCTGTAATAGTTCCACTGTTTAACTTATGAACTGTGAACACTACAATCATAATGGGAATAGGTAACATCATACAGATCGAATCATGAGTCATAACGTTACAAAAGTCTCAACTCATAAATTACATCAAGCACATTCGTTTCACTCAAAAACTAGTGTTCCCCTTCTGTCACTCACTTGACGTTGTGTCGATTGTAGTGGCACAAGGGGCTTCTTTCGAGAGCCTCGAATACCTCTGAATATGAGAAAGGCCAATGCCAAACTGGCGAACAGAATTTGCTTGTCCCACCCCTGGACATATGGGTATAACAGGCGGGGATCGTGCATCTGTTCAGTCAGATTCTTTCTTCTGAGCTGAGCGGTTGTGTGATCAGTGATTGCTTCTGACGGTCATATATGCTGCCTCATGTGCATGGGGTGCGAGCACATTGAGGCAGCATTTATGAATGGTTCATGTTCTCATTGCAAGAGCGTGACCATGGCAATGTTGCGGTCGCAGCTTTCCTTCCTTAAAGGAAACCTTTAAAAGCCCCCCGAGCGTCGCGCCTTCTTCCCACAGGATTGAGGCCAACCCGATTGAGGCAATTTGGGGAGTTCGGCAGGCACGGTTTCATCAGGTAAATCCCTGCAGACAACCCGCCCCCATCCGTGCTCGTTTGCTTCCGCCTGGGCTCAATGTGAGACCGGCTCACCCTACGGCCAGTCTGTTGTCTCCTTCAGACCCCCATAAATGGATGAGAATATCGCTGCTGCATCAGAGAGCGCCACAGCATCTGACAATGAGGACTCGACTGGGCTGCCACCTTCGGGTCTGCTCGCCCACTCTGAGACCGACGCGCAGATGTCCTGCTCACAAATGGCGTTCTCACGGTGCCCCGGCATCAAAATCTTACAGTCAAAGTGGTATTATGGATGAAGATTTTTCATCTCCACATACAAAACTGTACCACATACACACCCCTGGACGGCCGGTTCTGACGAGTCCAGAGGACACCTCACTAGGACATCCTAACCAGCCCCCTGCTGGGTATGCGGAGCAAGGTAAGTGCTTTGAGTCTTTTCTCAGCACACATGCCTCAGGACGTAACTTTGCCTCACGATGCAACACTACCTGCTCCCTAACGCTGCGAAGCCCCACCAGATACATCAAATGTGATGTGAGCTTGGACGCATCGCTTACACTTTCCAACCCGTCGCGCTGGCTGGCCAGGACCACCCGACTTGGCTACATGATTCAGTTCACCAGGCGCTCGCCCCGTTTCAGCTGTACCCGCTTCACTTCGGTGCACAGCGAGAACTCCAGCGCCCTACAGGAGGAAATCGCAACCCTTCCACACAAGGATGCGATAGAGCCTGTCCCTCCAGCTGAGATGAAGAAGGGTTTCTACAGCCCTTACTTCATTGTACCCAAAAAAGGAGGTGGGTTGAGCCAATCTTGGAACTGCGAGTTTCCAACCGGGCATTTCACAAACTTCCGTTCATTGTGTGATCTTCCCTCCCTCTGTCCTCAGTTATTCAACCATTGGACAGACCTCTATTTTCTGCAGACAGGAGTCCCCCTACAGCAGGTGTCCAGATGCATTGTGGTCACCACAGATGCCTCCAAACAGGGTTAGGGCGCCGTGTGCAACAGGCACGCAGCCACCGGCTCCTGGACAGGCCCGTGGTTACGTTGACACATCAACTGCCTAGAGTTGCTGGCTGTATTTCTTGCTGAGGTTTTTTCCGCTGATCCGAGGCAAGTTCAGACAGCACCACGATGGTAGCGTACATAAATCGCCAAGGCGGTGTTTGTTCTCGTCACATGTTGCCCACCATCTCCTCCTTTGGAGTCAGCACTGACTGAGGTCGCTGCACGGCAGCCTCAACGCGACAGCGTGTCCGCTGTTGTGTTGAGGCTGCCCAGGATGAGTGGATTCGCTCAGCGGAGAGTGGAGGCTACACCCCAAGGTGGTTCAACTGATCTGGGACCATTATGGCAAAGCACAGGTACACTTGTTCGTTTCCCAAGAGAACTCCCATTGCCCGCTCTGGTACTCTCTCAGGTCGGAGGCAAGTCCACTTGGGACAGACGTGCTGGCACACATCTGGCCCTATGGGTTGTGCAAGTACGCAATTCCCCCAGTGAGCCTACCTAGGTGCTGTGCAAGGTCAGGGAGGACGAGGAACAAGTCACTCTAGTGGCCCCCTACTGGCCCACTCGGACTTGGCTCTCGGACCTCATACTCCTCGTGACGACACCTCCCTGGCAAATTCCTTCTTTCTGAGGGACGGGGCACCCTCTGGCATCCGCGCCCAGACCTCTGGAATCTCCATGTCTGGCCCCTGGACGGAATGCGGAAGATCTATGTGGTCTATCACCAGCTGTCGTAGACATGAGTATGACCCAGTATACCGCTTGTGCTAGCACCTTTCCTCTCCACTGAGGCGCATACACGCGCTTTTACTCCCAGGTGAGTCCTCAAACTCCCGAATCCTGGATGATCTTCCACCCCAGCCCTCTGGCTCGTGAATTCAAGGGAGGAATTTCCGTCCAGACCCACTACGGGTACTAACTACTCTGTACTGGAATAGGTTCTCCATAGGTGCCGGTTATCACAGTAACCCCCTGTGATGTATTTTCCGTGGTCTCCCTTGGGCAGTCCCCACTGCCCAGGTCGCCATGTTTGTAGAGCTCCTCCTTCATTAGGCAGGACCTACCACCGCGTCACTTCCATGTGTGGCGTAACAGGCCCATGTGACGCATTTGCCACATTTTCACCTTCCCAACCTGGGCAGGATGTGGTCTTCACAGGTTATTTTCCTCCTGAAAGAATAGGACTGGAAAAGAACACCTTCCTCGATGCATGTTATAGCTAGATGGCCCCAGCTGCATCTAACACTCTATGAGGAGAAACATAGAAAGAGAAAAGGCCTCGGCTGGCACGGCCTGCTCCCATGCTTGTCACGTCACCTGTTCCCACCCCTCAAGGGAAAACCTTGGTCGAATGGTCTTAGTGGGGCGTTGGGGAAGGTTGGGGAAGGTGCATTCTGATACCCATGCTCCTTTGGCACACTACAGCTTGCACCAGCATTAGCAGATCACGTAACACTATTCAGTGTAGGTGGCGCTATTGAATAGAGGACCCTTGTGTCACTACAATCGACACAACGTTGAATGAGTGACAGAAGGGGAACGTCTAGGTTACTAGTGTAACCCCCGTTCCCTGATGGAGGAAACGAGACTTTTTGTCCCCCTTGCCACAACACTGTACCAAGCCACTGTAATGGCCGAACCTTATTCTCAGAACCTCAGTGCAGAACCTGACTGAACAGATGCACAATCCCCGCAAGCAAAATAAACCCTCACAAATTATCGGCAAAATATAGGCGGTAATTACACTGACAGCCAAAAGTTTGGAATAATGCACAGATTTTGCTGTTTTGGAGGGAAATTCACCAAATTGGTACTTTAATTCACCTAAGTGGCATTCAACTCATCACAAAGTATAGTCAGGACATTACTGATGTAAAAAACAGCACCATCACTATTTGAAAAAAGTAATTTTTGATCAAATCAAGACAGGCCCCATTTCCAGCAGCTATCACTCCAACACCTTATCCTTGAGTAATCATGCTAAATTCCTAATTTGGAACTAGAATATCACTTGCCATTATATCAAACACAGTTGAAAGCTATTTGGTTCATTAAATGAAGCTTAACATTGTCTTTGTGTTTGTTTTTGAGTTGCCACAGTATGCAATAGACTGGCATGTATTAAGGTCAATATTAGGTCAAAAATGGCAAAAAAGAAACAGCTTTCTCTAGAAACTCATCAGTCAGTCATTGTTTTGAGGAGTGAAGGTTATACAATGCTTGCAATTGCCAAAAAACTGAAGATTTCATACAAAGTTGTACACTATAGTCTTCAAAGACAAAGGACAACTGGCTCTAACAAGGACAGAAAGAAATGTGGAAGGTCAGATGTACAACTAAACAGGATAAGTACATCAGAGTCTCAAGTTTGAGAAATAGATTCCTCACATGTCCTCAGCTGACAGATTCATTGAATTCTACCTGCTCAACACCAGTTTCATGTACAACAGTAAAGAGAAAACTCAAGGGTGCATGCCTTATGGGAAGAATTGCTAAGAAAAAGCCACTTTTGAAAAACAAAAAGAAAAGGTTAGAGTGGGGAAAGCAACACAGATATTGGACAACAGATATTTGGAAAAGAGTGTTATGGATCTTAACCCCATTGAGCTTTTGTATGATCAACTAGACTATAAGGTGCATGAGAAGTGCCCAACAAGACAGGAAGGATACAGGAAGCATGGGGTGAAATGTCACCTGAGTATCTGGACAAACTGATAGCTAGAATGCCAAGGATCTGCAAAGCTGTCATTGCTGCACATGGAGGAGTTTTTGATGAGAACACTTTGAAGTAGTTTAAGAAGTTCTGACATTTAAAAAAAAAAAAATTGATATAAATTTTTCACATTATTAGTATACCGACTATACATTGTGATCAATTGAATGCCACTTTGGTGAATAAACTACCAATTTATTTCCATAAGGGCAAAATCTGTACATTATTCCAAACTTTTGGTCGCCAGTGTATATTATCGGCGTGATAATAAAATTTAGATTTTCCAATAATATATCGGTGGCCTATATATTGTGCATCCCTATGTATTATATGTGTTTTTGGCTCATCTGAGTGCATTGCTTGTAAACCAGTCTCAATATGATTCAAGCTTTGCAAAGGAACTGTTATTAAAAGATAACAGTAAGTAACCAATTCCATTCATGAATGTTTCATATGTCATGACTGTTTGATATTTATAGTTTATGGTGCTGCAGTGCTTGAGTGAACAGTTTGATACATTCGGATGCAATGTGTTGGGTGTAAGTTATGTGTAAACCCTAAAATTTCATTTTATATTCAGAGCTGGTTTATTCTCTTTTGTTAGAGTTTCAAATATATATGACTGTATTTAAAGGGCCTGCACAATGTTAGCCAATCATAAAAGTGGAAGAAGTGGAAGAAAGTGGAAAAGTGGTTAGCCAATCAATATTATTTATATTGAAGTATAAAGGAGACACAAACCAAACCAACTGTTTCTGATAGAGGGCCAGAGACAGCATGGGAATTGATCATATATTATTAAATTATGACTATATTGGTGCAAAAAAACATTATAAGTGGACCTCAGGGATAATATTCAAATTATAAAAAAAAGATGATATCATGACCTCTTTAATATGCACTCACTCACTGGCTGATGCCGGTAGTCTTAAAGAGTTAATGTAAATAGTAAAAATTATGCATGTAAACAATAAACATGTAACAAAAAT
The DNA here is from genome assembly GCA_032164185.1 of Moxostoma hubbsi. Classification (NCBI taxonomy): domain Eukaryota; kingdom Metazoa; phylum Chordata; class Actinopteri; order Cypriniformes; family Catostomidae; genus Moxostoma; species Moxostoma hubbsi. The sequence continues at coordinate 15,218,666 of JAVLUX010000010.1, forward strand.
ATATATGCAATATAATATTTGCAATTTCAATTATGGGGGGGTATTTTTCTCCCAATCTGGAATGCCCAATTCCCAATGTTCTTTAAAGTCCTCCTGGTCCAACACATTCTCACACCCAAGTCGTCACATATTGACGCGTTTGACAGGACCCCTTGGCATCACATTTTAACACCCTGGGTATACCTTTGGCGTAATTTTTCGACGCGTTGGGTAGTCTTAACCAAAACCGCATTCAAAGGTGAGTTTAACAACGCACCACGGCGTGTGCAAGTAAGCAGTTTAAGCGTTTTCTTAGGTACTGGTAACTAGAGCATGCTGGATAACGTATTTTTTATCAGAGGTTTGTTGATGTTAATAAATATATATTATATGCTATGATTGTGATCAAAATTTTTTATATTTTTATTTTTATAATTTTGTTCAATTAATCAAAGTTTTCTATATTTTTATTTTTAAAATCCTCTATAGAAATCTATTGGACTACCCAATGCGTCGAAAAATTACGCCAAAGGTATACCCAGGGCATTAAAATGTGACGCCAAGGGGTCCTGTCAAAAGCGTCAATATGTGACGACTTGGGTGTGAGAATGTATTGCCTGGTCGTGTAATGATTCACCACAGTCCGGGTGGTGGAGGACAAATCCCAGTTGCCTCCACGTCTGAAACGTCAACCCGTGCATCTTATCACATGGCTTGTTGAGTGTGCCACGGCGACATAGCGTGAGTGGAGGCTTCACGCCATCCACTGCGGCAACCACACTCAAACCACTTTATAGTGATAACGAGGAGGTTACCCCATGTGACTCTACCCTCCCTAGCAATCGGGCCAATTTGGTTGCTTAGGACACCTGGCTGGAGTCACTCAGCATGCCCTGGGATTCGAACTAGCGAATTCCAGGGGTGATAGCCAGCATCTTTACCGCTGAGCAAAAAATTTATATTTTTTAATTTAACCTAGAAGTTACTAGAAGGTTAGAAGGTCCCTAAATAATTAACAGCATTAGCTGAGAGATCATTTATTTTACATGTAAGCAAAATGGACATTATAGCCATAATATACCCAAATGAATCGATACTAAATCAAATCGAAATCGAATCGAGAGCTTGTAAAAATTATTTGGATCAGGAAATCTTAATAAAAAAACTCAGCCCTATTATGCATACATTAGATTTTTATTAATAATTTAACTATACAGAATATTGTTTAGCTTTTATTCCCAAAAAATTTGATTAATACAGATTTCTCAATTACCAATAAATAGTCAAAGCTCTAAATGTGTGTGAAACAAAGGAGATAGAATAAGAGAGAGAGAGAGAGAGTGAGGATAAGAGACAGATGGCAGAGAGGTAAAGGGAGGGGGGATTCGAACCTTCCTGGGTTTCTCAGCGGTGGGCAGATCCTCCACAGCAGCCTCCACTTCATTGGCTGGGATCCATGTGTCATAACTGCATCATAAACTCAGTAAATTAATCCTGAATCCACATACACACCTGATTTCTCTGTGTGTGTACAATATGTGTGTGCATTCGCACCTGTCAGGCCAGTAGCCCCAGTGCAGCAGCATCTGTTTATCTCTCTTCATAACAGGACGAACCCACTCTTCTGAAAACCACAACACATACCAATTACAACCGATATACAGTATATTAAAAAGTATCTAATTAAAAAGTAAACATGTATGTGGATATGTTTGTACAATGAAGTGAAACTGTGGAAGAAAGTACCTTCCTCCAGACTAGAAGGAATAGGCACTGCTACATGAGTGCTGGACAGCTTATCCTCAGTCACAGACCCCTAGATACACAGCATTGTGAATATTGCAGTGATATTAATGCACTTTTTATTTGATTGGTTAAGATTTCTAAAGACCATGCCAGTGGGCTAGTTTTACATTCACAAGCACAAATCACTATGAAGTGAAATCAATTCAAATACAGATTCAGCCATTTCTTTGCATCATCACTCAAAGCGTTCACATATAACGTTTTAATTGTTTATATTAAAATAAATGTAAATATAGCTTATTTCAATGTATTGTTAAATAGGTACATATATGTAATAAATCTGATATTTAAGCATGTCTTACTGTATTTTAGTACATTTAACGATTTGAATGTTCTAGGCAATAATGGCTGTATGGACCAAATTATGGTTCCTCATTCGGTACAAATAACATCCTTTTAAGTCTTCTCAGAGAACACATGTAAATGTCTAAATATACTGCCCAGCACATATTAGTAATTAAAACTGGTTAGAAAAATCTGAAGCAATGAAAAACAACATCTTTCCTTTTCTTTATCAATCAGTTACCTGGTGTCGTTTTATGATGTCCTTCAGTTTTCCAAGTAGCTTTGGCTCTATCTCTGAACTCAGGTAAATCACAGGTCGGGAAAAACAGTTATTCTAAACAGAGAAAGAGCATTTCTGGGATTATTCAATATTTCATCTCACATATGTACATACTAACAAAGCCAACTGGCTTATCAAAAAGTATTCATATGATGTTACTGGGTGTGTGAAATTGTGTATTTGGTACACACCTGTACCAGAGACTTTTCAACAGTCATGAACATCTCAACATTGCGGTCCATCCTTGAAGGGTTCTGGAAGTCAAATCTCCTCCTAATAAATACAATAATGTATAATCAACAGAGGAACAGTTGATAAGCATTAAGTATCAAAACAGTTGCATTAAAAAAATTCACAAGAGGTCCAAAAAGTGCAAAAATGCCGAAAGAAATGGACTGAAAATGGAAGTAATGATTAAAAGGACATTCTATTGCTCTTGCCATTAAAGGAATATTCTGGGTTCAATACAAGTTTAGCTGTGGCATAATATTAATTACCAAAAAAAAAAATTTCAATTCATCCCTCCTTTTCCAAAAAAAAAAGAAAAAAAAGCAAACATTGAGGTTGCAATGAGGCACTTACAATGGAAGTGATGGGACCGATTTTTGGAGGGTTTTAAGACAGAAATGTGAAGCTAATAATTTTATAAAAGCAATTACATTAATTCTTCTGTTAAAACTCCTGTTTTATTTGAGATGTAAAGTTGTGTAAATTGTCATTTTTACAGTCGTTTTAGGGTTTTTTGGTTTTTATCACACAAAAATAATTTTAACACGCATATTGTTTATGTCCTATGGCTAGTTGTTTAACATTAAAAAATTTGCACCTATTCACTTCCATTGTAAGTGCTTCACTGTAACCCAGTTTTTTGCATTGTTTAAAGAAAAGGAGAGGAAAGTCAAATTACATTTTTACACACATTGTGTAAAACATTACCACAAATGCTGTCGACTGAACCCGTAAATTAACCTTAAGTCAACAGAGGAAACTTGTTGACTAAAGGCTGTTCAGTTAATTGGCTGTGTAAAAGTGAATAACTGGTCAATATGGAGCCTGTCAGCTATATGAAATCACAGACACGGTTTCTTACAGGGATATCAGACTGATTAATAATCATTGCTCAGCTGATGTAGTAGCACTTCATTTATCAATGCTAAAGTATTTCCACTATACAGGTTTAATGAAAATTTAAATACAGCAAAATAAACATGGCATGCAGATTTTTGTTCTGGAGCATTTGGTCGAATTCACACCATGAAGGAGGCGACTCACGAGTCCCCTGACATCACGATGTGTCATAAGGTTAAGTGTCAGAGAAACACCACCATCTGACAACTGACGAAACCACTCAAATAAGTGGCAAAAAGTGTTTAACGAATGGATGAACAAGTTCACGAGACTGAATACATCTTGAGAAGCTGACGATGATAAACTCATATTAGTTCGGGGAGAACACACTGTAATAATTTTAGACCTAGTTTTTACTTTCTGCCTAGATATTTTGAGCATTTTACTATTTAAAGTGTTGAATATTCAGTAAGTTTTTATTAGTATCACTTTAATTGACTTTTTTGAACACACAATTTTTTCAATTTAAATCATAACAACGTAAGAACAAAATAAATAAAAATGTATGACATGACAGAGGTAAATACATAAGATATAAATCTCAGGCCTATAATTACCAGCAAGAATTTTCCTTTCCATTCATCAATAAAAGACATGCAACATTTCTGATTATATGCTGACCCCAATACCTCATCTTGAGCCAAGTGCCTTCAAAAATGTTTCACCTCCATTTTATTATTTCTAATTCTGCTATGATGCCAAAGTGAAATTAAAGATATATTAGATAATTTTTTTCCTACTCCAGATCAGATCCCTCCCGCTCTCACGTATTCCAAGGTCTAAACCACGACACTTGTTAAGAGGGAGAAAAAAAGCTGGAAAGGGTTATAAAAAGAGTTTCAACTTCACCAGGATAACAACAAAGGCCATTTTAAAAGTATGGGAAAAAAACATGGCACAATTATGATGGGGTGTCCAACAAAACTGAGCAACCGGGCAAGTAGGAAAAGTGTCACAGCAGTGACCTAGAGGAACTACTAGAAACTGTCCCTCTTTAGCAATCTCATTGAGATTAGCTAAAGGGTAAGCTAAAGGGATGCCACTTCTGAGTACTTTACTAGAAGCCATGTGACAAGACCTAAAATACTTTGGAAGAACATTCTGAGACAAAGACTATTTGGCCTGAAAGGAAGGCACTATATTGAAGCAAACCAACTACAGCCCAACATCCAGAAACACAATCCCTACCATCAAGCGCTGTTTCTCGGCAAGAAGTACTGGAAACAGGGCAACACGGGTGGAACCAAATAAAGGCAAATCCTTGAGAAGAATTGAAAAACATACATTTTCTAGCAAGACAAGAAGGGATTTTAAAAAATTATAAATTTTCATAATCAACTAATTATTAAAACGGTTGTTTCAGCAACTAGTCAACTAGTCTGTGTTAAAGATAATTCTGTATAATATAGGCTCCGATATGGCCATGTGACCCCGATCAGATGCATTTCAGAGGTATATACGGATGATAAGTGCAGCACTTGAACATGGTAACTAATGTATATTCAATAAATATAAAGGTTAAATAACTATAACATTTTATTGTACCAAACTATCAAAGTAAGAAAAGTAAGAGATAAGAAAGGCATCAATAAAGAACGGCACAAAACATTTTATGCACTTCCTGAACACAGAATGACGTGCTTCAATGTAACCGGAGTGCTTCAGGGCGTTCCATGCTGCTCAAACAAAAGCGCAGAACTGCAAGACAATATTGCATGTACACATCTAGTTCACGACATACAGCAGTTTATCTTTCTAACTTCAACTATTTATTTAAGCTGTGCCAGACAGAATCAGCAAAAGACTTGAATCTCTCCAAAGTAACTAAAATATATGGGAACAGCAGAGGATTTAACGTCAGACAGTGATCATCTTTTAATGTAATGTTGATGCAGCGCTTTGATGGCTGTAACAGCAGCGGTGCATAAATGGACTAATCTTAAAGCATTAAAGAGACAACGCTTCTTGCAGAGGGTTCTACTGTGCTGAGCTGACTATTGGGGCTTTTCCACTGTGCGGTACAACTCCACTCGACTCTGCTCGCTTTTTGGGGATTTTCCACTGTGGATAGTACCTGGTACTTTTTTAGTACCACCTCGGTCGAGGTTCCAAGCGATCCGAGCCGATACTAAATGTGACGTCAAAACCCTGCAGATCAATGATTGGTCAGAGAGAATTGTCAGTACCAGCGTCACTGGATTTTCGACAAAGGACCTGCTAGTTTTAAAGTTAGCTACAACGATAGCAGTATCATTTGTTCATGCGACTTTCAAATTGTAAAAAGAAATGGCTGTGTTCAAAACTACGCCGTGGTCAATAAATAAGGTGCAGACATTCCTCTCGTTAGCAACGAACGAAACGCAAAAGTCTTTCAGGAAGTGTCTCAGCTGTTGGCCGCACAGCTGAGACAAGGCTACCACCGGATCTACCAACAGTGTAGGAAAAAGTCAAATAAAAACGAGGAAAATCAAGGAAAAGTGGAAGTGGTTCGACCAAATGGATGCTATCTAGACTGGCGAGCAATGGGAGGGAGAGTGCCCTGGACACAGCCATGACTGGAGTCCACGATGGAGGATGGTAGTTTAACTCTATACTTTGCTTGAAAGCTTCACTTTATTTAGTTGACCGGCTACTGGAAAGCTTGCTTCTAAAACAACCAGGCCAATTTATCTGTTACACTTGTGTAAAATCCCCATGCAACAACTGCTTTATGCAGCACAATGAGCTAGTAGCTTACAGCTAACGGTCGTGTTATTGTTTATCGTTTTGTGTTGATGATGTCATGGCAGTAGAGGTGGCGCAACTATGACGTTCAGCCTATAATCCCACCCACATTGAGGCGGCACTAAACAGCAGTGGAAAAGAAAGCTCAGAAAAGTAAAACGAGTAGAGATAAGTCGAGTCGAACCATAACGTGCAGTGGAAAAGTGTCATATTAATCACTTTTAAGCACAGCAAGCTATCATCATGCAAAAACGCTCTCCAAGAAGTTACGTCTCTAAATTGATTTGAGAATTATGTCTTCCATTAAAACCATCACCACAAAAATATAAATGTTAGTAGTCAACCCCACTAATCGACTAGTCAGTTGTTGGATAATTACTCGATTAGTCGACTACTGTAGCACATCCCTACAGATAATACATTTCTTTATAAGGGATTAGCTAACTGGAATGGCCCAACTAGAGCCCAGACATTGTTCCAAAAGAAAATCTGCATCATGACGTGAAAACCACTGCCCACCGACTTGCAAAGTAGTGTTAGAGCTGAACAATTTTAACAAATTCTAAATCTGATGAAATTGAATTAAAAATTATAAGAATTTTTTTTCAATATATTAAAATGTGTACTGTAAAAGGAGCAACATAATAACAAATTCGAAGGGGGTGAATCATTTCTGAAAGCAATAATAATAATAATAATTATAATAATTAATTACATTTATATAGTGCTTTTCTAGGCACTCAAAGTGCTTTATTTAGTATAGGGGGAATCTCCTCAAGTAACACAATGTAAGTGTAGTGAGTGAAAAAGATTGGAGGGTATTACCATCCTTGATCACTCTTGAACTTGTAGGCTGCCGCCAGAATATGACAAAGAGCTCCACCAGATTTGAAATCCAAAAAACACTTCATCTAAGGGGTGAGAGGAAAGAATCATCAGCACTACACAGTTTCTGTGCACTGGTGGTTTGGTGATGATGGTGGTGCATGTATGATTCTAGTCAAAACTATTATGCAAGAAGGCTTGTGTGAGTACCGGTAGCTTGGTGAGGGGAGGGTTGCTGACATGCCGGCCAAACACTTCCTCCTGAAACTGAAGCAGTTGAACCACCAGACTTGACAAAGACTTATTGGTAGGGGGCTCTGCCTGAATATACTATAAACACACAAAACAAAAAGAGAAATTTTAGTTAGTCACCATTATAAAAAGGGCAGAATAAAGAGCCATTTTCGATGTAGACATTTCACCAGCCATTTATGGCTGAGTGGTCTATCAACTTTTCTCCAAAGATTTGAGTTTATAACCATCTATAGATCTATTGAACAGCGACAATTTTAGCACAATTGGCATCATTTGCCATTTAAAACCCAATACCCTAAGCTGATATGAAAGCCATTAACTTTAATGAAACAATATTTGTGTCAAGTGTGTTTAAAACTATAATAATGTGATTACTTCGAGAATATATAAAGTAGAGCAGTCAGAATTAACGCGTTAACGCATGCGATTAATTTACAAAGTTTAACGTGTTAAACATTTATGGTAAATACAGCATAAACACTGGTTGGTAGGGCGTAACCTTTGTAATATGTCTACCCGGAGTCACTACACTGATGCACACTTCACAACATACTCACAACAGCACTTCTGTGTCAGTGATAAAATAATGTAGAAAGGACCTCTTAAACTATTGATGTACAAAACAAGCCCAGATGAGACTTGTGATAATAATCACAAAAAGTGTAAAGTATTTTTCAGCCTATTAATTTTAATTACCACAGATGCACGCCAAGTCTTTACTATCACTAAAATGTATTTTTGTCTGAAAGCACTTGTCATGTAGAGTTCAAAGCGGCAATTGACATTGGTGTTGAAACCAACTGATGTTAATTATAATCGTGGCTTCATGATTCATGATGTAGGAAAGTGGATAGCCACAGTCTACTGCAAGATTAATGTTGTGGAGTATGAGACTTTAAGAGATTTAATGTGCATTGCAATGAAAATTAATAGTTCTTTCAATTAGTCAACCTCCTAATTAGACTTTGGGAAATGTTTAATAGGGCTTGAATTGGTGCTATTTAGTGCATTTCTATCTTTATGCTGTGGAAGGCTTTGTTTGAAACATGTTAATGAAGCATTACATTGTAACATATAGTTTTGTTCTCTTTCCTAAGATGGACATTATTGTATTTTTACATGAAAAGAAGAATATATATTGTAAAATGTCAGCATTTTCAAAATCTGCGACTAATCACCGTTAACTCAAATTATGCGATTAATTGTGATTAAAATCAGAACTAAAATAAAGGCTATGCTTAATTCTCTGTCAGTATTTTGATTATGCTATTAACAGTAATATAAGGAATATTTTCCTTATTAATTAATTATACATTATAATTAATGCAAAGACTTACCTTACCTTAAAATTAGGTTTATATGTATAGCCAACGGCATGTTTAAATAAAGTGTTTTATTTGCGGGGAAAGATACTATGTCTCATTTAAGCAGGATATATTGTTTCGTTGTATCATGAACCAAATTATTTCAAAGGTTTCAATGTAGCACACAAAGAGAAAGGAAAATTCTTCACATCAGACTGTAAATGTTTCATCATTTGTAACGCGCGCGAGGGGGGTTTGGTTGCACATCTGGATTCGCGCGCTTGCTCTGCCAGTACCGCAGTCCCGTTAACGAGCTGGCCTTTCCCTGGATAAGAGAAAAAACCTCATTGAGGCCATTCATAGAAACCTATTAGACAAGGTCGAATGACTATCATGACGTGAAAACGACACCACATATTGAAGATGAAGCCATTTCTTGAGTGCGTCTTAAGACTTTTCACAAGACGCGCGTCCAGCATCTTCTATTGTTCAAGACGCGTCAGACTGTGGATTTAAAACAGCTGGATTTCTCTCCATCTCCTTTCCTGCCCTCCTTTCTGTCTACCCGCCTTATCAGCATGCACTTTCACAAATATCTCAATGATAAACAAATGGTACCTTTTTATAATTCTTGCCCAGCCAAACCCGGACATTGTCGAACTGCGAGACGGTATCAGACGCTTCGTAATATTTTACATTGGGTCCGCCGTCTTTCTTCCGTACCGCCATCTTTGTCTGCGCGAAAGTTTTGCCATCTATCGCCCCCTGGTGTTCATTTGAATTTGCTGGAAAAGTCGAAAGGATTGGTTGATGGGTTTGAAAAGACCTTCATTAAGGCTCAAATGTGGGGTTGCGCTTCCGTTACAGCTTTGGAGAAACTTGAGCCAAAATGGCGGACAAAGATGGACAGAAACAGCCCTTTATCCCACCCTCTCCTCAAATCAGAATCAGCTTGATTGCCAAGTATGCTTACACATACAAGGAATTTGTCTTGATGATAGAAGCTTTCAGTGCACAAACAATACAAAACAGCAAGAAGACATAGATAGTAATAAAAAATAGAATAAAAATAAAAAGTGACAAGAAAATATAAGTAGGCCTATATATAGAAATACACTATACAAAAGTTTTAGGCACTTGTAAAAAATGTTACATAGTGGGGATTTCTTAAAAATAGTGCCATAATAAGTTTTCATTTTTCAGATAACACACACACACACACACACACACACACACACACACAAATATATATATATATATATATATATTTAAAAAGCTAAATCAATATTTGCCAGTTATTCTATTCTATTCTATTTGAAGAAGGAATGATTGGGAGTCAAAAATGTATATTACCTACTGACACACTACAGCTAAAGATATAAATAACCATCTTAAGACAAATGTTTTTGTTAAACACCTTATGTGCCTAAGACTTTTGCACAGTACTGATATATATATATCAAAGAAAAACTGTTGAAATATCAATCTTATTACTGTATTGAATTCTAATAGCTTAGTGTAGTCCTCATATTTTGGTAAAATTGATGGCCCATTTGCACCTGGATTTAAAGGTGTTGTAAGTGATTTTTTTATGAAATGGTATGCAGGAAAAAAAAGGTTCCCTTTCCTTGAAAAATAACACTGAAAAAAGTGTCCTGAGATGTCTCATCGGTCTCTGTGACAGCACTAGACTGTGTAAACACACTGCAGATGCATTATTTGATGCTGATCAGAAGACTTTAATGTGCTTTCTGCATAATATAAATTATTATGCATGCTCTCATAGTGTAGCAGTTGAAGCGGAACATACAGTTTTAATGATATATTCATAACAGTTGTCAGTTGAGTGCGCTATTTAGCTACTGTTGTGTTTGACAACATTGAGAAAACGCACTGCTCTACTTTTCGGTGATGGTCTCAACGCGTTCTTTGCAGGCAGTGTTTTGGAAAGAGCGTGTGTGTGTGTGTGTGTGTGTGTGTGTGTGTGTGTCTAATTTAAAGGCGTCTTGTGAAAGTTCTAGAAAGGCTAAAATCGCTTACAACACCTTTAATTGGTGTAGCATTGTCCCTTTCCCGTAAGGTAAAACGTTCAACAATGTTTTCCAGGCTTCTGTAAACGATCTTGAACTTTTCAGCATCAATACCAATAGTATCCATTAGGTGGCGCTGTTGTATAAAGAATGTGAATTCCAATATATTTGGTGTTGCGTCTGTTTAGTGCTGCCGTATGCAACTCAGGAATTTGGCCTACAATAGTGAGGTATGGACCCCGATAGTTTTACCATCTCAAAACATTTTTAACCATTTATACATTTAGGTATAATACTGATATTTTCTGAACTAATTCTTAACAAAACTTGATAACATGCTTCAAATGTCCTCCATGAAATGTTATGTTTGGGGTCCCAGCGAGCCCAGGTATAAAGCAGAAATAATTGAAATTAGTTTTCATAAATATTCACATAGATTCTCTAATGGTGTACATATGAAGAAGTACACTCCTGCCAGTTGTATATTTGTATGTGCATTATGTTTTTGTGTCAAATTAACCCCAAAATAGCAACAAGATTAGGTTATCATCCTGGATATTAATCACCATTCTGAAAAATGAAAATGCATTATACCTCACGATAAAACAGATGGTTAAAGGCAGTAATATCTGCCTATTTTGTTTTGGTTAGGTCAGAGAAACATATTAAACGGGTTAACATATTAAAATAGGTTAATTTAGAAATTAACAATAAAACAAAGTCAAGTCAATCTCAGTGGACCACAAATGTTGACGGTAATAAGAGCAAAATGTGAGCATCTCTAATGGCTTAGTCCATTTAAAAAATGTGAAGCTTTTGGAGACAGATTTGATTAGATAGATAGATATTTTCAGAAGTGTGGGCAGTAATTTTCTCCTATACTATTACTCTCATGTGTCCATGACTTTTTAAGAATGTTGTGTTGCTTGCCCTTCAATACTTTCTCAAATGGTATCTAAAAGTGTGATTTCAATGCCTTGTGTGTGGCATAAATTGGTGCTGCAGAGCTCTAGAATGTCAATGCAGATTGACACAATGAAACTTTCTCCTTGTTTCTGCCAGAATTATCATATTTTCTGAGAGTGTTGGTGTTACTGTCTAGCCAACATCTCTTTGACCTTTTTACTATTGTCCTTCAAAGGATGCCCAGCCATCTATCTCCCCTCATTACCAAGGAAATGTGTGTATATGCTTGTTTGTATGGACGTTTGCAAGGCATAGTGAATGGTATTCAACACTGTCAATAGCTTCCTGACTAATTAGTGGTGTGTTTGTGTGTGAGAGAAAAAGCAAGAGTGATCTTTTACTACAAATTTTGTTTTGTTTGGCAATGAGCTGATATATTTTACAATATTAAATGTATTTCTACTCTACATCTTCTGTTCTTTGTTTAGGAATTGTGTGCCTCAGTTTTATATTGGATGAGGCATGCATTGATTATGTTTGTTAGTAAGTTGCTTTCATTTGAAATGGAAGGCAATTATTGCCTATTGTGCTGTTATCCAAGTAGACACCAAAGTGTTTATTTTTTTATTTACAGCATGTACTCTTTAACATGCCGGAATAAAAGGCTATATTATAATGATTAATTACACAACTGCAAGGCTTTACAACAGCAATCAACTTACTAGTAATATATTTAAAAAGAACATTTCTTTCACTTTACATTGATATGCTCACACATGTACATCACACATTGTCGATGCATGCATATGCACACATACACACACAGAAAGTGATGTTGTCAGATTACAAATGGATCAAGTAATCTATAAACATTTAGTTCAATAGAATACAGTCCTATGAGATATTTTGTGACATTACACAGAGAGATATTGATTACTAATTTCACAATAGTCGCAATATTCTTCAGTATAAACAGTGTACATACTTAGACATAGAAGTTAAAAACATACAGTTTCCATGCCATGAAATGCATAAAGACTTTTTTTTATAAAGTGTCTGTGATGCAGTTACACACACACACACACACACACACACACACACACACACACACACACACACAAAACCAAACTCGTACACTCATTGCAGAGGGAGTATTGTGATCTCTTAAAATGCTAAAATTATTCGCAGATTATTCTGGGGTTACCTTAAAAGTTCTTAGATTGATAACATCAAGTAGGAGCTTTACAAATGCATTAATTTGAGGAAGCCTAACATTCTTGTGGTTCAGACATTTCAATTAACAATATCAATTTCATAAACATTCTGTGCACTAATGGTGGGCTCTCAAACAAAAGAGCCTTTGAAAAACTGTCTAATGCAGCTTTTTAAATGTAACGTAGCAAATAAACCATCACAATATCCAGAAGACTGTTAGCAATGAGTAAGAATACCTGTGGCCTACAACTTCATTAAAGTCAACATGAAATCAACATGACTATCTACTTTCTTAACGGTACACTCAGTAACTTTTGTCTTTGTGTCATCTTGGACTTGTACTGACACCTAGCAGCTTGCATGCAGCATCATATAAAATAATTAGTTTTCAGTTTAAGTTTAAGAAATTAAGTTTTCACAGTCAGCCATGATTACTTTATTCAATGAGTGAAAGTGTCAAATAACAGAATGTTTTCTGAGATTAAGCGAGTAGTATTCAACTGGTCATGTGATTCTAACATGGCAGCCCCCATGTGCGGATCCTCTCCATGTAGAATAAAACAGCTTTTATAAGGTTACTGATATGACTGGAGTCTTCATTTCATGTGAGTGGTCATGATTTCCTAAATATATTGCAAAATTACAATTCATGTCTTTAGGAGTTAAACTTTTTTTAATTAAGAAAAAAATGACTGAGTGCACCTTTAATATACATTTCTGGTCTTATTTTGAATGATTCATCAATACATGTTATTCCAAAGAAATAATATGTTGGTCTCTCGTTTTCTGGCTGACGTTACCAAGCCATCTTATTTTTAATCCCCTCCATGCACTGATGAGCCAAAACATTATGACTATATACCTAAAATGCTGTTGGTCCTCTGCGTGCTGCCAAAACTGTGCAGACCCACTGAGGCATGGACACTACAAGCCACCGTGGATCGGATTTGTTGGTCCATTACATCCCACAGATGCTCAATCGGATTGAAATCAGGGGAATTTGAACTCTTCATCATGTTCCTCAAACCATTCCTGAACAGTGTGTGCAGTGTGGCAGGGCGCGTTATCCTGATGAAAGAGGCCACTGCCATCAAGGAATACCATTGACATGAAGGGGTGTACCTGGTCTGCAACAATGTTTAGGTAGGTGGCACGTGTCAAATTGACATCCACACTCTGACCGGCCTGTGGCTACACAGCCCCATATGCAGCAGGGTGTGATGAACTGTGTGTTGTGACATTCCTCCCATAAACATAATACAAATGTTCTCTGACTTGTGCCACAGTAGACCTTCTGTCAGTTTGGACCAGATGGGATAGTCTTCATTGCCCTGGCGCATCGATGAGCATTGGGTGCCCAACACCTGGTTTGTGGTTTGTCCCTCCTCAGACCACTGTCGGTAGGTACTCACCACTGCTGACCAGGAGCACCCCACAAGCCTCGCAGTTTCAGAGAAGCTCTGACCCAGTCGTCTGGCCATAACAATTTGATCCTTGTCAAAGTCGCTCAGGTCTTTTCTGCTGCCCATTTCTCCTGCATTCAGCCGTTGACTATGACAACTGATTGTTTGCCTACCATTTGATCTACTCAGACCTTGACATGTGGCCTTGTTAGGAGATAAACAACGTTATTCACTTCACCTGTGAGTGGTCATAATGTTTTGGCTCATCAGTGTATAATCCCACCCTACATTCTTTTATCTCTTTTAATATCACATTTAATTTAGAAATAGAAATATGTCACATAAGTAAAATACAACCTAGTCTCATAGAATGAATGTTACTATAACTATATTTTTGAAAACCAAGTTTTACATGCTGCTTCGTATGTTTTGCTGCAATTTCCTGGTGAAATTAAAACTAGAGGCACTATAACAACTGCATTTTATTCATTTTCACACAAATCACGGGTACTATGGCTGCTTATGACTTTATAAACACTTATTTATGGTCTTTCACTCACACTGCTATATTACGATATAAAAAAAACTTTTACACTCTTATGCATAATTTTAAAAACGGTGCATTTTAACGCTTGTATTACAGACACCTATATTTACACACATATTCCAATGTGATTAGCTTGCGGTATAGCTTTGGACTTGGAGAGTCTAGCTGAGCATGCTCGAAATAAAAGTGAAGCAAAAGTGTCATAAAGGCAACACAGAATGACGTGTTTGATTCAGTAAATATGAGTTTAATGTCAAATTTGCTTTTATAACACTATCGTTTAAAAAAAGGTTTTAATTTAGGCTAAGGATGTCTGTTTTGTTCACCTCTTTTATTTATCTTTTTGAACACTATTGGTTATGTTTCAGTTAAAGTTTTAGGTTAGAGAGTTATGTTTTACTCATTAACACATCCATCTAATATTTACCTTAACATCCTCGTCTGATTACAACATCATTTCACTCACTTTTCGCTCCCCCGCTGGAAATTTCAACCAAATGTGTAATGAAACATATAATTTTGGTTTGCAAAAATTTTGCCGTTGTCTCTTACATTTCATGAGATCAGGCTGGTAAAATGGGTTGTGAATGCCATTTCATGTTGACTTTAACGCTGAAACCAAAAAAGCATACTTAAAAAAAAAATGTTCCTCGTTATATCACTCATGATATCACTGCCCATGCTCCCCATTTACAGGTATAGTATTATAGTCTAATGTTGATGGTGTTGACTACATCTTACTGTACATCACTAACTTCATGGAGGGTGAGTAGCATCTGTAATTATCTGTAAATATGTGCATGTGTGTTTGTGTATTTTTGCGTGCATGTGTATGTGTTAGTCGGGGTAGATGAGAAAGCCACTGAAAGTGCTGTATTTGTTGGTGTTTCCTCCGTGCACTTTCCCACCATCCAGCTGCACGAATACCTCATCCCCCACATCTAAATGCAGGATCACACTGTTAGAGGCGTAGTCATAATTCTGATCTGCATCCTGAGCGATTGCACTGGCCCTCACCTGAAACAGGTACAGAGAGAGAGAAAGGAGAGAGAAAACAGGCTTTTAATCTTTTATAATATACAGTATATAATCAAGAGTAATTAAAAGCTAGATGAAAAAAGGTTTGAACAAGCCCACATTTACCCCACACCAAGTTCAATTCAAACAAACTCCATTCCAGATACTTTATTGGCAGGTAGGCAGTAGGCTATTTCTGTCATTAAGCATGGATAATTGCTGCTTTACTTCTAGGAAAACACTGTGACCACAGTGAGTGAAATCTTCCTTTTCAGATCATCTATCTCTGTCTTTGCAGCTCTCTTTGTAATGTCATAACTGTTTGTCCCTTACCATCCTTTTGAAATTCTCAACTCATATAGATGCCTTTAGATCCACTAACCTAATTAGAAATCTCTCCTTCTCTCTCTCTCTCTCTCTCTCTCTCTCTCTCTCTCTCTCTCTCTCTGGTTCTTCTATGGCATTGCTGTGAAACATCTTTTTTGGAAGCTTTATTTTTAAGAGTGTAGTGTAATAAAACGAAGCATAATTAATACATATAGCCTAATTCAATCCTGTCTTACTTGAATAATTACATTATATCTTCCACTTTTCTTACTGCTGTACCAACCAAGGTATGAGAAGTCTTACTTTTATTTTTATTCTATTTTATCCATAAAGTCTTTTGTATTTCGAAGAAGAATATAATGAGAGTGAATCATAATTTTCCAGATATGTCAGCATGTATTTCAGTCACGTCCCAAATTGATCGACATTTTCTTACGTTGTTCTTAATTCTTCTCGTATCGACTCATTAATTATTCCTGTCTTCCCCTCATCTTTCTTTCCCCACCACCTCTCCCCGTATCTGATCATCCCTTACACCATCTATCCATCTTTTTCTCCTGGAATCGTAATAAAATGCAGGTCACGCACGTCTTGTGTTGGCGCGTGTCCCTGTCCAGTCTAAATCGGATTGATTAACGGCGCGAGGTGGCAGCTCCCGCGGGAGGCCTGGGGCTGCGTCGGGGCATTGCTGACTCGGTAATTGCCCAGCGCAGTGGCTCGGCTGTTGCTCCTAATGGGGCCCACTCCTCAATAACTTCACTGTATCACAATGAACGGAGCCTCGCACCGACCAATGGTGAAATTAAGTCACAAAATATGAACTCTGTGTGTGTGTGTGTGTGTGTGTGTGTGTGTGTGTGTGTGTGTGTGTGTGTGTGTGTGTGTGTGTGTGTGTGTGTGTGTGATAAAGAGAGATAGCTGGTAACAAATGTCTAAATGAGAAGAACATCACATGGATGTTGTGTTTTATTGAATGTGTATTGTGTTTCCCCCCAGTGATTTGAACTGCCTCTTAGTAGAATAAATAACAAATTTCACATTAAAACTGAAATTGAAACAAACAGAAAATTTACTGGGTGCGAACAGCCACTGTTATTTAATTTATTTGACTTTCATGAAAGCCAATAAAATAAACTGCACATGGCACAAGACTATACAAAATGTATTAAAAAAAAATTCTAGGCACAAATGTATATATTTTAAAATAATGTTACTTTGGCTTTTGTTTGTTTGGCAGTTTTTCAAGGCACAACAACATGATAAAAGTATTTAGTTCCTCTAGAAAACTGTGGAAAACTGTAGATGCAGTAGATTATAGTGTAGTAGATTTCAGTACAAGTTAAGCTCAAATCGACAACATCTGTTACATTATTTTGATTAACCACAAAAAATTATTATGACTTGTCCTTCCTTTCACTTATAATGGAAGTGAATGGGGCTAATCTGTAAATGTAAAAATACTCTCTGTTTCAAAAGTATTGCCACAAGACGTGAACAATATGTGTGTTAACATGATATTATGACAAAATCACTTACTAACATTTTCAGTGCAAAGTTATATTCAATTTTACAACTTTTATGTCATGTTTTAACAGAAGAATAAATGTAAGTGCTTTTATAACATTAATTTATAAGCTTAAAATGTCTACATTAAACCCTCCAAAATTGGCCCCATTCACTTCCATTGTAAGTTCCTCACTGTTTTTTAAAGAAAATGAGGGACCACTCAAAATTAATATATTGGTAATCAACATTATGCCAAAAATGCTGTCGATTGAGTTTAACTTGTACTGAACCCGGAATATTCATTTAATAATTTGTGTCACCAGTTGTGTGAGATTGTGTGAAATAATTGAAAGATTGTGCATGTATCTGCTGGATGTTTGGAGGTTGTGCACACTGTAAATTTGAATCATCATCTGTCTTAAAAAATATTATTAATATATATATATATCTATCTATCTATATATATATATATATATATATATATATATATATAGATATATATATATATATATATATATATATATATATATATATATATATATATATTGTTACGTCCAGAAACGTATTGTTGTTGCAGTGTTGTCCTTTTTGTTTCTCTCCATGTTTTGTTCTCTCCAATTTTCATAGGATTTGACCAACCAGGATTGATGTCCACCTGTGATTGGTGTGGCCCAAGAGAAGGGAGTATAAAAAAACCACCACACCTACAAGGGGAGCTCTGTTGAACTCAGGATTTCCTGTTGTTTCCATTAATGTTGTTAAACCTTGTTGTGTTAAGAGTGTTTGTTGTAGTGTGCTGTTGTTTGATTGATTGCTTTATGC
The DNA here is from genome assembly GCA_032164185.1 of Moxostoma hubbsi. Lineage (NCBI taxonomy): Eukaryota > Metazoa > Chordata > Actinopteri > Cypriniformes > Catostomidae > Moxostoma > Moxostoma hubbsi. Next base: position 15,237,025 of record JAVLUX010000010.1, read on the forward strand.
TTGCCTGTGACTGTAAAATATAAAGTTGTTTGTATTAACTGTTGATTAATCTTATTTCTTTTTCTACATATTTGTGTAAATATTGTAAATGGCTTATTCACCTGTGGGAAGCTGTAAGAGGTGGGAATCATTTTCTTTTGTATATTTCCTTTTTCTTTTGTTTAGTTGTAGTCAGGGAGTATTGTATTTTAGTTCTATTTTCTTTGTTTGTGTATTCAGTTGTTTGTCAGGAGTTAGTGGGGCTTTGGTTTGTTGTTTTGGCATATGCTCACTAGAGCTGAAACGTTTAGTTGACTCTATCGAAAATGTCGACAATAAAAAATTGTTGACCAAAATTTACTCGACGAATAGTCGTAAATTATCCAATATAACGTAACATGAGATCATATGAAACTCTAATGATGGAACGAGAGGAGAACTTCAGCTTGCGCCTGATTGAGGATAGGAAGACGACAGCGCAGACGCACTCCAAACAGCTTCAGGAGATTTAAAATGCAAAGTATGAGAGAATTATACAAAAATACAAAATAAGTAAATTCAGAAGCACTCTCATTGTGAAATGTTACCCCATGTACAGTACTGAATCAAAATACGTTTTTGATTTGTTTTTGTTTTCCAATCTAAATATCTAAAACCCCTTTGAATTAACATACATTTAATTTAGGAGCTATACTACAGAAGAAAAAATTGTTATCTGGGAATGTTGAATATAAAAAAAATACATTTTAAAATATCTAATAATCCTTTAAAAAATAATGATGCATTCACCTGAGAAGCAGCATATAAGATTGCAGCGCTTTCAGAAAATATATCTAGAGTATAAGTATATTTTGTCTTTGATACACTGACAGAAGTATAAAAGTGTAAAATACACTTATATACAAAATGCACTTGTATTCAAGATCCATTCTCTGAAAGCAATTCTTAATATTTTATACTGCATGTTGCTTCTAAAGTAAATGTATCTTGATGTATTTTGCAGTGAATGTTTTTACTGAATTAAACTTCATAAAATGCCCCCCTTAATTCAGTGAATGACATTTAGGATGATTCTGTGCTCTTTATTGTTAGTAAGCACATTTAATACAACCTTTGAACTTGGGGCACAAGCTGAATAGTCGGTTAAGAGCTACAGATTAATCGTTGCAATAATTAACCGAATAGTCAAATAATAGTTCTAATGATTATTAGATTAGTCGATTATCAAAAAAATCGCTAGTTGCAGCCCTAATGCTCATCACTGAAGTTGTTACTTCAACTGTGTTTTTTTAAAAATAAAAATCACAAAAAGACCTTAATTTTGTGTTAGACACCCTAGACGGGGTCATAACTATATTAGGGCTGTCAATCGATTACAACTTTTAATCGAATTAATTACATAGTGTCCCGATTTATTAATTGCGATTAATCACATTTAAACGCATATACAAATATTTGCTGAGAAAGCCCCTCATATAAAAATAATTCAATATATAATGATTATACATATTTATATCAACATATAATTATACATAGTTATCTTTAAATATTTACAAATTATATATATATATATATATATATATATATATATATATATATATATATATATATATAAAATTTAAAAAAAATTCATGTAATTAAAATGCATTACATTCTTGTGCAGAAGCGTTAATTAATAAGACAATACAAAAAGCGGCTTTAGACTACAATGTATTGTTTACTACCATATTATTGATCATAAGTCAATCATTGGCACACAGTTCATAGCAATCCATTTCACAAGTGAATTTGTCAATCAGTTGGAGATTTATTATGAGGGCTTGTTTAAGGACCCGTCAATTTACACCTGCGTCATTTTTGTTTTATTAATGCTTACAAAACTTTTACATCTACAGCCAAGAGGTATATTAAAACTAAAAAAAATATTTTTAAATAAAAATATCAAATTGTTTACATATTTCAATACACTTTACAGCTTTCTTGTTACTCAAATTGGAAATTGTTCTTAGGTATTGCTGAACCTCTGAATTAAAAATGAAAACTAATGGTTTATAACCACCATATTTACATTTATGAATACTAAACTTTGCCAACAAAAGCAGAACATCAATCAAAAAATATTCCTTATGAAGAGACATGTCATAGCTAAAAAAAACGTATAAAACATTTTCAAAACAAAATTGAAAGTTGGGAATGATATGACCTCTATCAATATCGCAGAAATCAGACCAAAAACATGTCGAGTAGGGACAACTCCAAAATAAATGATAAAATGTTTCCGCCTGCAGACCACAAAATGTACAGAATATATCGACATCACAATTAAATCTCTCTACAAGAAAATAATTAGTGGGGTAGCACTTATAAATAAGTTTAATCAGGATAATATATTTATGGGGTAATTTCAAAATTTTTCACCATCTCAATCCAGCCACACACTGCGTCAGACATGCCTGTGTAGTGTCTCGGGTTCGTTGCGTCATAAACATAAAATGTTGTAAAATGTCACTGTTTCAAGTTAAGTATAGTTTAATACTTAATCTTTAAACACATCTTGAGATCCCTTAGTTCGCATTTGCGCTCCTTCAAGTGTTTTGAACGGAAGAACATAACGCTTATTTGGGTTCTGCCTACTGAAGTGTTTTCTTCACTGTATAAACTGTGCGTTGCTCATACAGCTGAAGTTTCACTTACTGCCCTCTGGAGTAAACCGGTGGTACTACAAGCTTGCATTTCTCAGGAATCTTCCTTATTATGGTCCGGGGGCCATTGCGATTAAATGCGTTGTTATTATTAGTACATGTTATTTTTTGTAAAATTAATCACACTGGATTAATGCGTTAAATCGACAGCCCTAAACTATATATATATATATCAAAAAATAGCATTTCACAAAACAAGTCCACATCTTATATTTTACGTTATGAGGAGGACAACTTACTGTATTATGCTCTCATGAACATAAGCTCAGAGGACATTTAGCTTTGTGTGTAAGCTGAGAACATGAATGTTCTCCTTTGCTAAAGGTTAATATTGTGATTCATGAAGTCATGAATGGTCATTTTATCTGCTGTTATTTTGTATTCACACAAATCCTCTGCCTCTGAGTAACATATTTATCCTTCCCCATGACTGCTTTTGCTTGAGGTGTCTTTCATTTATCTAATTAAAGTAGCTTTTCATTTGACAGATTTGTCTTCAAAGGATAGAAGAAACTAGAAAAAAGTTTTGATTGCATTGAGCAATGATGGACAGAGAGCAGTTGAGGATGCTGCTTTATGAACTCTCTATATTACAGAGAAAAATAAGTCATACATTCTGCTAAGAAATATGGAGCTAAACTGAATTTGCAATTATTATCATATAGAAAATAAATCCCTTTATGCTGCTCTCTTTTGAGTTCATCAGGTTCAAGGCTGAAGGCTTCAGGCATGTGTTCCTCAGTATGTGTCCTTTAAATGGGGGAAAATAAAAGCTACTTGAAAATATAAGTGCCTTGTATTATATACAGAAGATTCATAAATAGTTCAGTATGAGTGTGTTTGGCATGGCCTCTCCTCAGTGGGCCTATTCACAAACACACACATTAATCTCAGAATTTGCATTTGAGCAATCTTTTGAACATTCAAAGATCAGTGAAAGCACAGGAAATTAGAGCTACAGAGAGACAAATGACGAAAACAAGAGACAAAGCACAGAAAGGGAAAAGGGGGTATTTGAGCGTCTATTTCAGCAGCTGCGAAAGACTGTCAAGGTACTGTGGGATTACAGTATGTCATTAACTATATTAATTAATTAATTGGAGGATGTAAACTCATTAGCTGCTGTGTAATTGACAGGATGTTCGAGCCTTTCCTAACAATTTCTCCATATCACAGTAATTAGTTCTGTGTTTCTGTGACAACACCAACATAGGAGATGTTTTTTAAAGAGGGGGAGGTGAAAAGCAAAAGATGGACAGAGAGTAAAATGATCATCATACAGTGAGGTGAGAAGAGGCATGTTTACGTAGCTGAGAATCAATAACTGAATTAATTGAATTCGTAATGAGAAACAAATTGGCTTGGTATTCTGTTTGAGTGACATTAATTTGTGGATGTTGAGCTAACTCCTGCACCCCTTATTATGCTTTTTCCATTTCTTATTTAGCCCCATGCAATCCATTCCTGCCACGAAGAGCCCACCAACTTCTTGCCTACATCTTCAGCTACACTAATAAGTGGCATTTCACGAATAAATTCCCATTCAGAAATCTCTCAAAATAACCTCAATGCAGTTATAAAGATTTTGCTTGGCTCAAAGTATATTAGAATCTACCTACTGTATATCGGATAAAGGATGACAAAAATCATACCAATGCACGTGTTTATAGTATCAGCCTATAAAAATCTATGACCTGAGATAAGGTCAGTAAGTTCTTTCCTCTTTCTCTCTCTCTCTCACTTACACATGCTCACACTTTCTCTGTCTTTTTGCTCATCTATCTTACTTACACTGATCTGATGCTGTCTGTGTCTCTGGCCTCGCAGTAACACTTTCTTTCGACCTCTCTGTCGGCTCTCCTCTGATTAGCCATCCATCTTCCTCTCCTCCGCTCATCTCTCTATCATCCCACACCGTCTTACTGCCTCTCATTGCACACCCTCCTCATCTGGGTGGGCTCATACTTTCAGATTTTACCTCTGCAGCTCTCTTCAACTCCTCTTTTGTTTTAAAGCAGCTCTCTTCCCCCCATACAGTATATCATATAAATGGATAAAAATGTGCTTCATGTGGTAATATCAAAATTAACGCTTCTGATTAAAATGAAATTGCTTTTTAAGGTAACAATTGCAGGTTACAACTTTTTACAGTCTATGTAGTAGGTCATAAGTCTGAGACCACATTGAAAATGTATAAACCTGGAAATAAACAAAGTTTGAGGAATTTGAAAATTGGTATAAATAAAAATAAAATGAATAAAAAATATGTAACACTCTGCACTATTTCAAGGTCAATAATAATGTTTTGTCATTGACCATATTAACTTTTTTGTAAAAAGATCAAATTTCCTTGCTTTAAATGAAGCACAAAATTTGCTCTTTAAAACATTTTCAATTCATGCTGGGATAACATTGATCAAGTTTTGCACAAACATAAAAAGTCCATGCCAGCTCGTGTGCATGTAGTCATTAAAGAAAAAAGGGGCTGTCATGTTTATTCTGTTGGTTCCTGTTTTTCATGTCTTTTATTATGAAAAGTTTAGTTCCTGTTTCCTCATGTAATGTCCTGTTTTCCCTCCATGTTCATGTGTCATGTTTTCATTGGTTTATTGTCTTGTTAACTTGTTATCAGTTCTGTTATGTCATTGGTTCATGTTTCATTGTCTTGACATATTGTTTTCAGTCTTATATTTTCATTGGTGGTCTTGTTAACTTGTTACCCATGTCATGTATTTAAGCCCTTATGTTTGTCATTGTCGAGTATTGTTGGTGTAGCATTGTATCAAGTTCATAATCTAGTCATGTTTAATCAAGTCAAGTTCATGTTTTTGTTTTCAAGTGAAGTTTAGTCAAGTTCATGTTGTTTGGTCAAGTATTCTGTAACGATACTGAACCCAAGTGCAATTTTATTACAAAAATGATGCCTAAACACCCTGACTACAAACGTGAACAAAAGACTTGACTAGACACAAAATATAAACTTGACTCCCGTCCTCCTTTCCTGTTTAATAAATTAAAGCAATCACACGGTCATGTAAAACATCTCAGGTTTTTATATCCATAAGGATCTCTTTCTCAATGGTGATAGCGGCAGTGATAACAGTCGACTCAGCAAGCTCTCGCACTCTTTGCATTCAGTACATCATTTAAAGCATTACTGTGTCACTCAAGGCCAGCTAGAAGGCTTCAACTGGGACATATCCTGAAGACCACACCCACCAAGAACTAATAAATAAATATGATTGGCTGATAGAGCTGACAATCTGACTTTAGACCCCTATTCGCTTGCACTGTTGAGGGATTCTGTAGAAATTCTGAAGGCCTAAGAGTGCGGAGCTTGAAATCACGTGCTGCTTTGGCATGCGATATATGAAACAGCCATCAAGCTGGCTTGTAAGCAACAAAGAATAAATTGTAATTGGATAAACTTTTTGTTCTTCCCTATTCGTTTGTAGATAAAGTACGAGTGGAAAGCGATTGAAAATACATAGTCAAAAAGGTAAATTAGAATGACAGAATGAAAAAATTTTGGCCAGCAAGAAGGCTTTGCTGGCCCTGAGAATTCACCACTGTGTGTATGTGTGTATGTTTGTGAGAGTGCTTTGAGAGGACCTTGAGATGGGTTAAATAATTTAGCTAAGGGGAGAGATAATTAATGAGTATATAGATAGACATTTGGCAGACTGCAGTTCTGAGTGTGTGTTTGTGTGTGTCACAGGTGGAAAAGAGTGAATCTCATCTTAAAGACATGAATGATTTATCCAGAGAGGAGATCACTGGAATGACAATATATGCAATACAGCATGCCACTGGCTAAGCCTACACTCTTCATCTTCTCATTTTCCGTATCTCGTGCTCCACTTAATAGAGGTGGTGTTGAATCCCTAAGGAGTCTGTTATGGCCCACAACACATGAGCTATTGTACATTCAGCAATAAAATGTTTTTAGCATATGACTTAATGTTTTTTGTTATCATTTAGTTATTGAGATGACTGTCAAAAAGTGGGCCAATTTAAGTTAATTCAGCCTACTTATATATAATGAAGGACTATTACATTGTAAAAAGTAAAAGTACTTTCATTGGTGTAACCTAATAAAACCAGATTGATTTGAAGTCAATTCAAATTTGACTTGAATAAAACCAGTTAACTTAGTTGTAACTACAGGTAGCACATTCTTGAAAAACATGTTCAAAGTTGACAAACACTAGACTGATGTGCAACAAGTTTATTTTATATAACCTGCATGTTTTTACTATGGACTGCATACTGATATAGGACAGATATAAATAGTCAATTGAAATGGCAACACTAGATGAATCCACTTATTTAAAGTGTGAATCCATTGATCATTGAATTACACAAAATATACATTGGAATCAATTATTAAAGATGTGCACATATGCACTGGAAAACAAAACACAAGTATAGACTTGTTTATAGAAAAGTAATTTTGCATCACCAAAATTCTCACCCTTATGTTTCTATATGAAAACAATGTTTGGATTGCAAAGTCATAGATCTAATAGAACTAGACACTCTTGTGCTGGATAATTTATGATTAACAGACATGGGCATCAGGGGTGTAAAGTAACAAATTACAAATACTCACGTTACTGTAATTACTACTTTTACCCAAGAATTGTACTTTTTTAAGTAGTTTAAAAATGGTGTGCTTTTACTTGAGTACATTTTAAGTGCTGTAACTGTACATTTAATGTGCTATTTTCCCACATCTGTGTTCTTACCTGTCCTGATTTTTTTTATTTATCTATCAACATGATTGGCTAGGGAGAGTCTCGTGACTCCCGTCAAATCAAATCACATGTAAAAAACTTGAATGGCAGCTGCAGATTCAGCGCCAACTGTTATGGATGTGGAGGATGCCTCAAGCACAGTTTATAGCTGAACATCAAGGCCGCACCTAAAAGGGCTTTTACAGTGAAAAAGGCCAATTGCATGATCGTGTCATGTGAGTTTAACTTGCTCAAGCCAGATATCAGCATTAATCCTGCCTCAAATTTGAAGAAACACATTGAGGTAAACTTTTCTAGATTCTGTCTAAAATGTAGCCTGTAAATTAGCTTTCTGTCAGATTATTGGGTTTGATGTGAGATATTTAAGGCAATGTTATCAATAGGGCTGGGTGATAAAACAATCTTGATGTTTATCTGAAAAAAAAATAGAGATGTCCTTGAGAGTTGTCGATGATAAACTTTTGAATAATTTTCTACACTTAACCTATGATCTACATCTAGAATATTTTATAATAATATTTTAAATAATATTGTTATTTTTAATAATACTGACCCCTGATTTAGAAAGAGTGTTATTTTGTGTAATAAATTATCAGGAAATTAGAGATGATAAAATAATTTATAATTTTGTGTAGCCTTTATAAAGAGAGAAAAGTATCAACATTTGCAGAGCAATACTTCAGGCAGAACATTCCACCAGTCACAAACTTCAGAAAATTGTGCATCATGCATTAGAATGAGAACACTTTATTTCTGGGCTTAAAAGATACAAGAACTGAATCAATGCGGGACATTGTATCTCAAAAGGAGGACAATGTGGACCACCATGTGCTCTTTTTTTTTTTTTTTTTTTTTTTTTTTGCCAATGTGTGAACGGCTTGTAACGCAACTTAAAAAATTAGCCCTCCTTTGACTTCTTAAATTGCCAATTAGAGCCTGTAGACTGATTTTTATGTGAAGGAAGCGGGTCGGTTTTGCCAGGTAAATACAAAGGATATGACGTTTATGCCGTGCCTCTGTGCTTCTCTTCCGCTATTCAACAGCGACAACTGTCTACAACACTAGGTAAAGTTATCTTAGAGATGGAATCAAGCAAATGTCCAGCTCCCAACACAACACGACTCCTACACAAACTCAGAGTAAGCCAAACAAACAAACAAACAAACAAAAAATATTTATATACTGAATCCAGTCTGGCAGGATTGTGGTCGAGCGAAAACTAGAGTGAATATCGACAGGGCATTTGATTCCTGGACAGGTAAGCTTACATAACTACAAAGCATATTAAATATAGTGCCATAAGGATTGATCTGTGTAAATTTAGCTAAATTACAATAACACATGAAATGAACGCTAGACAATGTTCAAGATAATGCTAAAAGACCCATTCATTAGTGTAATGTAACTTGGTTATACAGAAGATATATACATTCTATTATTATATAATATATATCAAAATGTCAGTTGTGACGGAATAACATCAATACTGAATTGTGTCAACATATTTATAATGTCCAATCTATTTTATAAATAGCTACTGTCATCATCCACCAAATTTAGTTAACGGCTATTGATAAAGCTGGCTAGCCAGCTATCGTTGAAATAGGCTGAAATAGAAATCGTATAAATGCAGTCATGCAATGTATCATGCAAAGAAAAGAGATTACTTCAAACTACAGTCTTGTATAATCAGATCAATATCCACACTTTGTTTTAGCCCTGTTCCAGCACTGGAGAGTCAAATATAATATACAGTCTCAAAGTTTGTAGTAAAACAATCATAACTGTGGCATTTTAATTATGCTACCTCATCAGACCACATGATGTTGGTGAATCACGTTCAGTCCCTTTGTATGTTATGTCATTGTTTTGGTCAATGCTTGTTCGCGTCCCTATGGAGTGTGTGCACGAGCATGAGCAACAGGTAGCTGCTGTTCACTTTACGGCCACAGGTGTCATTAATAAGAAGCGTTTCTGAATCTTTTACTGCACCTTTTAAGAAATATTTCACTCAAAAATTAAAATTCTCTCATTATTTACTCACCCTCATGCCATCCTAGATGCCAATGACTTTCTTCAGAACACAAATGAAGATTTTCAGAAGAATATTTCTGCTCTGTAGTTCCATACAATGCAAGTGAATGGAAGTCAAAATTTTGACACTCCAAAAAGCACATAAAGGCAGGATAAAAGCAGCCTAATCCATGTGACTCCAGTTAAATCCATGTCTTCAGAAGTGATATGATAGGTGTGGGTGAGTAACAGATCCATATTTAAGTCTGCTAGAAATTCTTCTCCCTACCCAGTAGATGGCGATATGCATAAAGAATGTGAATCACCAAAAACAAAAGAAGAAAAAAGTGAAAGTTAATGTGGAGATTGACTGAGCAGGGAGGAGAATTTCTATCAAAAATTAACTTAAATATTAATTTGTTTTGCACCCAACCTATCATATCTCTTCTGAAGACATGGATTTAACCACTGGAGTCACATGTATTAGGCTAGTTTTATGCTGTGATTTTTTGAGCTTCAAAATTTTGGCACTCATTCACTTGCATTGTATGGACCAAAAGAGATGTAATATTCTTCTAAAATTTGTTCTGCTGATGAAAAGAAAGTCATACACATCCAGGATGGCATAAGGGTGACTAAATAATGAGAGAATTTCGATTTTTGTGTGAATTATTCCTTTAAAGCCCGATGTGGCCCCTGTACCAAACAACTGCTAAACCGCCTCTATTGTGCCAAGTGACCCTGCTTTTTTAGTGTTTTTTTTTTCTTTTTTTTGCATTCCTTGCATTGTTTTGAACATGTTTTATGCGCAACAATAACTCTCTCAGTTGGCATTAAGGGAAATTTAGACCCTGCACATAAACTGATTTTAATGTAATTGTTTCATACATTATGATATTGAAAAAAACTTTTGTATCTTTTCATTTCTGTAATAATTTCACCCTTTTTTTTCTTTTTTTATTTATATTTTAAATCAGATTCATGTAGTGTTTACAGTATCATAGAGAAGTGATGTATTTTAAAAGTTGTTTGTCACAATTACCTATAAAATACCTATATTTTTTATTCTTTCTGACAAACTGCCATGAAAGAATGTAAATTAGGGTATGTCAGCTACATTTTTAAATTGCAGCATAGAGTTTTTATTATAAAGGGGCATTGCTTTCGGTACTCAATACTCACTACTCATGAGTACTTTTAAGTGAGCTACTCTTTTACTCTTACTTGAGTAGTTTTTAGGACAGGTACTTTTACTCTACTCAAACAAAACAATTTTAAGAAGTAACAGTACTTTTACTTGAGTATTATTTTTCAGTACTCTTTCCACCCCTGATGGGCATTAATAGGCTGGTGTTATGTCATGTCTATGGCAGTGTAATTAAGGGAAGCCGACAGGTTACTATAGACCCACTAAACAGTTTTCATCACTTCCTGTCTGATAAATCTTTCACAAAGAGCTGAGAGCTCCAGGAAACCCTGTGTGTGTGTGAGAAATACTGAAATACTGTGTATATGTAAACACGTGTTACCAAGGGAACATTTCATATCTCTTTGGATTATCCCTGCTTTCTGTTCCACTACTAAAAATCAAAACTGAGCGGTTGAGTTGAGAGCGTCTGAATCCCAGATCTGTGTCATGTTTCACCAGATGGAGAGGTTTTTCTCTCCTTACTTTTTCATTTATTCTAAATCCACGGGTCCTGTGAGGACTGACTCCAGCTGTTGCATTTCGTTCCACTCCAGAGAAAGAGAATGAAAGCGTGTTGTGTGTTATTAATGCAACACTTGTCATTGTAAACAGTTTCTTCTTTTAATTTTCTGTAAAACTGCTTTGAAACGATGTGTATTGTGAAAAGCGCTATACAAATAAAAATGACTTGACTAATTCTGAAAGGTCTAGAAGAGGTTTATTCTGTTAAACTGATTTAAATGGATTGCAAAAATAAGACACACCTAGTTCACATTCAAGTCCATTTGAATAGATCACATTTCCACCAACATTGTCATACAAGGTAACACCTAAGTGCTGACACAAACCACATAAACCATGCTCTTTATCACAGTTTTAATTGTCTTCTATATCTACATATTTAATTGCTTTTAAGCATAAGCTAATATCTGTTCCGACTTGGCCTTACTGTTGGTAGCTTCAGCAAGGCCTCAAGTGATGGGCTACGAAAATTACTGTTGAATAATTAAAGAACTGCCTTTCTGGATTCTATTTGAATGTTAAACGTATTCCATAATCCTTCCTCAGTGAATACAGCACTATATATATATATATATATATTTCACTTAAATCAAACTCTTGTTTTATAACACATTTAATTCTCTTCTGACCTTTCAATTTAGCCAACCATTTAGCCAAACTTACTATTGTGTAAACACAACACAGACTTTTGAAACTAAATTACTAAACTCTCATAGTCAAACCTGTACATACAAACACACACACACACACACACACACACACACAGAGTCATACATGCACATTCTCCAACCCAGCCTCATGAAAAATTATAATAAATGTTCAAGATGGCAAAATTGTTCATACATCGAGTTGGCTCATACAAATATGTACTTTTGTAAATATGTAAATATATAACTTTTACTCAAAAGGAGACAAATAAAATTAACAAACGATTTGTGTGATTGTTGTATGTCATCATGAAACAGTCCCTCCCCTCCAAATCCAAACACAAGTGGTCACAGAAGATGCATTTAAGTTACCAGGTGTAAACAGCGATGCGTCTCACCTGACCACATGTGATTGGATCACCCAAGATGCATCGTAATACCAGGTGGAAAAGGTGTCTAACAATGGTACCTTTTCGTAAGAGCCAAGTTGTATAATATCTTAAGCTTTCGCCATCTTGTACGAATTATGTTGCATTCTCATACCTGTCCATTTTTCTTGAGGTCAGCCCACATGCTAGTTCCATCTCCTCCCTTCATGAGTACGTGATAGGTGAAGAAGTAGATCCCTGGAAGAGGGCAGGTAAACTTGCCTGTGGTAGGCTCATAGTAATTCCCTACATTTGTCACCACATCATCAAACTTGAGTATCTCACTCCCCTCATGTTGCTTGCGCAGACCAGCATAGAAGGCTATTTTGGGGCTGTAGAATGATGGGATGTAACCCCCTGGGCCAGGACCTGGGGGTCCAGGAGGACCTGGTTTTCCTGGTTCTCCAGGGGGCCCACGTGGGCCTGCAGGCCCTGATGGCCCTTGGGTACCACGGAAACCCAACTTACCCCCTCTGCGTCCAGGGATGTCATGAGGAGGTGGGGAAACAGGTGTTAGTTCATTGGTGGGTGTTAGAGAGTCACAGACCATTTTACAGCTTCCAAGCATCTCATAATGCGTACCTCCACCTCCTGACCCACCCAGCTTTGTGCTGTGGACCAATAGGGGAATAGCGACTAATAGTATTAGTACCATGGCCACACCTACTGCCGCTCCAATAACGCGCTTCCTGTGGCTGAGGCGTGAGGCAGCAATAGAGAGGAAATCCTCCTCTCCTTTAGAAGAAGCAGGCCCTGCCAGAATGAACTCTGGGAAGGAAAAAGTACTACGGTAAGATAAAAAAGTTAATTAATGAGAGAATCAGACACAATGAAACTTTGTTTGTGTCTGTGAAATAAGCCAAAGAGAAATTGTTTTCTATATGAAAAATCCACCTTCAGCAATAAGAAGAGTCGAATATCCTACTAGAAACAAGAATTCCTCTTTTGGGCTTAAAGTTTCACTGTGTTTTTGGGCTTAATGGTTTCAATTTCTACAATATTTTCCTCTTCTGTTTGTGTTTACTACATCAGAATCATAACAGCCAGCCAACAAACCACCACCATCACTGCTGAGTGACACAGCCAATCCAGTTATCCATAAGCTGCAATTCTCAGTGATCCGAAGGGTTTAAATGGTCATAGAAATATATATAGCTTGTCTGATAAGAGCAACATGGGGAATTTGGTGTCTCCAAATTTTGGTCCTTAAATTTATATTCTATCAGGAGATGTGGAGGTGTATTTCTATCTCAGGGGTTGCGGTGTGGCGGTGGTGTCTCCTTATAGATTGGACTACTGATGGCAGTGAGGTTCTGTATTATTTTTCCATGTTAAGTTCAAGAAGCGGTGTGATTCTGGAGAATTCCCAGAAGAGTCCATATCCACTGCAGCACTTAAACAAACTCTGTTCCTCCACGTATAGAAGAAAGTTGTGGCTGCACTCGATTTTCCTGATTTAAATTTATCAAGAAAATCCCTTACTGTTCCACACTATAAATTATTTAGTTTTTCTGTGTCTCACAGTCAACCTTCAACCTTTCAGCATTCAAGTGAAGCTCTCCACTTATAAACGTCTTGTTAGCCTGATGGTATATGGATGGTGAGATAATTTTAAATCAGGTTCACAGCACTCAGGGTGTGTATCAGTCCAGGCTGGTCATCGTCAAACTTTAGTTTAGTAACATTCAGGTCCCAAGATCAACCACCTCTGACATCTTGACATATCTCACTGATCTTCTAAGAGTAAAAAAAGACAAAGAAAAAGATTTAAATGAGATGAAATAGAAAACTTCTGACAGAAGCTCCCAAGAGATCCTCTGGTCCCCTGAGAAAGTTCTATAAGATTATTTATGTGTGTTCAATACTTAAGCATTTTAAAAATGTGCCTTTATGCAATAGTTCTTATAGCATATAATACAACAGTACTGCATGTGAGTTATAGGCCTCCAGGTGACTGATATAACTACCAATTGACGCAATATCTTTTTAATCGCCATTTCTATTTTATTTATTTCCATTATTGCCATCTTGTCACCAGGCTTTGCAGATACAATACATTTTTACCCCCTTCTTCAAAGCTACAAACAGCCTCCATGGTCACAAATTTCATAATGTATATAATCAGATGACAATCAAGTCAACTGCATGTTTCCAATTGCACTCAAATATCAACATTTGCATATTATCTACATATATAACTACATACACAACACATTTTCTGAAATATATATATATAATTTGTTTGTCAATTAATTTTCTGTTGCTGTCAGGTAAATTAATGTAGACAAAAATCCATGAGAAGTTTGCAAAACATTTTGTGAGGAATAAATGACCAGAGAACATCATAATACTGCCTACCTTTTTATGTTCCAGGAGAATTGGAAATCTGACGAGTGACTCCGCAAACCCGCACAGCTCCACTCTCGCGCACAAACAGCTCAGATTATGTCAGAGAATTCTCCCCCTTCGGGCTTTTCTTTTACGGGTTTTCTACTCTGAGTTTTCTACCTGTGTCCGTCGACACCTTTTGCTGCTGCTCTACAACCTTTTCTGCTTCTTCCGGACAGTTTGTACACACTTTGTACGCGCCAACTTCTATCGTAAGGAATCAAGAAACTCTTAAAGGTGAGGCTTTACTAACAACACCTGTTAAAATGGGATATTGTTCTTTACCAAATTACAAAAAAGAGAGATGAAGATAATTCAAAGGTAAATTGTGGACAGACAGTCGTTTCTTTGTGAAGATACCGTCAAGAAGCAACAGTTCCTCACTTGTTCGATTTCTGTGAGGAAAAGGCGCTTCCACCCGCGGGATGTGTCTCGCGCCCCCCGCCCTGTATACAATTACACGCTCGCGCTCACTCACACCAGTCTCCGTAGATCAAGAAATCGATTTCCCGAGGAGGCGACTTGACGAAGATGTGCATCCTAATAGGGTTGCTGTCTACCCAATTAGTACTTATAAAAATAAGTCAAGTTGTGCTGGTACGCTGCCTCTACAAGATATAAGCACAGGTATAGCACATTTTGTCATATACTCTAGTCATATTCACCATATTAAGTGTTTTTAGCAGAAACATAAACACTTATTAACTGCATAACTATTAGTCAAAGAAAATAACATTTTGCCAATGTACACTTGGCTGTCTTGTACTTGGCCATTTATTAGATTTAGGCACATTATTCACAGTGCATTGATTCAGTGCATTGCAGAGGAAAATACATACTATTTCATCTTCGATAAATTGACCTGAGCAAAAATATGGTTTCTTTAAAAAAAAAAAAACAATACTCATACTGTTTCAATCATTGCCTCAAATATCTCCACTTTGCCCATCTCTCTTTTACACTGACTTCTTTTTAATCCCTCTCTTGTTTCACTGGATGTCCCTCAGAAGTCAACTGCCCTTGCCATAGTGAACATATAGTAAATACATCAGCTTACCTATTTATTATTAATTACCAATTATTGGCTGCTTAGTGTTATAGACCACATTACGCAGGCATACATGAAATACATTACGTATTTCAATAAAAGTAGAATGAGATGTGTACATTAGTATTTACTAGATGATACAATTCTGTGGCAATATCAAAGGAATATTCAATACAAATGAAGCGTATTCAACAGCATTTGTGGCATAATGTGGATTACCACAAAAATAACTTTGACTCATCCCTCGTTTAAAAAAAAAAAAAAAAACTTATGTGACAGTGGGGCACTTACAAGTGAAGTGAATGGAGCCAATTTTTGGAGGGTTTAAAGACAGAAATGTGAAGCTTATCATTATATAAAGCAATTACATTAATTCTTCTGTTAAAATAATTATGTCGTCATTGCAACAAAGTTCTTAAATTGGATATAATTTTACACAGAAAAGGTAAGCAAGTGATTTTATCACACTAAAATCATACTAATGCGCATAATGTTTACGTCTTGTGGCTATACTTTTGAAACACTGAGCATTTTAATGTACAAATTGGCCCAGTTCTATTGTAAGTGCCTCACTTTAACCCAGATTTGAGCTTTTTTTACAGAAAAGGAGGGACAAGTCAAAGTAAATTTTTGTGATAATAAATATTATGCCACAAATGATGTCAATTGAGCATAACTTCTATTGAACCTGAAATATCCCTTTATGAGAGGGAGAGAGGATAAAAGTGTGAGAAAGCTACAAACAGAAGAAGAGAGTGTGACAGTGCGTTGGATAAAAGACAGTTTAGCTGTGTTTAAAAGTCAGTTGTCACTGCCTCGGTTTCTTTAGCCTTCAGAGCTCATTAGCATTGATAGACACATCCTGACCTCCCCCACACAATTTAACTCTCATCTTACTTTTTCCCTATCATGCCACTTTCACCTTCATTTATATCTTTATCACTATCTCCCTGAGCAAATCACTATTTGTTTCTATTTTACTAAAGTACCGACCTCTCGTTCCCTCTTTCATCACACTTTAATAGTTTTTCTCTCTAGGTCATGGACATACAGTATCTATCTACTCACTGCAGTCATATACTTTACATCCCTGTTAATCTTATGTTTTTGACACAAATTAGATTAATTTCTACTGTCAAGTCACATTTGTAAGCAATTCCTGGGATTCAATCTATTTAAAGGATCTGTTCTTGCACCTGTTCACATTAATCCCAATTTAATTACTGCTTTTTGTCTTTCTAACTGAATATTGTGCTGTTCCTAAAGCGATTGTTTGCCCAAAAATTCTTTCATCATTTACTCAACATCATGCAGTTCCAAACCCATTTAACTTACTTTCTTCTGTGATAAACAAAACAAAAGGAGATGTTAGGCAGAATGACAGCCTCAGTCACCATTCACTTTCATTGTAAAAAAAGAAAAGAATATTAAATAGTCTAACATACTGCTGAACATCTCATTTTGTGTTGCAAATGGGCATACAGGCTTGGAAAACCATAAGGGTGGACATGAACATGGTTAAAAATGCAAGTTAGTTTAGAAGAGCAGAGCCACTTGCTGATGAATTAAAAATGCAAGAATAGTTCATATGTGTCTATGGGAGGGCAGAGACATGGACACCAGAAAGCGGTTGGCTGTGAGAATGTAGCATTCCCACTTATATTCACTGAAAAGTGGCATACACTTTACTCCTGTATACACGCGGCTCAGTCTGTAAGCCGCTTTAACCACGGCAGCGTAATTTCCCTACTGCACTTGTTTAAATAACAAACTTGGTATCCGAGGATGACTTTGCTATTTTATTCTCCATTGCTTCACTTTATTTCCAAATATTACAGATTTGTTGCTCTGTTTGTTTCCTTAATTTTCCATTGTGACTGTCAGCAGAATTGCGGTGCAATAGTGTGGTTTCCCTCTTAAGTAAAACTCTGGGATTCCCATTATGTAAGAGCGCATATACATGAACGTGAGGGACAGTCAATATTTTACTTTGGTGTATAAATGGGTGCTTTCCCCACTGTAATTTGATAAATGTTGAATTCTTTATGCTGTGTTGACTCCATCCTATGACGTTTGCTATTCAGTCTGTCTAAACACATGCGCACTCTTCAAACAACCATCAGAATACAGTTTATATGTTTATGTATATAGATTAAGTAGTGTTCTTGAGGAGAAACCTAGGTGCGTTAAACCGCTTTCTCTAAATCCTTTAAGTGGTGTAAGGAAATCTGCTTTCTCGTTTACATGATGTTTCAGAACGCAGCTTTTGGCAAAAACCCTGGAATAAACCGTTTTCTTAAGTG